>UFQX01000852.1:175834-192344 GCA_900497675.1 Arapaima gigas | reverse complement strand
GGGGGTACGGAAACCCCCCACCCCGGGGGGGGGGGGGGGGGGACGATCACGCAGCCAGCGACACCCGGCAGGTTCACGTACAGCGACTTTATCCACCAGAGGACCGCTGGGCTGCCCTGTAGCCGCCAGGAGCCTCGACTTACCTGCATAACCAGCGAACGGCCATTTGAGCTGCAGGGAAACAGAGCGACGCGGGCGCTCGACATCACCCTTAACAACGGGGAGGGACGCAGCGAGGCTGGCTGTGGCTGAGCGGCGGGCCGACAAAAGTAATAACGGGGACATGCGGTCCAACCGCGGGTCTTACGCTGGACACCAAAGTAACTTTATTATCGCGTCGATTAATTTATCACGAGGTTGTTAACCGTCACTGGATCCCTACGAGAAGCTGACAGCTATTTATGGGATCCTGGAAAAGTGAACAATGACTTTAAAGAGGTGCGAGTGAACCACGGAATATGTTTTTGTCGGCCACCCTGGCCTGATTCCACACGGCGCCCCTCAAAACTGCGCCCAACTGTTTTATCACGTTTTGAAGATAATACAAAAATATTATGTTTAAACGACCGCATTATTACAAAGACACGGTATAATATCCATTAAGAAAAATGGTCTGAAAAAGATCTTATCTTTTAACATTTTAAAAGCGATATAAATACTTATTTGAAAACTATTTTGAAATTTTAAAACAAAAACGCAATACGAACCTTTTTTGTTTTCACTTCGTTTAATCTCTTTGTGTAATATATATCTATAATAGAACCTATAACCCTGGCAATGTTTCTAAATATATTTACTCTTGTTTGTATCTGTATCGGTTGATTAAATAATAAAACAAAATTTTATCTTATAAAACTTATCTGTTGCGGTGCTCTGGTCATATTTTACCAGTTGTGTCCAATAACAATTATATTAGTGACAGATACCAGTACAGTAGCGCACAACAAAAAGACTGCTTTGTATGTCTTTGTTTTTCGACGCCCTTATTAACTTAGTCTTCTCTGAATCGTGTGTCACTATGAGCATCTACAAAATGAACAAAACGTAAACGCAACACGTGTCCTTCAAAATAAATACAATTACATAGAAGAAATGCCTTCACATCCGTCTTAATGTCCTTTCTGCCCGATGCAATGAGCGGCAGATTACATAAATAAAACAGAACACCAGATTTTTAAACTTTTATTCAATTTTATCATTTGTGTTTCAAAATGTTGGCGTTTACTGGCGAAATCAGCATGTGATTTCAGCCATTTGTTGCAAAACGATCGATATTAACCCAGTATTTTCGGGCGGTTTTTATCTTGCGCAACTCGCTGTAGCAGCTCTGACACATAGAGGGCGCTACGCATCCCCCCCCCGCGTTCTCTACTAACCAAAGAGGAAGAAGCAGGAAGTGACGCGCAGTGCCTGTTTCTTCAGGACAGGTTAGAGGTGAGAACAGGGCATGATGGCGGCGGGGATGCGTAGTGCGTTGTCGAGGACGTTGAGCTTTTGCGAGTCACTGAGGAGCTTCTCCGGCAGCGCGGCGCTCAGTGGGAGTCAGAGCCGCAGGGAAAACTGCAGAGCCCGCGAGGTTTGTACGGCGACGTGTGTGTTGTGCATACAGTGTGTGTGTTGTATCAGTTCAGGTATTACTGTACTGTGGTCAAAACAACTGGGAGCGCGACTGGGACTGGAACCAGCAAACTTGCGGTTACAAATCCGTTTCCTTAACTGCTGCGACAGTGGTGGGACACATTTCTACAGGGAACAATGCGCACGTGTTTACATCAGGTGAGGCTTCACTGCGCTATTGTTATAGAGTACGACGCCCCCCGGTGGACATGACGAGCTCCTGTAGAACTCGTGTAGTCAGGCTGCGGAGCCCCGGCAGATATTTGTCTATATTAGTTTTATCGGCATCGCCCCGATGTTGAGATTAAAACAGTAGTTCAAAGCGATACTGAGGAGGCAGTTGTGTTCGAGATGAGCAGAACCTTCAGGCGATGCTGCATTAGAAAAAAGACTGCAGTGTGGACGTTCTCTAGCGTGACATAAAAGATGCCATTTGTACCATGTGCGACTTTGTGTCAACAGGGATAGTTTGGTGCAGAGATGTGCTTTTTTCTCAAACAACCTGAAAATATAACGATCCACCTCCAGAAAAAAAGTTACCATTGTTATAAAGTGGGCATCATTTCCCCCTTTTCAGTTTTGATTATTTCAGTTGCTGTTGCAAGCAGAGCAAAGTGTTATGTAACATTTAGGCCCACAGCCTCCAAAATCGTTCCCTGTTTTTAGGATCATGTAGCCAAATGTGGTTCAGGCAGATGCTGTTTATTTTAATGATTGTACGTGGTCCGCGAAACTCAAATGTTACACGGATACATTTTAAATTTGAGAGTAATTCTCATCCAAGCAAATGAGAATCCATTTTTATCTGTATTTTATAGATGTGTTTATCAGTATTGGCCAGAATTCCCATATCATTGCAGTGAAAACTTGGCTTAGAAATTTTCAGAGGTCTCTTGGCCTTGCTGGCTTTTTCCTTTGTCACTTGGAGTGAGGCGCGAATGCGGTTAGCAGGGGGTCTCGGGAACAGACACATCTACCACCAGGATATCTCAAGGATAGGGGTTATCAGGAACTGGTCTTTTTGTTTGCAGTGAATCTTTGTTATGCATGTTGACATGAAAGCCAGGATTACTAGCAAAAGGATGGTTCTGTTTTTCCATCCTCAGATAGGCTACCTGAGTCTATGTAAGACTTTCATGCAATGCTCGTGTCTTTGACTTGAGACCTTCAGAATTGTGACTCTCACCCCTATCATAGCTTGTATTAATGCCTGTTAAAGACTGTGCCCAGCTGTCTTTGTGTTTCAACAACAACAATAACAATGACAATGATAATGCACATATTGAATGCTGGTCATTTATGTGGAAATAAGTCATCACCTTCCTTTAGACCGCTGAGCGTACAGAATGTGTTTTAGTCCCACACAGTGACCATCTGGGTGTCACAGCTTGGCTAGAACAACAACATGAAGCCCATTAAGGCCCTGTGACTAGAGTGGGAAAATAAGACTCATTAAAGAGAATCAGCACAAAACTCCAAGAATGGAATGTTTCCAGGTTGCTCACCTGTTCATATTTCTTCTTTTACTGCAGTGAAGCATGATGATTTCCCAGAAGTAAATGCTAAAATAATATTGGGAAGATCTGAGGCACATAATATAACTAAAAAGTATACAAATCAATCAACTGTATTTCTTCAGTTTTTTTCTTTAAAAAAGTAAAACAAGTATGGTTTTTTAAAGGGTTAAAAGCTCTTGCTGGTTTTCTCTGGGCTGGATTTATCCAGCAAGTCTCCCAGTGGCCTTGAGTCATGCTTTGTGTTTGGACTTCAAACCTTGAGTACAATCCTTCCAAATAGCCCAAAGTGTGTGTCTTTGTGGGTGACTGTGTGTGTGAAAGCCCTGTGAGGAGGGTGTACACTGCCCCACGTCCTCTGCTGTGACAGCCTGTGGACCACTGTGACCCTGTCCTCTATAGGCTGTGAAAGTGGATGGTTTGGCCTGACGTGGAGCAGAGGGCACCAGACATCAGGTCTCAAGCAAGACTTTAATAATGACAGCCTAACATAAAGCCAAAAACCACAAATTCCCCCGCTCTCCTCCCAATAGCCCTCACACTAACTGCTTTAATAGTCTCAGTAACCTACCCAGTTAGTTGCAGCTGGTCCTCACTGAGCCCTATTGGCTGGGTGTGGGGGGGGGGTGGCAACTGGGAGGTGTCTATCAGTTCAAGCCCTTCCCCTGCCATTGTAGCACCAGCCACCAGCTTGTGATGGAGGGAGGGAAGGATGGATGGATAGATGAGTTTCATGGATATATTTAAGGCTCTTTTGAGTAGATGGATGTCTTACAGTCAATATTGTGTCCCTAATTTCTGCACAAACCATAACTAGAATCCAGGAGGTCAGTATTCCAGGTGAGGCCAGTCCTGACATGAGCAGCCAGTGTTGTTGTGTACAACATTTTAATTTAAACACATTCAGTACATCAGGAGTTAACCTGACATTTCAAGCATCTTGTAGCCTTTGAAGATGCCACTGTCCACTTTGTGACGGCAGTCATGCAGCAAACAGCAGAATTCTCATGTTAACTTGGTGAACGTGCAATATTTTACATGTATTAATGAGCATCTGCGCTTTTTGTCCCCTCAGAGATCCGATTTCACCCCTGCTGCTGGTTCCAAACACGACTGGATTGGTCCCCCTGACTGGCTGTCCAATCTTAGGCCAATACTTTACCACATCCCTGAAAACGAGAGTCCGTTAGAGAGGCGTCTGCGGTGTCTGAGACAGGAGACTGAAGACTGGAATCATAAGTTCTGGGCAAATCAGAACACTACCTTCTGCAAGGTCAGTGTCTGGTGACCCCAGGTGCATTTTCAGTTTTTCAGCATTAGTTACTGTACCTGCACATTTTACTGAGGAAACCCCTTTATCAGCAGAAACCTGTAGACCTGACAGTAGTACATTTTTCATTGTTTCCCCCTAAATGCTTGATGGACTCATTTCCAGTCAGGTGCCGTTATAATGCATATGCTCACGGTAAAAGTGCAGTAGTATAACGTGTCATAATAAAAAATATTACACTTATGTTAAACTTCAGATTTTTCCAGACTTTTGCCATATCTTGACACCCCCCCATATTGTCCCGAACGTTGAGGATGGGCTGTAATAAAAATGAAAGATGTTCCACTTTGTGTTTTTACCAGCAGGAGGCAGCCTTGCATTCTAAGAAGTTACATTGGTATTGTTGCAGATATTTAAAATAGTTGCCTTTTTTGTGAATATTAAGGACATGCATACTTTTTGCCCTTTACCCAGGAAAAGGAAGAATTTATCCTTTCTCGGCTGACAGCAAAAGGCTTGAATTTGAGAGACGAGGATGGTGGGTAAAACCTCCTTTTCTCACTTGAGTCATGTTGCTTTTGCATGCAGTCTGCAGTGACACTGAAACGTTATAAACGGTTGACCTTTACATAAACAGCATTGTGTGTGCGCCTACAGGGAGGAGGAGGACGCTGAGCAGTGAGGAAATGGCAGTGTTTTACAAAGACTTTCTGGACAAAAACTGTGAGAAGCATGCCAGCTACAACAGGTAGTTAACCCTCGGTGAAATACACCTGGGTGTAAACCACTGCTTAGTGAATTGTCTGTATTTCACTTTACAATAATGACCGTGTTAAGACTACCGGCTCTGTGGGAAGAATGAACAAATAGGAGGCTTTAAAGGCAGCGGGAAAACTGATCATTGGGACTGATTAAAGTCAGAGCATAAAGGTTTCAGCTGAGCAGAATCAACAAAAGGATTGTGTTTCTCTTGCCAAGAGCTTACGGTAGATGGCCCGGCTTGTACATTGTCCTGTTCCCCCTCAGATGTTCAGCTGAAAAAAGGCCTGTTAAAAATGCATTGTAACGCAACCCAGCAGAGGAAGAGCTTCTGAACTCTGCCCTCAAGTTCACAAAACTTGTCAAAGCTGTATGAAACTTCGGTGGTTCCTCCTACAGTCCTAAATAGCTTTGTGTGTTTCTTCCTCTGTCTGCAGGGAATGGTACAGACGAAATTTTACCATCACCCTCCTAATGGCCCAGGTGTTTCTGCACAGAACCTGGAGCAGGCTGTCCAACAGGCGGAGAGTCAGCCAGACCTGATGCCTAATGAAGCCTCTGGCAGCACAGCATATGTACGGTGCCCTTTGCACCATATTTTTTTGTGTCAGGACTGTGTCTTCCTTCAGTCACTGCGCAAAAGCCAGATGACTAGTAGTTAGAGATGCAGGGATGAGAGGCTCACTGCAGTGCGGTTAGTCAGTGAGGAGACACGGCTCCTTGCAGGCTGATGATTGTTTACAGCAGATCCATCGGTATTCTCGGTGCTTTCTGACTTCTTCACACTACAGAGATCTGTGGCCTCAATGTCTGAGAAACAGCGTAGTGACTCAGTATTTACAAACATCAGGTGACTACACAGTGCTCCGTAGAAATATTTAAATAGATTTATTTCTTTCTGCTTTGCCATTTACAGTCTTTCTGCCCACCTTTGCAGTGTCTGTGAAAGTACGGGATAAAAATGCTGTAATAAATTTGTTATTCAATCACGTGTCTGTGATGCATGTGATATCGACCCTATCGTATCCCTGGGCTGTCAGCGAGGAAAAAAACGCAGCCAGGTTTCTTTCACACAGTTTTTTCCTTCTACTGTATGGCAACTAGACCAAAAAATTGGGTGGTAGACTATCTCTGGAATGAAATAAACCAGAGATCTTGTTCTAATTACATGTTAGTGAATTTTGAGCTCATTTCATTGTCAAGTAGGTGTATAAAGGCTTGTATGATGCTTCATTGTATTCCAGCTCCACAGTCCTCTTATGTCATACTATAGTGAAGTCTGTGTAACATTGCACGATCAGTGACCACTTTATTAGGTATGCCTACCTACTACCAGGTGGGATGCTCTATTCCCTCCTGAACAGCCTGAATGCAGCAACACATCCTGGAAGATTCTGTGCTGGCTTGACAGACTCACAGATATTCTCAAGAATTTTTGATACCGCATTCATTCTGTTCCATCTCAACCCAGAGATGCTCTGTTAGTTTGCGTTTGGATTAAAATAAAGAGGCCGCTGTGTTTGTGGTCCTGTAAGTGCAAAAATCCCAGGAGGGTGACCCTTTCTGAGATGTTGGAATCAGTGTCTGGTTGCCAATGATCATTGTCCATTCTAAAATTCAATGGAACAGTAACAGAACCTCTCTGCATGGGTTATATACTGTAGTCACAGCCTCGTGGCTGACCGTGGGGGTCCAGCTGTAAGTGGAAGCGGGCAGGTGTGCCTAATAAAGTGGCCAGCGAGTACACAAACTTTAAGCGCAGCACTTAGCGATTCCGACAGCGATGGCGCCGTTTCTAAACGCAGCTTCTTGGTTCTTCCCAAGTCACATTTTAACCGACGCTGTTTCATTTCGTCTTTCTACTTTATGACATCAATGCTCGGGGAACTCAGCTGACCCCCCCAACCGCAGCGCGGCCTCTTTAAGACGCTCTCGATGACGTCACCACAGAGGAAGAGGGGAATTGTGGGGCGCGAGGAAACGCCATTTTCGCACAGGGGCCGGGGCTGTCAGAGGTGGGGAGGCGCTGTCACGCTCGTAAAAGATTAGAACAAAAAAACCCCGAGGGGGTTCCGTACCCTTAATGGGTAGACGAACATGTAACGTGTGACGGCTCGCTGTGTTTCTCTGGAGACAGTCGCCTGTTATCCGGCGGAGGGACGTGTTTACCAGCAGCATCGGTCGTTAAAAAGCACGACAGACACAGAGAGCCGCCGAACGCCGGCGTCGTTGTGTGTCCGGAGAGGAGGAGGAGGCGCCCCGACGGAGCGGCGCAGTCCGTGGGAGGAAAGCGCCGGAGAAGCGCGGAGGAGCCGCAGCCTGAGGAACTGGATGCTCAGCGGGACGGTGAGGGTGAGAGAGCGGCTGAGGAGACACGAGCATCCGCCTCGCGCCCGCGGCTGTTTCCCGCAGCTTCTGCGTGTGACCCGCCAGCCAAGTGGGCTGAAGAGTCACGCTGGCACTGTTTCCAGTGTCATACCGTGGTTACAGAGTCATTCAGACTTAGCAGGCAAACTGTGAGGAGAAAATCTATCCTATAATATGATGGCACGTGACCGTTTCCCTGAACAGACAGTCGGCAAAATAAATATCGCAATGACACGCAGATGAAACCCATTGAACTTAAGTGTTTGTTCTGACAGGTCTGTCTTTCTTCCATTAAAACGTATTGTTCTAAGATTGGCGTAAAAACGAGACGGACAGTGGACATCACAGCTGCGGTATTATATTGTAATAGTTGAATTATGTGTCATTCTTCACAATAGCACGATTGAAGTGGAAGGCTGGGGGGATCCACATGATGTTAGTCACTTTCCGGAATGGTCCGGAGACCCTTGGTCTCCAAAGTTGTTTTTTTTTCCCCCCCCACCTCTCCTTCTAACTCGCTTGTTTACTGTGTTTTGAACAAAGGGGATTTGATCCTTGTTCTCTAAATAAAGGGGAAGTGCGCCGGGCATCTTGTCATCGGTGTCACTGGAGAGTCCTGGTGTTTTCTGTTAAACTGCCTGGTTGGCACTAATGATTGAAATTCAGGGCACAGGGTCTTGCAGGAGGACGACTGGGTGCTGAAAGCAGCCCAGTGTGGCTCGTGATGCTCACTCTTTGGCTGCCGACACTGAGAGCCCAGTGTGTAGCGCTGACAGGTGGGTGCGCTCTGTTGTCAGCCACAGCTGTGGCTCTGCCCTTCCTTTGCACCGTCTCTGACACTCCTAAATCTGCGCTCTTCACTCCTTTCTTTCCTAGCCCTGCAAACTTCATGGCAGTGCGCTGATGCTGCTTCCGTGCTGTGCTGCTGTTCACATTGTCTTTGGGGTTTGCTGTGCACTCAGTACTGCACGGTACAGGCTGTGTCACACTGAAACTGTGTGACTAAGATTTGGATTTGTTTTCGGCCAGCTGGTGTGCAGTGTCTTCCTCCTGGCTTGTGTTTTTTGGGCAGAATTGCCTAGTCATGGAGCAGGAAAATGTGTTCAGCCAGGCTGAGGTCAGCACTCTCCAGTTTTCATTTTCTGAAATAACACTCCTTTTCAGCTCCTCTTCTCTGTTCCCTTAGAGCAGTGAAAGTTGGACCACTCTATTTTTGACCCTTGCAATTCTGCTTGCTCATCCCAAGGAGACCAGTAGTGAGGTGGGAAGTTGTTCGTGCTATCAGTGACTGACCTTGGAGACCCTGAGCCAGGAAATACGAATGTCATAGAGTATAGAAGTGACGTGTCCAGGTGAACCAGCCAGTGAGAGAGGAAGCTTTAGCCTGGAGGTGATGGTCAGATGATGGTGTTTCTTTATTTACGTACATAGAACTTAAGACCACTTTGACTTGATGTAAAGGGTTATAGCACTGTTGACCTTTAGTGATGTTACAGTGAGTCACCTTTCAATAATGTTTTGGGACATACCCCTGGCAACTCACAGGAATCCTGCTGCTGCCCTGACCCTTTTCTTTTTTTGAACTGAGGAACTCTAGCCTAACTGCAGTGGGGAGGATACAGCCCCCCCACCCCAGAGCATACAGACTGTGAGGGGAAATGGGGATTCTGGTTTGCCTGAAGGGCTGCAGCAGTTTTCTGGAATATTCTGAGTGGTGTGTGTTTTACTGGGTTTGCAGGGGGGGGGGGGATTCTGAGAAGTATGAAGACCCCCCCCTGCAAACCCAGAATAAATTACATCTGTTGATTGGGTGATGGTTAGTGCTTACCCCATTTGTGTACGTCTAAGGGTCTATGACAGTAATACCTCTGGGTACTTTCAATTTTTCTTTTAACTGGATTAATCTGTGTTTTTAATACCTCCATCAAGCATTCAGGTCATGGTTTTGGTGCAACTGGCTTCTTTATGTCCTAGCAGGTGAAGGCCTGCAGCAGGTCTGCTCACTTGTTTCCATGTACTGCTGTCTATACACTCCTCAAAGCATCTGCATTTTCTGTCTTTTGTATGTGCTTCTTTGTCAATGCTGTTACAAAGAGTAGGTTACAGATGCACAACATGTGAATTCCTAATGATTAAGGTTTCAAACAGGTTGAAATAAGATGGGCTTCATGTTAATTTTTCGTACTTGTTCCTCGAGCCATTTGTGATTTATTTTGATGTCTTTTTGTCCCAGTATTTCTGGTCTCCCTTTGGTCAGTGTGAAATTCTGCCATGATCTTTCTGTGAGTTTTGTCTTTCTGTTTTTGCCCCCTGCTTCCTGTGGCATCTCATGGCTTTGCACATCCTGTTGATTCAAGGTGTTGTGAGGGACATAGTCAGCAGTGGGGTTGTTCAAGGGCAGTTCATCTCCGTCTCATTCCTTTACTTTCCCTCTCTTACTCACTGGCCTTTTAGGTCAGAAGGAAGTGGTTGTCAGGAGCATTTTCTGACTCATGAGTTCATTCTACTGCAGGGAGAATTTTTTTTTTTTAACTTGTTTCTCTGGCTGCACCAGTGTGTGTAGTTACTGTAGAAGGGTATATACCCAGTGGACATGGCTCTTTCCTAATCGTTTTTGTCCTGGTCTATTAGAATACTGATCAGGTGAGACAAAATCACTTCTTTAGTTTTATTAAGTGCTTGCATTAGATATTAAACACACTGGGCCTCTGAAGTAAGTATAGGCGTGGAGAGTTGGACGGGGACCTTTGAGGCCAAGTGTACAAGAAGAACTCTGGAAACACCAGCTTCTATTGCTTTTGTAGAAGATACCCATCTTGTGAAAGTAGTTATAAAAGATGAACAAGGGTATGCTGACACCTAGACGTAATAGGACATTGTCAAGGTTGTCTCCATCTTCATGGGTTTATTGCTTTCTGGAGAGTTTGAGTTCATCTACCTGGGATAAGTGTATCTTTGCTGTAGTGTGACAGGTCTGTCTTTAGTTCATTTTTGTTGTGGTAGCTGTCCCTGTGTCTGCTTTCTTAGAAACCGCTCCCCACCCCACCAAACCTTGATTTGACTGTGACAGAACGGGAGATGTGCTGGATCACAGCTTTTAATATGTGTTTGCAGCCCCCACATTTGCTTATCTGAAATATTATGATCCACTTGAAAGCGATGCATTTACATTTCAAAAGAAAACATAGAAATGATTCCCTGCTCCTGGTGGGGCCTTTTTGCTTTCCAGCTTCATATTAATTGGTACATTGTTCTCCGAAGTGTGTGTCTGGTTCGAGTTTGGCTCTCCCAGAACCAATGTTTGAGTTTGTGGTAGTGAGACAGTTTGTATTCATGTGTCTGTCTCTTGCTGTGGTCATATGATGAAAGTGAAAAAGGGTGTGTGCTGGGGGAGGTCGCTTCCACTTTTCAGACATAGTCACACCTGCTGCTTGCACTTCCCTCTCAGGGCCAGCAGGTTTCAGTGCTAGTGTCGTGTGACCTCGTGTCTGGGGACACAGGTGGCTGTCTTGATGAACTTGCCCATAAAGCAGAAAATTGTCACTGATGAGACGAAGGTGAGTCTCTCGTGGAGGCCTGGAATGTGTCACTGTTTCTCTTGGCAACCTCAAGTGCCAGGGTGGAGAGTTTGAAACAATGCGACAGTGGAAGGCTGGACTGACAGGTTGTGGTAGCTGCCAATACCGCGAACGTGAGCGCAAAGAGCTCGGCCAGAGGAAGTCCTGTGGAAAATATGGACACAGATTTTCTTAAGGAAGTTGCACATGGGCCGGTGTAAGTTTCTTGTTTTTGTTTCCCTGATATGTTCATGTAGCTTTTCTGTGTTTATGGGAGTCTCACTGTATGTGCTGTTTGTCATGTTTAAAAATGTGTTAATCCATATTATAACGATATTTTCCTCTGTTCCTGGTTTTAAGACCACAATTTTCTCAGCCTGTATTGTGGTGACTTATCCTGACGTTAACTGCCTAGCACCTCGGTAACTCTACAGACAAGGATAAGGTCTGTACAACCCACGGTTAACATTGTAAGCAACAATCCACAGCAGTGTCAGCAGATTGCAGCTGTGCTTGACAAATCGTTGTCATCAAGTTAGTGTTTTGGTCATGTCCTGCAACAGAGCACCGTTTAAGAGACAGTTTTATTGAATCGTGAGTAAAAAAGCTGTAGCCTTGCTTTAACTGAGTAAGAAAAGTGAAGGCCCTTAGCATTTAAATGTATTTCTGCTTAACTTCCAGGAAGGGTTAGCAGCTGAAGTCCCACAGTAGTTGGTTGTTTCTTTTGTCATATATGGAACGGCTGTACCTCCAGCTGCTGCCATTTTAATGATGAAAAAGCATAAAGGTGTGGTTATCTGACTGCATCTGTTGTGCTGTGGTGTTCCACCTAATCCTTCTCTTCACTAAATCGCTCGGTGTGGACTGCTTCCTTAAATGGCTCAGTGCGTGAGGAAGAGAACAAAAGGAAGAGGGCAGCGTGTAGAGCGACAGGCTTGCATTTTTTCTGCGGCACCTCACATTCAGCAGTATTGGTACACACCAACATTGAGTCATGTGTTTGTTTGGCCATTTGCCCATTTGACAGTCAGTTTCTGTCCATGTGCAGTACACCATATGGTTGGCAGGGAGGTCTCTGTTGGAAAATGCATAGATGGTAAATGTCCTGCAATATTCCCTGTTTTGCCCTTTCAGATAGAAGATGTTTACCTTAAATGTCCCCCAGGTTCTTTGTAGTACCAGTGCTGACAAAAATCAGTCTTATTAATCCTTATTATTCACTTTTGCTTAGCTCTGACGTACTATGATACATATTTTTGTCAAAACTTTGCTGCAGGGTTTTATTTAAAAAAATCTCCTTTTAGTTACCAGACGATTAACCTTTGGAGAAATTATGATGTTGGGACCAGTGAAGGCACAACCTTGTTTTCCTTGGCTGGATGTAGTTTAATCCCTCGGCTCTGATGAGCGGCCTTGGGAGAGACTGAACCTGATCTAGTTCAGACTGACTGCTGGTTTTAACTGTTCATTTAACATTTACTTCAGTGACGTGATCCGTACAGTTTTTAGATTTTTGTATCCACACTAATCTGCTACTGTGACAAAGTGTATCCACAGCATCTCTTGTGTGTCCAAGGAAACAGTCACTTATCCATTCACATACAGTTCTTGCCTGCTGGATGGCGATGTAGTAATTTGCAGAAACCCAAGCACGTTATTGGTCGACATTCCATTTCTTATGTTCATTATTAAAGACATTGGCGCTTTATTTTGTGAGCGGGTTTACACTCAGTATTTTTATTTTTGCAATCTTGAGTACAACACATTGTAATATGATGGCAGTGAAGTTCTGATAGCTGTGTGAGCTGGGTGACTGAGTTTTGCACTGTCCCTTATTCCACAGGATGTATGAGAACATGTCCACGATGGTGTGTGTGAAGGAGGACCCAGGTGAGAAGCTGTCTCAGGAGGAGATTATCTCTAGGACCAAGCAGGTGATCCAGGGCCTGGAGACACTGAAGCATGAGCACCACTCCATCCTGGATGGCCTGCTGCAGACACTGCGCTGCCTCAAGCAGGATGAGGAGAGCAGCTTGGTTGAGGAGAAGTCTTTGATGATCCGCAAGTCCTTGGAGATGCTGGAGCTGGGGCTGAGTGAGGCACAGGTGATGTAATGCTCCACCTCTGGGGCTGTGGGGGAGGATTGTTTTTCCTGGTTCCTGAATTGAGGTCAAATTGTGGCATTTTCCTCAAAGATTTGCTCAGCTCCCCTAACATCTAAACAAAGTCATTTTAGAGTAAATTGAAGTCAAGATGAATTACTCTGAGGGAAGAAGGTCAGGAGTTTGTTTTAAGTATGAAGGAAAAGTTAATGCTAATGGTATTCTACCGTGTGTACCCTTATGTTTGACATTGTCTTTATTTGTTTTATTGATTTGCTTCCTAGCTTCTCTACATTTTCTACCCTAACAGGTGATGATGGCTCTGTCAGGCCACCTGAGCTCAGTAGAGTCAGAAAAACAGAAACTGCGGGCGCAGGTGCGGCGGTTGCGCCAAGAAAACCAGTGGCTCCGTGATGAGCTGGCAGGCACACAGCAGAAGCTGCAGTGTAGTGAGCAGAGTGTGGCACAGCTCGAGGAGGAGAAGAAGCACTTGGAGTTCATGAACCAGCTCAAGAAGTATGATGAGGACCTCTCACCCTCTGTGAGTGCAGTCTGCATGCCCACCCCTGATGCCCCCCAGTTATAGATATAGTTATATTCAGAAGCATGTAATGTAAAGTAGCTTTCCTCAAGGATGCCATAGCAGTACCTCTTAGTGCCCTGGGAGCTTCAGCCTGCTGGTCAGTTCCAAATCCTTGTCCACAATATATTTATTTATATGGTTTTACATTATAAGCAAAAAGAATCTTACACAATGGCATCATAGGAAAACATTGCTTTCATCCACTGACTTCCTGCACAACAACCATCAGTCAAGTTAGTTTGGTCCTTCGTGAATGGGGTACACCTTAATTTAGATCATGTCTCGGTCCAAAGATTGTTGCCCTAACGGTACTGAAAACACTCTTATTCAGCCTGCTTCCTTCGTTGGAATGTTTTCTTTATTATTAGTGTTGAAATTTGCCACTGAGTGCAGATAGTATGAACAGGGGTCTGACTGCATTAAATCCAAGTTTGTTCCTTTGAGTACATGTTCAAGAACAGATGTTGAGGTAGACATGAATGAGAGCTGGATGTTGCTGCTTCTTTAGGGCTCACTAATGTTAATCACACATTGTACTCGTCTAAAACTATCTGGAAGTGGTTATGATTTCAAATGAAGGAGGAAACGATTGTGTTCATTTGCCTTAAAACAGTAGGTCAGAGTTTGATTCATTTGTGTTGGAACTGATGGGATGCATTTGGCTCAGTCATGGATTGCAATGTAAAATCTGCTTGTGGCAGAACAAATGCCCTGGATGTGTGACAGTATGTATTGATCTTCTTATAATGAAACTGTCTCTCTATCCCTTCCCCCATTCCACCCCTGGCACCAAGCAGGAAGAAAACTATTTTGATTCCACCAAGGAGATGTTGGATGACCTCTTTCCCAATGATGAGGACGAACAGGGTCCAGGCAGTAAGCATTAGAACGTGGATGGCGGGTGGTTAAGGGTTTGGCAGTGTCCGGTTCTGGTCCTGGTATGATGTGTACTTAATGTACCTAATTATTTTCCTTATTGATCTAATTTAGCCTTTCTTCTTTCTCCTGAGGTAGTTAGCCTATTAAAGTGAACTGAAAGCCCTGCGTTGGCCATGTCCCCCCTGGCCTGGGAATGCACACACTTGGTTTATGTAGAGCCCTTAATCCCCACACGACTTTAATTGGATCTCTTTAATCGAACAACCACCAGCTGTCTCTTCAGCCTTGGAAGTTTTACTGGGACGGAGGGAAAACGAGCTCAATTACAGCTATAAAAGGCTAAATGAAATGGGTCACTGGGCTCAGCTGGGAACCTGGCACATGAGTGTGGTAAACTGCTTGGCATGTTGGTATGAGCTTGTTACATAGTGATCTACCTGCCCACGGTTGGGGTCTTTGGTTCTATGATGTGACGGAAGCCCCCCTGGTTGATACAAGGCAGGGTGTATAAACAGATGTCCTGTCTCCCTCAGCGTACGTAGTTATCTGCTATTCTTCCATAGTTACCTGCCACCGAAAGTGGCATCAAAGCACAAGTGGACTGGTGTGGGTGGAATAATTCATCAAACGCAGTAACTGCTTGTTGCTTCTAATGGATGAACTAATAATGGTCTTGCCCACACACCAACTCCCACCCCCTTCACCCTTTCCCATTTTCCCCTTGCAAGTATAGAAGGGATTTCAGTTACGTTAGGGTATAGCCTAAAAACCTGTGCTGCGGTGTTTCTATTACTCGTTCTCTTTAAGGTCACTCCTGTTACCTTCCTGTTCTGTTTGGGTAAACATAGTAGTGGTTGTTGAGATAGAAAACAGTCTAGGTCTGTCCTGTGTCCTATAATTATAATATAACAGCAGTTATCTCAATCAACAAAAATAATTTTGGCAAATTAGATAATTTTAGGTAAATTAGTTATCAGTTATTATTACTCCCACTGCGCATTTTTATGTGTCTGATGCCATGGTGTTTGCATGTGAATGTGGTGATCATGCTAATGGTGAAGAAACCTTTATTTTGCCTCCAGTCCCACAGCACAGTGCGAGCAGCGCAGCTGTTGCTGCTGCCCAGCAGGGTGGATATGAGATTCCAGCCCGTCTGCGTACCCTCCACAACCTTGTAATCCAGTATGCGTCGCAGGGCCGCTACGAGGTGGCTGTTCCACTCTGCAAACAGGCCTTGGAGGACCTTGAGAAGACTTCTGGCCACGACCACCCTGACGTGGCTACCATGCTTAACATCCTGGCCTTAGTGTACAGGTAAATGCTCTGGTTCATTCTGGAACTGTGTGGCTGCCCAGGTGTGGATCCAGTGGGACACTGAGGGTAGGGGAA
The DNA here is from genome assembly GCA_900497675.1 of Arapaima gigas. NCBI lineage: Eukaryota > Metazoa > Chordata > Actinopteri > Osteoglossiformes > Osteoglossidae > Arapaima > Arapaima gigas. The sequence goes on along the minus strand of UFQX01000852.1, from coordinate 176,307 downwards.
ATCTTTTTGGCCGGAAACAGTAGTAGGCTCACTTTTCCCCTGCTTTTTTTTGGTCAGGTTTTTGCATGTATAAGTTAAAGTTTTTTTAAAATGAAAGTAAAGATAAAATGCCTTTCAAGTGAGACAGCAGTTGAGCAACTCAGAATTGAATGTAGCTCTCTACTCACTGTAAATACAGAGTAATTATTATTAACACACCTAAGAAACCTTAAATCTTCATCTCGGATGTCTCTCCGAGGGCTATCAAGAGAAGGATCGTTCTTACTAAATAAGCAGCGAAGAGCAAATCCTGTTTGGTATCAGCTGTACTTGACAGTCTCTTGTTTTGCACAGAGCACCACACAGTATTGTCAGTGTTGCATTTCTCAGCAAGGTCAGCACTAAAACGGCTAACAGCTGAAAGTGTGCCATCACTGTTGCCATAGAGAACTGTGGTAACCACCTCTTCTGCCCCCCCCCCCCCCCCCCCCCCC
>UFQX01000852.1:153281-175790 GCA_900497675.1 Arapaima gigas | reverse complement strand
CCCCCCTTCCCCCCCCCCCCCCCCCCCCTTAGGGATCAGAACAAATACAAGGAGGCAGCCAACTTGCTGAATGATGCACTGGCTATCAGAGAGAAAACCCTGGGCAAGGACCATCCAGCAGTGAGTGTCATGTTGGTGTCAGTCTTCCTTTCCAGGTGTTCTGTACTGCTGAAAACACAAAAGCAACCCACTGTGCCCCTTGACTGCTTCTTTCTAATCAAAAGATGGGTTACCATGCTTAGTCCTGTCTTGGCACTCATGGATGAAATACCTGTATCTTTATAGATCTTGTTTTATAAGTTAGCTGTTTGACCCACCCTTGCTATTAATTAGTTAAGTTATACTTGTGAGTATTTACATTTACATTTATTGGCTTAGGAGATGCTTTACTGCAAAGTGATTCACAGCAATTACTTTGTGGTATTTAGCTAGTGTCGTTATCCAAGATGTCTTAGAAAGGTAGATGCACTACATTAAAGTGCCTATGATCTTTCACCCATGTAAACACATGAGCAACGTAACACACGTGCAGTGAGATATTTAGAGCCGGATGTAATCCATGCAAACAAGCGGTCAATGTAATCTGTACACAGACTAAATGGAGAACCTGAACCTCTGTCTAATTGCACTGTCAAGGCGCTGTGAGACTCCGGTACCACCACCCACACTCCAGGAACAGATGCCCAAATATGGAGTGTGTGTCAGATGCTTGCAGACTGTGTCAGATTCTCTCAAAGTGGATTCATCTCAGTGTTGATGATGGGAGCAGAGAATGTTTCTTTAGCTGACCTCCTGTTTCTTGGAAAACCCTTTATAATAAATTAAGAGCACATCAACCGATGTAGTTTATCAAGTTATGTTGTTTGCCTCTAAATTCAGCTGCCTGTGTGTGGTTTAACTTGAAAGCCTCATACCACTGAGTGGATTCAAAACAAGTGGCTTTTTTGCAGTTTAATGCAGCACAGTATTTATTTATTCAAGGCTTACTCTCCTTTTGAAGTTGACATCTGTAGTGTTGGTGAGCTGTGTTGCTGTAAAAGGCTAAATGCTGTCGTGTGTGTGTGTGTGTATAGTTTGTTTAATAGTTCATGTACTCTTCCAGGCTTGGGCTGCCTCCTTCCATCCCCTGTCCTGGGTTTGATGTAGAGGTCAGAGTCTTGTTCACTTGCACCCCTTCAGTGGCACACAAGGAATCAGCTGTATGCTCCAATCGGAAAAATCCCAGCAGCACTGCTGTCCTTGCAGTCGTGTTTGTGTGCGGTAGATCAGTTCTGCTGATTGAGATCTAATTTTAGCTTATTAAGATTTCCTCTGTGTACAGTTGCCCACCCCACTTTGCCCTAGTGCTCCACTCTATTTTCTGTGTGTGTGTGCAGCACACCGATCAATTGCACATTGATGCAGTCCTTTCACACAAGTCCAGCAGATCCTTGCTCACAGGCATGTCCCTGTAACCCATTGCTGTCTCTGTGCTGCGTTTGTTCCCCCACTGCCCAGGTGGCTGCCACCCTCAACAATCTGGCTGTGCTCTATGGGAAGAGGGGCAAGTACAAAGAAGCTGAACCACTCTGCAAGCGAGCCCTGGAGATCCGTGAGCAGGTGAGTCAAATTGTAAAGGCCAGCCATTTGGATTAAGATGCAGTGCTTTGCCACATACTCTTCTGTGTTTCTCTTCTACATCCCACTGGATTTTATTTCACAGCCACACACTATCTCCAGCTTTGCCCCTCACGAGCTTCTGACTGACTCTCTGATTCAAAAAGAGCTGGAATCCTCAAAAAGCCAGCGGAGGGAAGCTGTGAATGCTTTTTTTCCCCTTCTGGTTGGCTGTTGATGCATTGCAGGCAAAGACAGTTAAGTCTCGGAGCACTATAGGAAATTTAAAATTCTTTCATTACCTTGTCTCACCCCATCTGTCCGTAGCACTTTGTCTCAATCTTTTTATATCTGCCAGGCCACTCTGTCACCATCTTCATGTTACTGCTTCTCTGAATATCTCCGGGGTCAGTCCTCCTCCTGGTGTCAGGGCTGGCAACTCATGTGCTGAGCTTAAGTGCTACACAAGCTATTCTAATGAAGCACCTGCCTGCTGGGGGAACTTTGTGATGATGAGCCTCAGAAGTGCTTAAAAGATTTGCTGCATGGCTTTATAGGAGTCAAAGGCAAATAGGGAGATTTACTGTAGTCTGCTCTCCCAGCCAGAACATCCACCTAGAAAATCTGCGAGTAAGAGCTGCAGCAGTAGGAGGACGTGCTACTGTCCTATCTGGTATTCAAGGGTACCAGGGAGCCCTTTCTGCTTGTGATGTGATCCTCTCTAACAAGCTCCCCTGGCCTTAAAGTGCTCCCTGTCTGTAATCCATTTGTTCCTCTCCTCTCTTGTTCACACGTCCCTCTGGAATCCAGGTGGTTGAGTCATATCCTATGCTCTTAATTGCTAGTTTTATTGTACAAATGATGAAATCATATTTGGAGAGTTGAACTGCTTCTTGTGTCATAGGATATTGCGTGTCAGATATGTATTATTAGGTAATCTTTCTCAATGAGCTGTCCGTCTATAGAAATTATCCCTATATACTGAATTCTCAACTTACCAACACAGTTGGGACCAGTGCTTTGTTCATAACTTGATATGCCTGTAAATTCAAATTCATTTTTGCCACTACACCACGGTCAATAAAACCTTAATAATGCAGACATTCCTCAGTTTATTCATGGGTTATGTCTGTATGTATGTAAAAATTAGAGAGAAAGTTATTGGAGAAAAAACACTTAAGAAATGTGTTAACTTGAAACATAATTAAAACGAAGTCTTAAATCTAATTTAAAACTACGGAGAACAGAAGTCAACTCCACAATCTGCTATTCAGTTGCCATTGTTGACTAGTTCATCTCAAAAGTGTTCAAAAGTTTATCAGCTACTGGGTCCTACATGGTAGTACAGGGTAGTTACAGCCTAAGTTCTGTGAAAATCTAGCATAAAGCTGTAATAATACTGTAAAACCTATTCATTATTTCAGGTTAAAATTAAAATTAAAGGTTACTTAATTTAAAATAAATGACAATAAAAAAATCCCTCTTTTCAATAATGTTGCCTCAGTCCTAATTTTGACGGCCTTTTCCTGCCCACTAATGGGTGAAGACAAAGACATGTTGCTGCTCAACAAACACATTCTTGAAAATAATCAGGTTAACGGAATAAAGTTAGAAATAAGCTTGAAAAAATGTTTGTATCTTCAACAATTTGTAACTCAGTTGTAGCATGAAGTTTCAGTGGAGTTCACGCGCCAGTGGAAGTTGCTGGCATCTGTTAATGTCTGTCTCCTAACAAAGTAGCCAAGACATGCACCTTTCCTTAAATATCTTTCAGGTATTGGGCAAGGACCATCCTGATGTGGCGAAGCAGCTCAACAATCTGGCGCTGTTGTGCCAGAATCAGGGCAAATACCAGGAGGTGGAGTACTATTACCAGCGAGCACTGGACATCTATCAGACCAAGCTGGGCCCAGATGACCCCAATGTGGCCAAGACGAAGAACAATCTGGTGAGAGCTGACAGGTTGAAACAGACCAGTAGAAAGCAGTTCTTGAGGGCCGCCATCTTGGGGAGGGGGAGGCCGTTCATTCATTATTTAAGCAATCCGGTTCATTACTCCAAAACCTGTTTCACTGCCTCTGGACCTTTTCCAAGATGATTTGAGAGCAACAGCATCAAAGGAGAGAACGTCCCCTTGCTTCTGTGTGGCTGGCACCAGCCACCCTTCCTGTTTAATAAAAGTAGCTTAAGATTTCCACTGTGTACAGTTGCTCACCCCACTTTGCCCTAGTGCTCCAGTCTATTTTCTGTGTGTGAGATTTTAGACCAGGGTACAGTTAACTCCACTGCAACCCCAAGAACCAAAAAGGCAATGATTCCATAATACTTGTAATGTCTGTCCCACCTTTGGCTGTGTGTAACATAGGTGACAGTTTTCCCCCACCCCTGCAGGCATCCTGTTATCTTAAGCAGGGGAAGTTCAAACAAGCTGAGACACTGTATAAAGAGATCCTCACACGTGCTCATGAGAGGGAATTTGGCTCTGTGGATGGTAAGTCTGTCTCACTCTCACTGTTTGTCTGTTTTATCTACCTTCAGAAAGATGCTGCTTATCAGCACTCACCAGGCTTGGCACCTACAGTCCTGGTGTCATTGTTGTGGGACTGTGTTTACTGCCTTTTGAATAGTATTAGAGCAGAGGTTTATCACTGAACTGGCTCAGCACTCGTACATCCTAATCCACTCCTGCCTGCTAGTAAATGGATAAGGACAAAAAACTTGAAAGGCTGAAACAGGCTTCCTGTGAGGCAAACTGCCTTTTCCAGTGGAACCACTGCATAGCTGACATTTGCAGTCCAAAACCTTTTGTCTTTTGGCAAAGGTCATGCTTTTCACGTTGCTCTCAGTCAGAGACTGGAGACTGGAGTGGCCAGTCAGGTTGAAATGATGTGACACGTGAATCTCTGAGCACACCCCCCTCAAACAGAGACACACACCACTGTCTCTGATTCACTTTTTGTTTGTCTCATGTATATAGATGAGAACAAACCCATCTGGATGCATGCAGAGGAAAGAGAGGAACAGAGCAAGGTAAGTGACATTACAACAGATATAGAAAACAGACAAAACGGAGAGTCATGCAGAATATAATCCTGGTTATTACAGCAGCGTTTCCGTAATGCAACATTTTTTCTCACCGGGGCTGGCAAAGCTGGACTTTGCCTGATACTTCAGCTGGGGTTGCAGCTTTTGTGATTGCTCTAGCGTTTAAAGGGGGGTGTTAAGTCTTGATGAGACAGCGTGACCGTGTGATCTACTGTGACTAGCCTTTGGAGTACTTGTGATGAACAGTTAATCCCTCATTTCTCTGCAGAATGAGCGGTTTGCAGCAGAGTGCTGACCATAGTGATTTACTCTCTTTAAGCTGTACTGTCAACTTTGACTTTATTCATTTTAAATGAATGTTACTGAATTGTGGTGTACTCCTAATATGAGTCTGCCTGTAAATCTGCAGGACTCTTGTGGCCAGACTGTGGGGTGTTGATGATAAATGCAAGGGAAAACTTAATGGGGGGGATCAGTTGAACTGAGAGAACAGTCACTTGCCCTTGGTATTGCTTTTAAACACTTCTTTGATTTGAAGGAGTCCTTTGTTTCGAGGTCGTGTTTTTATTACCTCTTTATCAACGTAGCATAATGTTCTTAATCCTTGTTTTGGGTTACAAAAGTGTGGTATTTCAGACTTACAGAAATTGTTTGTTCCTAAAATACCTTGATGAACAGCTTCATTGAAAAGGTGTGGTTGTCTCTGCCCTCCCACTTCTCAGGGAAAGCAGAAAGATGGCTCAACCTTTGGGGAGTATGGCGGCTGGTACAAGGCGTGCAAAGTTGACAGGTAGGGGCCTATGAGCTTCATGGAATGGGGTGTAATGACAGCTCCTCTTCATCTGTGGGACTTCATGATGCTTCCTTATGTAGAATGAGCAAGGGATTTCAGTGAACAAGCTGAGTGTTCTTTATTTAACATGTTGATAAAATGAGATTATAAATCTTTTTTTTGTTTTTTTTTTTTCTGAGTAGTCACAAGTTTTGGTTGTGCCATCTAATGATGCCCACTGCATCTGCTGTACAAAAAACTTGGCAGCGCAGCCGTATTTGTTTGGGTGTCCCACAGTGATTGTGTTTTTATTTAATAAAACATTTTATTTGCAGAACTTTTAGTTTGTGGTTGCATTCAAGTTTCTTTTTATTTTCACTGGTTAGCAAAAACAGCTCACAAAAAAGTGAGTGTTCCGGGACTGAGGAGAAAAAAACAAAATAAAATTGATTTAGAAATTTGGGTAGAAATAGTGCAGCAAGAAAATATAATACTATACTGTATTTAAACCGTTCTTTACTGATATTATATTAACATGATTCATGTGTGAAATTAGTGAAAAATGGGGGGGAAAAAACTGTCATACAAAGCAGCATTCATGTGTGTTAAATGTTAAAATGTCCTCACGGTTTGCTGAGTAAGGGGATTTCTGACTTGCAGCAGTTGATGGAACAGAATGTCACTGTAAATCAAGGACTGTCAGTAATCTAATCTCAGTACTCAAACAGATCCTACATATCTGATGCCTCGTATACGTAGTGTGGTAAATAATGGTTTTAATCAGTGCAAACTTTCTGCAACTTGTGCTGTGTGCCTCTTGTTAGCCCCACAGTGACCACCACCCTGAAGAACTTGGGTGCCCTCTACAGGCGGCAAGGCAAGTTTGAGGCTGCGGAGACCTTGGAAGAGGCTGCCATGCGTTCTCGGAAGCAGGTGAGTTAAGAGTCTGTCTGAATACTGCAAGCTTCAATTCCTCCTAGTTGCTCTCAGAAGGATTTCTGTGTGTCATCTTGGGGTTCCCTTCTTGGTAATGGATGTCACACCACCTCCTCCTGACAGTTAAGCCCTTTGTTGCAGGTTTCCAATGCATTTAATTGTCTTAAAAAGAGATTCAATATTAGTGCAAATAACACAGGCTAGACTGCAGTGATGGTCTTACAGTTCTGTTTGGATTCATTAATTTTTGTGAGTCTTAACTGTAACAGAAACTGATAACAGGCAAACCCACTTATTCTGTGTGTGTGTGTGTGTGTGTGTGTGTGTGTGTGTATAGGGCCTGGACACAGTGCACAAGCAACGTGTTGCAGAGGTACTGAGTGACCCTGAGGCCCGTGAGAAGCAGCGCAGCCGTGAGAGCTTGACTTCGGATGTGGTGAAGTATGAGAGTGGCCCGGATGGTGGCGAGGAAGTGAGTATGAGCGTGGAGTGGAATGGGGTAAGTACAGTACACAGCCCGGGTGTGGGTCTGAAATGTGGGCTAGTGGGGAAATGCTCTGAACTTCTGCAGGTCTAATCTTTTTGGAGAGACTTACCTATATCTCACAAATCCTTCCATCCAGTCTCTAGTTTATTGCAGAAAATGTAAGCAGATTCAGTGTTAACTCATTGTTATACACCATGGAAGTTTTTAAAAAATATTATTAAACTGCTCCTATGTGGAGTATACATTTCGTTTAAAAAAAAAAAAAAAATGGTGACAAGCAAGTAAACCTGTGTAATGTGGGGTGACAAGGCACTGTATAAGATACCCACAGAAGCCAGAGGTGCATCACATCAATGCTGATTGACTGTCCAGGTTGAAGCTGTGTCTGTGTGAGAGTGACTGACACTAGCGCAGATGTATTGTACTAATGCTAACAGTCCTTGATTAACCAGCGAGTTACGCACAACCTCCTGTTTTCATAGCTACCTCCTATTCTGCTCAACATCACAGTGTGTGTTTGCTTTCACTAACTATTCTCCGAGAAGGATAACAGATGTGTTCTTCAAATCAAGAGTGCAGAAGGACTCACTATCCAGTATGGAATAAACAGTAGATGAATGTACATCTTGGGGAAACGTAAATATGTATAGATTTTTACAACGACTAAGCTGTATAAGTTGCACATGCGTTTCTTTCTCTGCCAAAAAAGGTTTGTGTGTGTGTGTGTGTGTGTGTGTGTGTCCCAACTTTCTGGTTGTAAATAGATCTCCTACCTGCAGTCCAAGCTTAAATTGAGATGCTTACATTTTATCCCGGGCAGCCACAGAGTCAGTGTTGGTGGAAGTTCCTTAGAATCCTCATGCCTGTCAACATTTTTATTGGCAAGGTGTAACTTTGGGTTGAAAGGTATGCTGCTAACTAACATGCTGTGTAGTTTATGTGTAGTTTATAGTGGTAGTTACCTGCTGCCTCCGTATGCCCTGAATGGTGCTTTCTTTGGGTTTGTCAACCTCTTTTCTTTACTCAGCACTGTCCTATCTCTGTAGCAACAGTAGCCTCAGCACCAAGACAACCAATCAGCATCTCCTGGGGCAAGCCGTGCCCTCACACCTGCGTGGAGGAGGCTCCATGTACATACCCATATGTGGGCACTGTGTACTGTACACCATTGGGTCTAAGTTTTTCTGCATTCTTGTGAGCATGCTCTGAATGACTAACCTGTCTCTCTGCTTCCTCCCAGATGTAAAAACACTGTGGCTTTGTGTGTTGTAATGTCTTAAGGGAAGCTCTGTTCAAAATCACTGTCATCTTAGTCTAGGCGGTAGCAGGTAGGGTAGTGGTTGGTGCTGCTGCATTAAACTCAAAGAACCCAGGTTCAAATCCCACCTTCTTCAGTAGTGCCCTTGAGCAAGGTACTTACACTGAATCGCTCCAGTAAAAAAAAAACATTGCTCCGCTGTAATAATGTGTAAATCACTGTATGTAGCTTAACCACTTAAACCACATTAATCTCTTTGGAGAAAAATGTCAGCTGAATAAATTTAAATATACTTTTATTGTACTGGTCATAAATTAAACATAAGTTTTCTGGGCACTGTGCTGGCTTCAGTTGTCCATCATTGATCGAGATTTATCCATTTTGATTTATTTACAATGCACACTTAAGGGCATAACCTCAGTTGGAGGCCTGAGGGAAATCCGTAGCTCACAAACTGCTTTAAAGCTGTTCTGCAATTAATTGTTTAGATTTGATGCATATTATGTAGAATGTATTAAAGAAATTACATACTTGTCTATATAGATTTTGAATGGAGTTTCCTTTATTTGTGCAGATTCCAAGAGTGTGATCCAGAAACAGTATTTCTTGGTCCTTGTACCATAAACCCATATGCATGATCCTTTTGCCTTCTTTTTCTGCCTTTTATTTTCTGAGTCATGGTGGCATTTACCCACAGAAGACATCAAATCAGCTCATTTCTACCTCTTGAGGTTCAAAGAGCAAGCAAATGTCAAATGGGTAGCTTTTCATTTGAAACAAAGTGAACCAAAGTACTGAAGCTTTGATTCCTTGCAAGTGGATGTGATGCATAAAAAAAGTAGACAGATTGGAAGGTTCGTAGCCCAACTTCCACTTCTCCATTGTTTCTTCTTACAAGCTCCGTAGCTTTCAGCTTTCCCAATGCTTTGCAGCATTCGTAGCAGCTCGTACAGTAGTGATTAAAGCCATAACGCTTATAAGTTGAAGGTTGTTGTTGCTAGATATGGATGACGTGAGAATTCTGTGCTGATGCCAATATCCAATAATTTCCATTTCGGCTGATGCAGATACACGTGTTTGTAAACTGCAGAGAAAAATGGGAGTAGGTCTTCCTGGTTGAGAAATACAGACAAATATAACATTTGTTTGTGTAACATTTCAGTTTTGCAGACCATGTACAATCAATAAAATAAACGGCATCTGCTGAACCATATTTGACTACCTGTTCCTTAAATAGGGAATGATTTTGAAGGCTTTGGCCTTAAATGCTACATAACATTTTTCTCGTTCTTGCTGATAGGAAAAAAGTAAATGAAACAACACTTAACAGTAAGTTTATCAAAGTGCATCTTGCGTTTTTACTGTAAAGGGGGGGAGGTTCTTGCAGGACAAGAGCATCTCTGCCTTGTCGCAGGAAATTCTGGAATTCCTTCGAGTCCACAGTGAACAACCTCTCTCCTACGACACTTGTCACTCTCACTTGCTTTGAAAAACTTCCCCACCACAGACAATTTTGCACCATAGCCAGGAATCACTTGAATGTTCTGCATACCTGGATAACAATGAATGTGCTATCAAATATTTCCTTGAATTATCGGTGAAAAATTCAGATGAATTTAAACCATTATTGGTCAATACCGATATGATTCATCCCCAGTTGTGGGTCATTCCCTGCTAGCATCCTTGAGCAAGGCACTTTCTGTGAATTTCACCACTAATAATACTGTTAAAGTGGTAAACATCGAGTCAGTTTTAGATAAAAGTGTCAGTTAAGCAATGCGGTAATGTCAATAACAATTGTATCCACAACGGTGAAAGTGCTATGATGATGGGCTCATTATCTGCAGGGTAGTTTGCAGATGCAAGGAGACAAACAAGAAAAGCATCAAGTTCACCAAACCAGTTTCACTGGACCCACAATGAAACCTATTACAAACTTAAAAGGATGAAGTTTGTTGGATTCTCTCTCGATTCTCATGAGGACATCCAGGAAGGAGCTCAAGGGGCTCAAACTGATAATGGGTCTTGTGTGCGGTGTGAAAACCAGGGATTTTGTTTTAGGTTTATGTTACGTTTTCTTCTGTTGATTTAATGCTCGAGTTTAAATGAAATAATTGCGTTTTTGCTGAGTAAGGAAACACAAGTCTTATGATTCCCAGGAGCCCCCGAGATTACATTTCCCAGCTGTATGGGTGTTCAGGTCCACTTGTCTAAACTGAAGAGGCCACACCCTGGTAGACTGACTTGTGGCATATAGTAATTTTTTCGCTTTTATTAGTCCAGCTGTGTGGTTCCTGAGGTGGAAGAAGGGGAGCTGAGTAGCTACAGCAGAACCGTGCTTTACATCAGTTACAGATGATCACGTGCCTTTCAGTAGCTGTACTGTGGATATTTATTTATTTATTTATTTATAAATGGCTGAATGTCTCCTTTTAGTGTTGCTTAACATTGGGGTCAGTATCCATTCCATGAAGAAATACTGTTTCTGGTTAAACTAAACTGTTGAGGCTAATGCAACAGTTTGACTTGCTCTTCTTGCTCTCTTTCTCTCTCTCTCTTTCACCCTTCCACTCTTTTTGCCCCTGTCTGCCTGGCAGGCCTAGATCAAGATGCCTTTTCGTGATTCTCTAACGTGTTCTGCATGACGGATGCACACCGGCCCTCCGGGTTCAACAGTTCTCTTGCTCTCCGGCTTGACCCTCCTCTGTAAAGGCCCCCCCCCCCCAACCCCATCACTTCCTCCGCAGGCAGATCGTCTACTCACCTCTCTAACAGCACTTGCCAAAGCAGCAGCTGCACTACGGTTTAGAACACCTTCCTACTCCACTCACTGCGTTAAGCCCAAAAACACCCCCTTTACATGTAGTGTGCAGTCTCTGGGGTAGTGCTTCTCCCTAGTCATACGGTGTGGCGTCCAGGTTTTACCCTTTAGAATCGTACTTCATACTCTATCCCGTGGCATGATCTCTACGCTTGCAGAGAACGGTTGTTTTGATGTGGCTGTGTACACCTGTGTCAAGTGTTTGACTGTAACTTTCGATGTCAGCCTCACCCTGGTGTCAAACAAATGTGGCAGATTGCAGCACAGATCCTGAGAAGGAAATACGGACGGGGAGAGGGTGGTGGGGTGACTGTCTGTGCCCCGTATATGATAAGAAATGACATTTCTTCTGTGTGCTCCTACTAATCTCTCCCAGTGTGCTGTGGTTTTTTGGTGTACCTGTCTTTCTTCTAATAAAACTCACTCTTTACTCACCTGTGTCTGTGCCTGTTGCCTCTATCCGCTTTCTTCCTACGCGTGAGGTGTGTAAATCTTCTCCTTTTCAACTTACTCACAATAGGCAGCACACAAGATTTACACTGGTGCTGTGAGAGTGACCCCTCCTCTTCTTTTTTTTTTTTTTTTTTAACCTTGAGCTCTTGGAGGTGGACCAGGCCAGAGATCATCCAGGGCTTGCACTTACGTTTTGTCTGTTTAGAGGAACAAACCTGTGTTTCCTCTCTTACAGCTGTTTAACATGAATGGGATGATTTATCATTGTATTTGTTTATAAACAGTTTTATAAACATCATACGTAGCTTTAATCAGTGTAATGCTTTTGAAAACCTACCTAGCAATATCATCAATCTTCTACATTTTGACTACTGTTGAGCTTCAGCCTTTTCAGATTATTTTATATCTGCTCAGTTTTATGCTACAAAAGGTTTGTTGTGAAGCTGAGTTTCACCTGATGACGTCTGAGCCTTGTCTTGGTGCGTAAAGAAAAAAAATGTATCTGAGTCTTCATGGTTGCAAAACTTGCACCTCTTCCCTGTGTGAATGGCTGTCCAGGATGGCCTGCAGGAAGGCTAGGCTTGGCGGTGAGGCCATTCCACAAAACCCATCCTGAACTGTAGCTCCATTCCTTTTGCATCCAGGCTGTTTAATGAAGTGCTTTGGTCCTCTGGCGTTGGTCAAAGCTTTGGCATAAACTCTTGGGTTTTGAATCTCTTTGGCTGCATGATCTTTGAGGGTGGAATAGTTGAGGCAGATCAGAAGGGTAGAAGCAAAAAAAAAAAAAAAACGAATTCCAGTTAGTGTAATAGAGGTGTGTGGGCACCTGTTGCTTTCTTTTTTTTTATCACAAAGCCATGTTGAGCTGTAGTTTGTACAGAAATAACCCAGTGGGATGTTGGTGTCTTTCGAAGGAAACAAGGTTTTCTGTTTTTAAACTAAAAACAACTGCTATGGTGAAGGATGTCATAAAAGACCAAACTTTTTGCAGGAGATGTTAAAATTTTAAATAACCTGACTGTGGCAAAGAATGGTATTGAAAGAAAAATATTTATTGCACCTAAAATGTTAAGGGCAAACAGAATAATTAAAAAGAAATCTGAACAGTTATCAAACTGTAACTTGAGTCGTAAACTCAAAATGGTCTCGGTAATAGTTGTGTATCAGTGGTACAGAAACAGGAGATTGTTCCCAGCAAAGGAAAATAAATCTTACCCCCTAGCAGACCGACATAAGCTCTGGCCCCTGGGATATTCATTCAAAAAAAAAAAAAAAAACTTCATCCCCTTCCTCTCATCAATCCACAGGACTTTCAGAGCTCTTTGCTAATGGTGTATGCATGTGTTTGTGTTGTGTTGTGTGTGTGAGCGAGAGAGAGCCCGATAAGGTCAGAGGAATACCCTCATTTGCTGTTTTTCATGGGTGTGTGCGTGCGCGTGCATGTGTGTGTGTAATTTCCCCCACCCTCTCCCTGCAGGATGGCTCTGGCTCCCTCAAGCGCAGTGGTTCCTTCAGCAAACTCCGTGCCTCGATACGTCGCGGCAGCGAGAAACTCGTCCGTAAGCTGAAAGGTGGCGGGTCACGTGACAACGAGCCCAAGAACCCTGGGTAACTACCCCCATTCCCCCTTCACCGAACCAGTCGGCTCCCCTCCTGCCCCTCAACCCCCCTTTGCTTCAGAGGCTCTGTGTGTGGAGACCCTCACGTTCCTCAGCTGGGACTGGTGCTTTGCCATAAAAAGCTGAAGACTGTCAGGGATGGGGGGGATTAGGGCTACCGGGACTCCTTTCTCAGGCCAGAAGTTGGAGAGAGCTGCATACCCCCCACCCTCAGCAGCCACAAGGTTTTGGTGATGCTGTTTTTTGGGGACCTGGCTGAGAAAGTGGACGCCTGGTTCTGTTTTCCCAAACAGGTCTGGGATCCATGGCGGCCTGTGCATGGGTCTGAGGCTCTGTGTTGGCTCTCAGGCTTTGGGGCGTTTGGTGCCAAAGACGATCCTCACCTTTTGGTTTCTGCATGTGCTCCAGAGATGTGTGTGTCCAGTACACTGAGCTTCGCACAGCGCTGGCCTTGGCAACCAGCCTGTTTATACCTTGTTCACATATCACGGAATCTGCAGCGGCCGCTGCGCTTTTGTTACAGAGGTAAAAGGTTTACTCTGACAATTGAATGGCACAATAAATGCTGTCAATGACAGTAACTGCCATCCAAATTGAACATGTAATTTAAAATTCAGTAATGGAATTTTATGTGATTCCCTTTCTGATAATGCCACACTTTGAGGCTACTTCTTACCAGGGGACTAGTACTGCTGATTCCATTGCAACATACACACCATCATCTGTGGTCTTTGCAGAAGCACGTCAGTACCCTCAATTCCTTAGTATAATGGTTATCAAAAGCCAATTTTTAACTTTACACATTACGGACTGCATGTTTGACACTTAACATGTTACGGTGATTTCATTGCTAACTATATTTTCATCTGTCAACTTGAGGATTCCTGTTTACATTAATTTACTCTAATATCAGTGTTCTCAATGTTTACTTGGCCTCAACGCGCTAAACAAAACACTGCTCGACTCCAGATACTTTCACGTTTACACATTATATTTAGCATGAAAGATTGAATCTCTTTTAAATGCTGGTTTATGGACAAATTTATCACAAATTATCCAGCAATTTCACTCAGTGACATGACATCCCTGCTTCTGGAGACCCACTAATATGTGTGCTGGTTTGGATTGTCAGCCATTGTCTTATTTAACAAGGTTTCCCTGGTTGTCAGACCTGTTAAAGGCATCATTCCATTTACGAGGGACCAAAAAGATTTCCTTTGAAAATACTTGCGAATTATTTAGTAGTGTGTTACTCGGTTGTTTACATAGTTGTTCAGGTTCCGTGAATCGAAGCGATCGGTTCAGTCGGGCCTGTTCGGTTAGAACACTGGAAGCCCACGACTGGTCGAGGTTGGCTGTGTGTGTCGGTCTGTCAGTCCCGTGTGTGTCTGTCTCTGCCTCCCGTACCCGGGCTGCCGGGTTGTCTGCTGACCAGCTGCTGATGTAAGCCGGTGCCTGTAGGATGGAGTATGAGCTCCTCTGCCGGCTTTCCGTGACATCCACGTTTCTAGTCAGCGACGCTATCGCCGCGTCTGTAGCGAACAGCAGCCCACACCTCTCGAAGGGGCTTTGCAATCGATTATCGCGCACCATCCATCTGTAGTGAATAATCGGCAGCTCTTCAGCATTCAAGAGGCATTTGAGCAGCTCTTCTGTTTTTATGCTCTGTTACATTTTGTATTTTGTTTTTTGTAATCTGTTCATATTTGTACATATTTCAAGTACCGTTGCTTTTCACTTCTGTTGTCCATGTGTATTCGGTGTACATTGGAGAACTTTATTTTAATATGTCTGTGTTTTTACTTATTTAATGTGAATAAATCATTTCCAAAGGAACACAGCCATTAGTGCATGCATTTTGCTTGGTCTTCCTCTCTGGGTTTCTTGCTTTGTGTGCTGTGTTGCTTCCTGCGTCATCCTCACATTGTCACAGTTCCGTCCCATGCTTGCTGTTTGGTTTGCGAGTATCTGTGTAAATCAGTGTGGTCAGACATGGTCCAGAGAGGGCTGCTCTGCATGCTGGTTTTCTCCAGCCATTTTACTGGTGACAGTTTCTCCAGCTGTTATATTAGACCACTTGTATAGTTCTTTTGTATTTCTGTGCACATTCCCAACAAAAGGTGTTGGTCTTTTTGGTAACTGATGAAGAGTAAAACTGATGCCAGCACGTTAATGAAGTGGCTGAAGCAGAACCAGCACATACAGTGGCCGTCTGTGGAGTGTCAGTTTGACACCCCTGACCTTTCTGTTGTACTTAATGCAAAGTTTTGGCTCAATCTACAATCTAAATACGTTGACCTGCCCTTTTGGACACGAGTCACACTGGTCAGGGAGGCCACACTCATACTGGCAGCCGTAGTCCCAAAAATAAACACTGTCGTATTGTTGGGGTTATACTAACAACTCCCTGGCACCCATTAAACTCAGCTGTCCCTGGTACACAGTCATCGTGTGTAGTAGAACGTCACCGGGGGGGGTACATGCATACGTACAAATGTCCATTGAATATTGTCACTGAAGCAGGTCATTTAAAATGCTACATTAACGTTCCCAATATTAAGCCTTGGCACCCAATTCGAAGAAAGCTGTCAACAAAATGGAGCCTGGAAAGATTCCCAAAATTGTATAGTTTATACATACATTAATGGGCATCTTTCCCAAGGCCACTGTTCATCTATCTGTCCCAGCTGCACTTCCAGTGCTCCACAGGATCTTCACTGCCCTGCTGACAGACACTAACCCTGTTGTTCAGCTGCCAGCTTCCTGACATCAGTGGGCTTTGTGTTTCTGGTGACAGCAATGGGTACAACCGAGGGCAAAAACTGTTAAAAAAAAGTAAACATGGCTTAACAGCGTCACACAGACACGCGTGCATGGCCTCGCCTCGCACCACAACCGCACCGTGGTGACTCGTCGCCCACCTCCCTTTTCTCACTGACCTGTCCTTGCATGTATTGTCCCGGATGCAGCATGAAGCGTGCCAGCTCAATGGGCGTTCTAAACGTGGCGGACAAGGCTCGTGGAGAAAGCGTCCAAGTAAGAAGCCTGTGTTACTCTTTCTGCTGTCCATCCCTTCACCCTTCACCCCCCCCCCACTGTCATTTTTATAACAAGCAGCAGTTCTAATGTTGCACTTTTCATGTAACATCAGTGAGGTCTATAGACTAATGCTGTGTCTTGCTGTTCCTACTAAGCTACAAGGTGGCACTATCACCTAAACTAGGGCTATTACTATGCTTTTTGGGCCACGGATTGAGCAGTAACAACCCGACCCCCTGCATTTTAGGTGTTTCCAGGGCATTCTGTTTGTTGAGGTTAACCCCAGTGACAGATTGTTGACTGTCTCCGCTGTCCTTGCTTTTGTAAAAGGTACAAATTAGTTGGCTTAGATCCTGTGGCGTCGATTGCCAACCTGTCTCGGGATGGGTGATGTCAACAGAACATCTTCCCAGTGTTCTTCATTCTGAGGTTCTTTTAGCTGAGGAGCTGCAGACATTCTGGAGTAGCGATGTGCTGTGCCGTGTTTGTCTGATGCTGGTGGTGAAGATGTCCGCCAGCCTGTTGTAGGGAGAACCCATCTCTGTAGATCCTAGCGTAGCCCCTGTAGTTACTCTGGTTTGACATCCCTGGTACAGTGCACCCTTCTGCTGATCTTTACCACTCTGATGTTCCACTGTGGACGCAGGTCTGCACCACCTTAGTGCTACCAAAGAAAAAGTGACATTTTTACACCTTTTAGAAGCTTAAACTGAGGATAGCAGCGAGGGGCTCATCATCCAGTGCCAGAGGTCCTGTGACCTGGTGACCTTAATTTCAGCAGCTGGATTTACTACCGTTTCATAAATGGTTACTAGAAAATATGAACCTCTGACTCCCTTTAGTTAGATTTCATTCCTAAGATTTGTTTTCACATGTAATAATTGTTGACCTGAGATTATGCGCATCATCACTTATGGAGATGAAGAGAGTGATCTTTGCATTTTTCTGTGTTTTTGTTGCTTCTTCCCTCTGCAGGAACGAAATAATTGTCTGAGGAAAAGCCGAGACCTGAGCACCAGCCACACAGATCTGGTGCACTGATGGTCCTGCCAGGTGAATGGAGGGTGGAAGGAAGCCTCCCACAATCCCCCGCTCCCTCGCGGGCGTCACCACATATTCTGGTCATGCCAGCACTGCACACCATCAAATGTACACGTTCCCCCTTCGTCGAGGTCTTTGTAGGCCGTTTCTCCTTGCTGCTGCACAATGACTGCATCTAGTTGCTGGTTTTTCTGGGTGGTTTTTAGTAGTAGTTTTTTTTAAATATTAAAAGGTGGAGGACTGGAAGGAAGCTCAGTTCACAAGAGGGGTATTCCCTGTAGTTTGGGGCCCTCGTGTAAAAAGCTTTTCCTTTTGGTTCCTCCCATGTCTCATTTGTTACCACAAATATATATATATTTTTTTTACCTGGATATCGCATAATCTCTGATTTTGAGTTAACAGCTCAGACCCCGGGGCTGAACAGCATCTTTATCATCATCACTGTTTTCACTGGTCAAAAGCTACTTTGAGAAAGGTCGCTGTTTACATTAGGGTGTGAAACGTATGTGTATTTTCTTTTCTTTCAGCATGCTTTTAAAATAAGTTTCCTTACAGGGGCCCGAGGTCTACGTTACTATAAAGACACATAGCTTAAGTGTACAAGTTTTGACACCTTAGAATTAAGGTCCATGACTACAAGACTGCTGTTTCTCTGCGTCCCTCTTCATTAGTTTTTAAGAAACAAACTTTAATATGAATGTTGTAAATTATGCCTGCTACAAGAACATGTCACTCCATTGGTTAACCGAGGTTTATTTCTGCCCGCTGATTTCTTGAAATTTTGAGTGTGGAAATTGTTGGTTTACGTGATGGTATCAGCGTGAGGAAATGTTGGTGGCACAATAGAACTTCCACAACATGCATCTCACCAAACCCTTTGGGTTACAGTTGTTCTGCTGTTGAACCACTGAGAATTCAAGGTCTGGGTTCTATCTCCACACCACCATATTCAGAGACTATTTGGCTCTATATACGTGAGGTTTATTTATTGTAGAAAGTCAATCTGGTGAAGCATGGGCTGTTCAAAAGGGTCATTTGGTGTGCATCAGTCGCTAATGTGATAATGTGGAATCTAACTGTGGATTTTGAACAAAACTTAGCAGCACAAGATAAATTTGCTAGAAGGGATGGAACAGATGTAACTGCTGCAGAATCTCGCAGTCTTCCAGAAATGTAGGAATGATGTCTGAATCACCCTGTTGCCATTGCTGAAACACAGTTATTATAATAGAAACAGCCTCAAATCACAGTCAGCATTAACCTTCTCTAACCCATCTCTCTCTCTCATGTACACAGCGATTCAAGTGTGTTTAGTATGAAGGACGAGAGGTTCCTCTTTGCATCAGCTGTGTGTGTTGTGGCCAGAAGGAGAGTGTGATGATGGTGTCATGATGGTGTTGGGCTTCTTGATCCCACAGGACTCCTGTTTCTCAGCTGGAGAGGTTCAGACATAAGTCTGAAGGAAAGCAGCTGGTGAAGTAGTTAGACTTCTGCTCTCGTAATCCAAAGGTTGCCTATTCGAGTCCAAAGAAAGAATGGCACATATAGCATCGTCTGCTTCTTTGCATAATTGTAACCTGTAAAAACAGTACTCTGCTACATAGATTAGTAGATCCACTACAAAAGTGTAAGCACTGTTAGCTGCTTTGGATAAGTACGTTCTAATTCAGCAAGACGTCTTCGTGATGAGGTTGCGGTTGATATGGAGTTCAAACGGAGTGGGCGGTAAATGCAAAATGAACATACCTTCTCATTGAAAGATGGGTACATAGATTGAATAGGAATCAGACAACAAAAGACCTTTGCAAAGCTGGAACTACTTAAACCGGTGGGTTTTGGTAAAGTACTAGATGTTCGTTCTGAGACGAAAGTAAAGTTCAGCATCTTTGCTCCAGCCTCGGCGTTTCGCTCAGCCCACCACAAACTGCCCAGGTGATCAAATTAAGTTATTAATTCCTTTTGCAGTTGAATGGTTTATGGAACCAGTATGTTGAGACTGTTACAGTGAAGCCCAGCATGTGAACGTGGCTGATGTTTCAGCGGAACTCTAAGAAAGTTGCTCTATAATTTGTGAGAGAAATCAGAATGTAGACCCTGCACTATGTTGCCGAGGCCAGGAGGCTGGCTGGCTGCCTGTGGACTGTTGATCAGTTTGTTGTTGTGCTCTTAACATTTAAAACGAATTTATTGTTGTTTTCTTACAAATGAGATACTGGAAAAGGTGTCACTGTGGCTGCTTTAGTTGTTTTAAATTATTGTACACATATGAATGTGGAAGCTCTTGTTATGTAGAAATACTGCCAGCGATATTGTATGGTTTACTGGTGGTGAAGCTCTCCCATATTGTCATCTTGTCTGCCATCAGTCCGTGTTATTTGCGGGTGTTTGATCAGAACAATGTTTAAAGTTTACCGCCGACGACGGGGGGCCGCAGACAGCAGCTTCTGCAGTTCACCTCCCCGCGTCTGGGTGGCGCTGCGGGGCGGTCACTGTCGGAAGCGCATTTGAGGAGCATCCCCCCCCCCGAACTGCGTTGGCGGGCGACGTCCCTCCTATCCAAACTGTTTATGAATTTGTATTTTAAATATAATATTGTGGAGTATTTCAGAATAACTAATAAAAATGATGTCCCTTTCCTGTCGTTCGCGTCTGTTTTGTACGTGGTTCTCTGCAGTCACGTGACGACGCAGGTCCGCCAGTTTCCCCTGCGGGGACCCTGCACTCTTCTGCATCTGTGTGTATTAGTACTATTTTTAAAGTTACGCGTATAAACACATTTCCTGTGAAGTGTCCATTGCTTCATATTATTTAAACAGATTGTATTACCTGTGTATTCATTTATTATTATCAATAGTAATAATACATACTACCATTATTTATTATTTGAATTATAATTTTAGCGGAAGACGTTCCTGCTGCCAACACATTAGCCTACAAGAACTTTATGGAAGTCGAATGTTTACATTTGCTTTCTTGAAATTATTGGGTAAAAAGTGTTAATTATCAGTTCTTACAAATGCTTCCTTTGTAAAGTCCGTTATTGCTCTTCGGGTTTTTTTCCTTAAGCAGCATGTTTTTATATTTGGCTACTTCTCTGCCCAGGCGCGGCGTCATGTTTTCCGAACAAGAGCTCCAACAACAGTGGGCGGGACTGAAAGAGAACACTTGATATTAATTGGCTTGCTTGGCAGACGCTCATGTGACGTTAGAGGAAGTGATGCGGAATTATGATTGGCTCCATCTGGCAGTCAATAAGCAGATACTGTCGGACCCGTGCGGGTGGTCAGCAACGCAGTTCGGTGGGAAAATGTCCTCCGCACCTGACGGAAAGAAACTGGTTCGCAGCCCGAGCGGACTTCGCATGGTGCCCGAGAACGGGGCGTTCAGCAGCCCCTTCGCCCTGGACGAACCGCAGTGGGTTCCGGACAAAGAGGTGAGTTGTGACAGCGGACGCGCCGCTCGTTTTCTGTTTAAGGAGAGGACCAACAGGATGGGCGTTGTTGTGCTCCAGGCTGACAGGAACGGGCCAGAACCGCGGGGCTGGACGCGACTAGTGGTCAGAGAATCCATTTACTGTTGTTTTCTGTGAAATTCGACTTCAGACGCGAAGAAGCACCCGACTTGTTGGCACAGCTGGCCGGACACCGAGACCCCGTCTGGCACTGTGCAACCAGCCCCTAACCAGTGTTTAACTAGACCCTAACCAGTGTGTAACTAGACCCTAACCAGTGTGTAACCAGTCCGCGACCATTGTGTAACTAGCATGCAACTCCCGTTTGGCTGCTCTCAGCAGAACTGTCACCCCCTGACCCTTCGGCTCTGGCCGGCACGCGCCGCCCCCGCCGCGGGACACGCTCGTGTTTACACCCGTTACCTTGATCCCGCAGACGTGTCCTGCACTCCCCGCACGTGCCTCTGTAAACACGGCCGTGTTTCGGGGCGCCGTTGCGAATTTAAGTCCTTAAACGCCATGCAGCGGAGCCCCGCTCTTTGTCCCCCCGAGCTGTCATTAAAACGTCATCTTCTGGCGAACTACTTTTTGTTGTGGCGCGTGCCTTGTCTGCCATCGCCCCTGTGTTTTGTGTGTGTGTGTGTGTCTTTTCATTCACTGAGAGAATGACCCACGTCCAGGACACACACACACACACAGTGTTGTGCCTCCCCTCTTTATGGATCAAATCTTTGTTTTCGCTGAAGAACAAACTGACTGGGTTCTGTTATGTAAACATGTGGCTTTAGTCAGTGATTAGACGAGCTCACTGTTTATTTTATTTAATGATAAACGTTCTGCACCGCTGCTCTTAGTTTGGCGCTCAGAATTGTGCACTTTTTCCACCGAGGCCCACTGGCAATGTTTACATAAGAAGAGCGAGACTAGCAGGTCATAGTTTGGCCTCAGCGTTGATCTTCTTACCCTGAAACGTTACAGTAGGAGCAGCCTGCTGTTTAAGTTGATGTTTAATGCTTAGTGTAGAAACCGAACGCTGTGAGAGGCCTTCGAAAAAACTGATTTTAAAAGTCAGAAGAATATGGCCTCGGTTTTGTAACTGTGGCTGCTTCTCCCCTCGACGAGAAGTACAATCCAGTGCAGGAGCAGCACCACAGTTCACGCGCCAGGGAGATCACTTGTGGCCAGCTGATCACATGGGTGGCTGTGGACGAGCACAAATGTGAAGGGCTGCGTGTGTGTGTGTGTGCGCGCGTGTGCACGCATGCGTTATGAAATTTCCTGCTTCTGTTTTGAGTCCTGCACCATCAGGTCTTCCTTAAAGGGCAGTCTGCTTCCCAGTGACATGGAGCTTTTGTTTTTGGACACATTTGTGCTGCTCATGGTGCTCCTGGTCATATTGTTCTCTTCAGTTGTGTCTCAGCTGAAGGAAGCTTAGCACGAAAACCAAAGTGATCACTGAGATGGTGACAGTTGAATCTTTTGTTGCTCTTACAGTGTGCAAGATGCATGCAGTGTGACACAAAGTTTGATTTTCTTACAAGAAAGGTAAGACATCTTCCATCACCGCTTTGCAGTTTGTGCACTCTGGGTAACTGGAGTTACTTTGAAAACAAAACAGAAAGTTTAATGTCACAGTATGTATCCCGTGTGACTTGATGTCAAACACCCTCAACGTTAAGGAAGACGCTCCCTTTAGTTGACTTAACTGTGACATGCTGTGGATCCTGTGTGACTCCTGCCTCTTCTCTTCCCCACCCCTGTCCTCGGGCTGTGCGCAGCACCACTGCAGGCGCTGCGGCAAGTGCTTCTGTGACAAGTGCTGCAGCAAGAAGGTGGCGCTGCAGCGCATGTGCTTCGTGGACCCCGTGCGACAGTGTGCCGAGTGCGGCCTTGTCTCCCAGAAGGAAGCCGAGTTTTATGATAAGCAGCTCAAGGTGCTCATGGCAGGTGAGCGGGAGGGCATTGCCCCCCCCCCCCCCCCCCCCCCCCCC
>UFQX01000852.1:138916-153247 GCA_900497675.1 Arapaima gigas | reverse complement strand
TCCCCCCCCCCCCCCCCCCCCGTGTTGGTTTGCCAGCTCCTACTTTCTTTAACCTATATCTTCCCTTGCTGTATTGTTTTGGAAACGGTAAGAGCACTTCAGCTCCTTGTTCTTCTTCCAGAGAAGACTGTGGTGAGTATGAAGCTCTGGCATTGACTTCTGGGTGCTCTTGTCCTTTCCACCCTCCTCCTTTCCGGCAGTGTGTAACACAGCAGAGTGAAGTTCCCTGTGAGGCCTGCTATAAATAGAGGCCCCGCACACTGCTGCTCCCAGGCTGCATTGAAGCATCATTAGCTGTTCCGTCTCATCCTACCCAGGCTGGGGTCTAACCTGAGCTGTGTGTTTCCACAGTGACAGTATTCCTACACACACAACCTCTCTCCTTCCTCTCGACAGGTGCCACGTTTCTGGTCACTGTTGGCACTTCGGAGAAATCTGAAACTATGATGTGTCGTCTCTCCAACAACCACAGGTTTGGAATTATTTTGTGCACAGATGCTTCCCATTCTGGTCCAAAAGCCAGAGGATCAGGGATTCCTGTATTTGTTGAATTAGGAAGATGGAAATTTTTTTCCTAATAACTTTATGTAAATAATAATAGTACAGTTTTTAAAGCAAACATCAGTCCAAACAGCTTTACAAAGTAACACTGTTCCAAAAACAAAAGCCACATTATTGCTGAAAACTGTCTTGTTCTGCATCCAGCCTCTGTGTGACCTGTGTCTGAAGTCACTGTGTGTCTCCAGTATGTGCGATAACAGAACTTTGTTTGTTCAGGTATCTTTTCCTGGATGGAGAAAGCCACTTTGAGGTGGAGCTGTCCAGGATCTCCAGCATGCAGGTGCTGACAGCGGGGTCCCCACCTGGAGGTAATGTCCACCGCCTTTACCCGGCCCTCCACTGCAATGGGCCAGATCCTGGCTGTGTCCTTCCAGCCGCTATAATTTCTGCTGCTGTGTTATTGGACCAAACCCAGCAGCGTGAGTGGTTTTCCTCTGGGCCCAGGTCCAGCTGTTCTCTGTCAGGGTATCAAACGCCCTGCCAAAGGCAGCGCTGGCCGTGTAGGTGGGGCCTGTAGGTGCTGCATCCCTCCCAGGTGCTCTGTGAAGCTCTTTCGTCAGCACCGCGCATCACAGAGACTAACGTCTGGAGCAGATGGGTGCTGGTGGGCTGTGCTGTGCTCATTAACCCTTTCTCTTGCTGTCTCTGGGCTGCCCTTTCCTGCACTCTGGCGTCAGACAAAGACATTCACACTTACACCAGTCTGCTGGAGAGTCCTTACATATCGGAAGGTACTGCAGAGTTTGTCCCGTAGTCGTTTTCACCGTTCCCTGCTTTTAATGAGGTTGGCTTGTCCTTTTCTCTGCCAGTGCCGCTGACCCTCTGCCATCTTTTTTTCTCCTTTGTGTGGGAGGGGCATAGAGATGTTGGAGAGAGACTCCGCGTCTCCCTCGAGGCTCTGCCTGGACACAGGGTGGGTGCTTGCTCCCCCCCTTCCCCCCCACAGGAAGCATTAGTGCGGTGCTTTTTGCACATTTGTAATGCGAGACCCTGAAATTTGCGACATGAATCTTGCTCTCCGCCAGCCTTTGCTTTCCAGCAGGGAGCTGCTGGCTCCCTGAAGTCTGAGTGTGTGACTGCACAGTTCTGCAGTTAGCTGGAGCCAAAGGCGACCTCATTAAAAGCACACCCTGCATGTGTGTTTGTGTGTGTGTTGTGCAGGAACTGAAACTGCATTCTTTTGTGGTGTGTGTTGCTGCCAGATGGCATGTCTGGTTCCATGCATGTGTTACATCATGGTGCTAGTTGCTTACAGAGAGCCTGGTGCACCTTGTCTGCAGAAATAGTGAATGTTGTTTAGCTGCTTGAGATTACCGTCAAAATGGGAATTGGGCTGAAAGATCTGACTAACTGTGTGCTGAAAAGGGTTACTTGTATGTCCAGTTGTTACAAATCAGTGTTTTGTAACGCTCTTTTATTTGAATTGTACCTTTTTTTTAGTTTTATTGTTGAATACACTGCTTATTGGATACTCGTCCTTGAGCACAATGCCTGTGACCGCGTGCAGGGGCGAGCTCTCGAGCCACTGGCATGGTGCTCCACTACAAGACCGTGGGCTCCCGGGACCTCCAGCAGTTGCAGTTGGAAGCCACCGATGACAGTAAAACAGCGTCCACCTGGCTGGCAGCCATGCACAAAGTAATGTCACGCCGGAAGTTCTTTACACTCGATTGTTCGCCAGCAAAGCTAAGCTTCATTATGCCTACTTGAATTACAACCAAACAATGTAATTATTGGCTGTGGAACCATTGTACTTACTTTTAGACCCTAAGGTTGCTGGTTTAGGTTGCAGGAAGGAACCTGCCTTCTGTACTTTAAAAACTTTCAACAAATATCAACTGTATTAATTGGTTTGTATCGAGGTGTGAAACTTGTTTTTGTTAGTTGCTTTGGATAGAACAGCAATCTAATAAAAGCTCAGGGTTTCACATTCTCTCTTCCCACACTTTTGTACACCCACCAGGCTGCAAAGCTGCTGTACGAGTCTCGGGACCAGTAACCAAGTGGAGATACTGATGGAGGGAGAGAGTGAGAAGAGACCCAAGTGTTCCCTACATGCACCGTATGTCCCTTTGCTTTCTGTTCCCTGCTCCAGTGGCCTGGATCACAAGCCAGCCACGCTTCCCAGATCTGCCGCCTTTCACTGACTCTAGTGCAATATTTACCATTTAATAAATGCTTTAAATGTAGTGTCATGTATTGGATTTTGTATAAAAACTATTTTGTTAAATATTCCTATTTTAACACAATGAAGATGCAGTGTGTGTACTTTTTAATGCTGAAGTATTTACTACAGTTGTTTTGTATCACTAATGTAAATCTTTTTTCCCCCCTCCACTAAAAGACGAATTTACAGTTTACTTCAATAGAGGATGGCTGTCCTTCAGATTTTCTTCTTTACTTTGAGAAGTTTGCTACTGGCGCTCTTAAAAATACACTAATATTGCTCAACATCGTGAGTGAAAAATGATAATGCACAACTTAGCACTGTTTTATTTGATTATATTTTTTAAAATCCCTGATATAAGTTGGAACCAAGGAAAAAAGTCTGTTAGTGATCCTTGCGGGAAACTGTTGTTCCTTCCCACTAAGTTTGAACAAATTTGGCTGAAGAGTTTTATAAGGAGCATGTAGGTATTGAATCTGTCCTCCTTCATACAGTGTGATCATACACATGATTTTCTTTCATAACAGGCATGTTTTAGTGTTTTTTGGATCTTCAGGTATAAACATTCTATATTGTATTGCACCATTTTGCGTGTGTGTGTGTGTGTGTGTGTGTGTGTGTGTGGACTGTTGGCAGGATGAGGCTTATAAATATCTTTTCAAAATCTGCAGGGCTGTTCTGAACTTTATTTTATTGATTTTTACTGATACAACTAGACGTTCTTATCACACGACATTGAACTGTGGACCTTGTGAGGAAGTGTGTCGAACCAGTGACTCCTGTTGTCTGCAGTCTGTGTCCTGACGTGCAGTTCTCACCTGGCCACCAGGGGCGCTGTCTTCCGTGGTCGTCGACGCGGTCACGGTCACATGGGAACAATTTTACAGTTACAATGATTGTTTTGTAACACTTTGCTATATTTTTACCGATCGCAGCAATTGTCTAAATGTAAATGTATTAGTTTACAAATGTTTGTGCATACAATGTTGAATTTTGTTACATATACCTAACTGAAATAAATACAGTATTTGTATCTATTTATCATTTGAGCGTTTTTGTCTTGTTTGCTTTTATGGAGATTTATTATTCGAAGCTCAAAGTCTTGGCGGTACACGTGAAAAGTATCTGCTAGATTCCCGGACATGCAACAATATTCAAGCAAAAAAACATTTNTTGTCTTGTTTGCTTTTATGGAGATTTATTATTCGAAGCTCAAAGTCTTGGCGGTACACGTGAAAAGTATCTGCTAAATTCCCGGACATGCAACAATATTCAAGCAAAAAAACATTATTACATAGCATAAAAACACACATTCTAAATAATCCCACCAGATTGCGCAGGTCCCTCATGCTTACGTGACCACAAACTTCATAGTGCGTTAAATATTGTATAAAGCATTATATATTTTGGATCAGAACGACATCCTCTTGGTCACTTATCTTCAGAAGTGAAGAAAGGAAAGGGGCAGAAGAAGAAGAAGGCAGACAGGTAAACCGTCCCCGCAGCTCTCTGGCTGGGCGCTGTTCTACCTCCGTCTGCCGCCACCGGACCCACGTGCTCAACGTCCCCTGCTGACGTAAGCACAGTACGTACAGGCCGGGACCACAAACATGTTTAAAGTAGGGGTGTTCCAGAACGTATTACTTCGTTTTTAGCTATTTCTGTCAAATACATTTTTTAAATCAAACAGTTATATTACCTAAACAGTAAGTTTTAAGTGTATGACAGACAGCAGTATTACTACTATGATATATTTTGTAGAACTCATCAATACTTGTTCCTCCGCCTCCCCTTCGACTTGTGCGCGTTGGGCGACTTCACCCGCGTATCTTTGTTACACACACATGCGCTCATGGCTGAGCGGTGGTCTAAACATAACACTTAAATGAAATATAGTTTTACTGTGAAGACAGTTTAATTACAGCGCTACAGAGCGCATTTTTACCCCTTAAAGCAAAGTGTTATCGGGAATATTTGAGGAGTGGTGCTACTGCTGCCGGACCTCGGACTTTTTCCCCGACTCGAGAGGCCCGTGTGCGGCTGGACGAGGCGCTCGGCGGCTTCCTACACGGTACGGCTTCTCTCTCTGGTCCTGCGATGAAGTACAGCGTCAAAAATAAGGATAACGCCACGGGGCTGCTGACGGTTACACACATTATTATTTTAAAAGTGTGAACTTGACTCAGGATTTGTGCCCAAACCGCACACAGCCGGCCTCGCGTGGGGAAAACGACACGAACGCTTTAGAAAACTACACGGCGTATATAGTACTGTGGAAAAAGCTGCTGTTAACGGTGATCCTGGAGTTCAGACGTGTAACGTGAGCGGCGACGTCCACGAAATGGTTCGTTTGAAGTGAGCTAATGATTTATTCAGTACTTCTAAACACCGTAGTTTTTTGAGGAAACCTCAGCACCAATATTAATGTGCTGCAACAGCTGAGGTGCTGATGTTGGCATCGGAAGGTGGACAAAGTGCATTTCTGAAGGTGACACGATTCATCTCGGTTTATTTTACAACGTAAACGACAGAACAAAATGTAACAACTTGTTTTAGAAACATTGCCAAGGATATATGTTGCAATGTGGATGCATGTTATGCAAAGAGGGTAAAGAAGGTAAAACACACACTTGGTTTGGGTCGCTTCCTTGCAGTCCTGCAGACGCCCTCAACGCTCCTCACCATGAGCTCCCGCGTGTGCAAGACCTGCGGCTGCGCAGACATCGACATAGACCAGGCGCGCGGCAATGCTGTCTGCATGGGCTGCGGCTCAGTTCTCGAGGACAACATCATCGTGTCCGAGGTGACGTTCGTGGAGAACAGCGGCGGGGGGTCCTCTGCGGTTGGCCAGTTCGTCTCATCAGACGGTGAGGGAAACGCTCCTTGACCCAGTGGACGCCCAGTGATCAAACCTGGGTTGTCTTGCTACAAATGCTTGTTCCGTCCGTCGTCCCCGACGGAAGGTTGGTTGGTTGGTTGGTTGGTTGGTTGGTTGGTGGGTGGGTGGTGGGGGTCCGGAACCTCATCCCACAAGGGTGCGATGCAGGCTACGTGCAGGATGGGATGTACTTCAGGTACTGATCTTCAGATGTTCTTTCCCAGGAGTGACGGTGCTGTGTGTCCTTGCGTGTTCACCAGCTCCTCAACCTGCACAGTTATCCCTGGAAGTCTGTAACTCGGTTTGTCCGTAACTTTAAAATAATTTTTACCGTGCTGAAAAAAGCTACATAATACAGACATCCTTCCATTTATTTGCAGGATAGAGGTTTGAAAAACTTCATATTAAACCATAATAAAAATACACCTTTTATTTTTCCGTCACCAGCGGAGGGTTACGATGGTGTGGAGCCCATCCCGGAAACGTAGGCTGTGATGCAGGATACACCTTAGATGGGATGCCAGTCAACTGCAATGTAACGCAGCTCATTCCAGTTTTTTTAAAACTGCATTAAAATGAAGATAATATCCTATTTAATCCTAGTTGCTGACCACAATAGTGTACAGTGTTTGTCAGCTTCTGCCCACTTTCAGGTTCTCTTTCTATACTATGAGTAAAAGCATAATTATCTGTTTATAAGGTTGCTTTTGTAAAGTCTTGGATATAGTTCTAATAAATAAACAAATGTTGCATAGCTTTACATTTTTTTTAGAGCTACATTAAAATTTAAACTTTAAAAAGACTAAAAATGAGAATACCTTCACTCTGGACTCCTCCTGAATACCAGTTGTTGACAGATTCATCCCATGAACACTTGCTGTGATCATCGTCTTTATCAACACTCGCAGACAAGCTGTAAACACTGTGGAAACAAGTTGAATCACAAAGTTCTGTTTGGGACTGTTTTACTGCCAGTTCAAGGCGCAGTTTACACATAAAACACGGCGCATGGCGTAGTGTGGAAACAAAAAAGCGCACTATGCAATACAAATTCGTGAAAATTGAATGGCAACTAAACAACACACATTTTTCTCTTAATGTTTAGCTTTGTGTTTTTCTAATTTGGACATTCATAACGCATAGAGCCAGTGTACTGACTCTCCACCTCTTCCATGTTCAGTAGGAGGTACCTAGACAGCTCCATGCACTGGTAATAACATGACTTCCGTGAGCTCAGGTACAGTTTAATAGGTGATGAGAGAACACTTATCCAGGAAAAGTTCTGACCGGCGGTTATTGATAATGACCACGCAGGTACTTGTTCACGCAGTGTGTCTCGTTCTTTACGGAAAATGACGTTTCTAAACTAAGGCATGTAGCTATATTGGTTTGCTGAGAAAGGGTGGCCGATGCTGTGGTTGAACATGTAGCAAGAGGTTGTTTTTTTTGAGGAGTCACCTCAAAACCTTGTTCCACAAGCGAACCTCCGAGGTTGTGCACGTTTGTGAAGTTAGTTTAGTAAATGGTGGTATCGGACAGGCAAGTTTCACTTTAATAACTGTGCCTGTGTGTCTGGAGCTGGATACCATGTTGGGAAAAGCGCTTTTGTTTACTCTGAGCTGTGTTTTGCTTTGGAGGGAAACATCTGCCAAACACATCAATGCATATGTACCAAAGTCTGATGCTACTCACTTCCAGTAGCTACATCTGATGCTTTTCAAGCTGCTGCACCCACCTCAGGTTGAACCCTTACAGTGATGTACTGTTGAGGTTATAGCTGTTGCGTTGCCACCCAAGGATGTGGGTTTGAATCCTTGCTCCTGCTGCGATTCCCTTGAGTATTGTTCTTACCACGAATTACTCCAATAAAATAGCCTACTGGGTAAATGGGCAGATAAGCTTATATTAAGCTACATAGAATTATCTTTGTAAGTTGTGTTGGACAAAAGTGTCAGATAATGACGGAATCGAATTAATAATGCGTAGAATTTGACTTTCAGTCTTGTGGTTTTATGTATTAAGATGAAGGAAAACTGTTGTCTAATGTTCCCTTCAGTGATGTACATCCTCATGTGACAATGAACAGATTTTACTTTATTCAGTGAAAAATAAATCGGCAGAAGCCATGTACGACAAAGCGCACCTAGTGGATCAGTACCGTCTAGACTTCCCTTCAGCATTTTCTCTGAGTTTGTCAGTGTCTTACATCACATTCTGGCCCAGTCCTCCTTACAGAACTGCTTCAACTCACTGATGTTTGATTTAGTTGGTTAATGTCCAACAACATCTGAGGGGGGGTTAAGGTCTCAACTGATTTGGCCGTTCCAAAACCCCAATTCTATTCTTCTTCAGTCATTTCGTTTATACGTGTACTGTTGTGCGTTGGATCGTCATCTTGCTTTTGACTGATTTTTTTGTTACATCCAGGCTTTGTCTGTAGGACAGGTGATCTCATTTCCTCCTCTACAATATGTCGGCGTGGACTTCTCGGTTGTGAGCTGAACAAAACATCCCCGAATCATCACCCCTCTGCCACTGTACTTTATAGCTGGCACATGGTTCTTGCCCTAAGCACGGCTCTGTACTTCACAACAAAACCGTTCTTATTTGTCCTCTGGACAGACACGGCAGACATCTTGCCCTTCTTTCAGGTGAAGTTTGCCCAACCTGTGCTGCGCTGCCAAGTTCCTTTTGAAGAGGAGCAGTTTTTTCCCCGGCACACTGTCCATAAAAACCATACCTGTTCAGGCTTTTCCGGACAATGCAGTCAGAAACTGACCAGGTTGAAAGAGGCCTCTGGATCCCTGGACGCAGCTTTTGGATTCTTCATGACTTCACTGAGCATCATGTGGCCTTTATTAACAAAGCAGGACTGGATCACAAGTTGGAGACAGAATTGCTATTTTGAGAAAACACGGATATGCACGAGTACATCGTACACACACACTTACACTGCGTTATTGGCTGGAAGCCCAACATCATGGCATGTTTCACTTTGTTAAAAATGGTTGATAATTTGGTTTCTGTTGGGCCAACAATCCAGTAACTGTGTCTCTACCAATGTAGACAATGTAAATGTTTGTGCAAAATGAGTAAGATACAATTTGCTGTGTTTAGGATTGGGGGTGGGGGGGTGATGCTGAATCAACACTGCAAGGTTGTCATGGGAACTTTCACTTTGTCTTGAGGCCATAAGCCAAAATGGCATCAGGGGTTTTGTCATCTGTTAGGGGAGAATAAATACTGCACATACTGTTTTGGGTTGGCGTCTTTCCGGAAGGTGTGGAGAACAGGGTCAACTTTGCCTGAAGTTTTAAGCAGCTGAAAAATTTCTGGCCCTTTGATGTCGTATAATATGTGCAGGTCTGCAAAAACCCTTTGTGGCTCCTTCCAGAAAGGAGCGGGGTTCTTCCAGTTGTGAAATTTAATGAAGGCGTTCTTTTTGACACGTATTTCATTTCGGATGCCTGCGCTCCTGCTGTTACTGATAAAGCATGAGCAAATCCCAGGCTGTTCTGAGCCTGGCTCTGTCTGGGATGATCTGAGGGCGATCTGCTGGTAGACTGACACATGGACTGTCCTTGACTCCTTCAAGTCTGACTGACTGCTGCTCGACTGTTCTTGGCGAGTGCCTCCGATGAATTGCTGCTAAAGACCGATTTGGCTGCAGCGCAGCAGGTCCAGTCGTACTTTTGAAACGTTTCTTGACAAAGTAAACTGTTTTAAAACACCAGAAGTTTCATGGCAGAGGGTTTAAAGCTGTTCTCTGTGAAGTTTGTCAGAAGGTAAAGAAAGTGGAAATTTCAGAATGTTATTGTTGTGTAACAGACAATTTAAAAAATAATTTTTTTTTTTTGTCGTAGCCCATGAATTTTACCTTTGGGACATGTATCGCGTATGGGCTGAGATGGACATCAAGCAGCTCCAGCAGTAAAAATGTTCACCTTCTCTTGATGTTGTTGAACATATGTCCGGTAGTCAGTCTGTGAACATCTCCCACCAGTCGGTGTTTGAGATGGAGGAGCTGCAGAATTCTGAGGAGAGCAACAACAATACAGAAATATTTAAGTGTGAAGTACCAATGTAAGCTCAAGTCATGTGGAAAGCCTTGTGTAAGGAAAGCATTGTGGTATCTTGCCATGGATGTAGTAGTGGTGCTGGTCAGTATGGTATTTATGAACCAACTACCATTTGCAGTGTTGAGGGACATAGTGGGGTCCTGCTTTCTTTGTGATGGCAGGTCCTCTGACACACCAGTAGAGGGCGACACAGCTTCACTGTTTCAGTATCCATCCATCCAGCTATTAATTTTTAGCCACTTGTCCTTTTCCCAGCGTGTGAAAAGGTAAAAGCAGCAGTACTGTTAATAAGCCCTCAAATGGCCTTACTCTTATCCTGCTGATGCTGATGGAAAGAAATCCTGAATACAGGTTACAGCCAGATTTTTGTGCTCCCACAGCTTCGCATTGTCCGTTTTAATAATAAATGCACTGTTTTAATGTAAAAATATTGCTTGGCTGATGTGTTTGTGCCACATAGTAGCAGAAAGTGCGGTTTGAACCAGAAAGCTTCACATTACAAGGTAGCAGCAATGTTGTTTGCTGCCTCTGTTTCTTACTGTCATTATTTCTGAAGTTTAATCATCTGTGTTGTGGTCCTGCAGGTCCAGGAAAGGCCCCGATCCTGGGAAGTGGATTCCACACCAGCCTAGGAAAAGAGTCACGTGCTCAGACGCTGCAGAACGGTGAATCTCTCCTTCAGCCTCTCTTTCCTCAGTACCTTCAATGAAAAACGAACGTGTCATTTTCTCAACTAACTCGGTGACTAATGCCTGTTATTTGGCTAGAATACTGGCCTGTGTTTGGCGCTGCTGGTCAGTACTGCCTTGATGTGGTTTGATTGTGTGCTCTGAGCTTGTAAGAGCAGAGCTTCAGATGTTCTTGTTTGGCAAAACCCTCCAGCCCCATGCTGGGGTTCTGTCTCTCACCTGTGGCCTTTTTGCTCAGATTATGTCTAGGTGGGTTGGTGTGACTAGTTCGGTTCAGGGACATCGGCATGTGAGGTGTTCTGGAAAAAGTGGGAAAGTGATTCATCTCTGCACTGATTTTGGCACTGATTGCTAGGACTGCTCCCCACCTGCTGCTCTAGGAGGTGTTGTGCTGATGGGAAGGGGGGGGGTTGCTCTTGAGCTTGGGAATAGTGTGAACAGAGATGGAAGCAGTGCCTGTCTGTCACAGTGTGTCCAACCTCTGGATGCGACAGACTGCAGCTTCAGAGGGTGGCGTTGGCCGGGAAGCGTGCGGTTTTGCCAGTTTACCCGATCCTCTGCGGTCGACCCCCTTAGGGAGTGTAGGTGATGGCAGGAAGAAGGGGCTTCAGACCAAGGATTTCCCAGATGCTTTGTTTTACTTGTAGGTTTGTCCTTGTGAACGGAATAACCACAGTGCATTTGGGGACTGACAAAAATAGATGCACATTAATTGTTAGCATTGCATGTAATCGCAGATCATTGTTTTGCGTGACTATATGGCCAATGCAGGCTTTGAATAGCCTTTCTTCAGCACGTCCGGGTTTCAAGTTTTTGGTGGTTCGGACAAGGCAAGGCTAAATGCTTTTTGACTACGTGCTTCTCCGTGGTCTCCAGCAGTGTTGACATGCCTACAGTGAGGTTAGGTGACCAGCAGGAACTGGGAGGCCTGAAGTGTTTCTCGGTGTGTATTGTTTGCACCTAGTGGTGAGGTGAGCTCACAGAGGAACTGACCAGATGAGCGAGACGTGTGAGCCCTGCGCTGTTGAGCATGTAAGGACCGCAGCTGATGTGCACGTGTTTCACCGACCTCACTGGCATCCCCTCCTGCTCATTGCTCTTATGTTGCTTGGAAGCAGTTAAGACGTCCAGAATGACCGTAATGACTAGGATGGGGTTTCACTTAAGCAGCACGTGCGTTGATGTGGTCAGCAGAACCAGAATGAGTACCACCTGTGAGGGAATGTTGCCCAGTCTCTGTTTTAAATACAAAGCACAGCTGCACATCTGTGTGCATAAAGCAGCGAGGGCACGTTTTAATGTCAACTAGCATGTGGAGAGCTTGTTTATCTTTACTGAGAGGTGTCTGTCTGTCTGTCTGTCTGTCACTAGGGAAACGGCACATCAACAACCTGGGCCATCAGCTGCAACTGAACCAGCACTGCCTGGACACCGCCTTCAACTTCTTTAAGATGGCCGTGAGCAAGCATCTGACACGAGGCCGCAAGATGGCCCACGTTATCGCTGCCTGCCTCTACCTGGTTTGCCGGACAGAAGGGACACCCCGTATCTTTTCCCAGTGGGCCACCAGGTGGCGGAAGAGCACGTGCCTTCCAAACCTTCATGTTGCTTCTCGCTGTGCTCACTCACAGGATTGTTTTTCTGATGCTGTTTGAGTAATTATAATGTAGAAGTGCTCGTATAGAAGATATTCATCACAAACTGTAAGAGAGGTTTTGTACCCACTCTGTGTGTGGCCTGTGACTCAGGTGGTAGTGTGTGGCATGAGTCAGGGCAGGGAGACGGGATATGTACTGCAGACAATGAGCGAGCAAGCCGGTTGCCTGTCCCAAACTCTTCCTTCGAGCCTGTGGCTTTAGAGGCCCAGTTGGGACTGTGGCTCCAGACTAACCCCCACAAAGACTTTGGTGTACCAGGGAGAAGATGGATTAGCTGACAGGTAGTAATGGAGCTGCACAGTGGACACAGAACGTTTGTGTGAGAGCAGTGACACACGGGAGGCCCACGTCTCAGACCACGTTAGACTGTGGCTCTGGTGGCGGCTCCTGCTTTTCCTGTCGTCTTATTCCAAGTGAGGTGATGCATTTTTTTTTTCTGTGTGTTGTCTGTACAGCACAACTTTTTGCAGTTTTTGTTTTCTGAAGTTGGGATAATGGTTTCTTTAACCCCCCCCCCCAAAACATGCAAACAAGTAGAGAAAGCTTGCATGTCTGTATTCCTGTAGGCAAAATTAAAATAATCAGTGAGGAAAAATGAATATATGCACATTTATTTTCTCAAGAAGTATTTCCTATAGTGCTGGTGAAGTTTCAGTATCAACCTGAAGGGTTTTAAGGGGTGTCTGGGTAGCAGAGGGGTGGAGGTGATGATGCTTTTTCGTTCTGGCCAAATCGTAATTATATTTGCTTTTAAATCCCCGTCAAGCGACTGGATCCTTACAGACTCTGTAGTGATGGAAGATGTTTATTTCAAACTGTTTGTTTTCAGGATGGCAGTGGTACCATGGTTATAACAACTGTAGAGGAGAGAATGGGTTAATTTGTCACCATTGCAGGTGTCGTGTGACTAATATGAAGTCTAGTGAGTGTTCAAATAATGTTTTAATTTTACACAAGTGGAATTGTGCTGTTAGGTCAGCGACGTGTGGAATTGGGGCTAATTAATTGCAGAGTCTATTTGAACAAAAATGTCGGGCCAGCGGGACCAGGATTGAGAACCACTGGTCCAGAACTTCATTTACATCATTTGACTAGAGGATTACAGGACTGTTTAACGTCCTTCTGTTTGGCCAGGTGCTCAGAGCCATCCTGTGTGTCTTTCCTGAGCACATATGGATCTGTGTGCCATGCAGTGTCATCCAGCTGTGGCTCTTTACCCCAGGAGCATTCAGCACAACAGATAAGACCTGCTCTGTGTGTGTGTGTGTGTGTGTGTGTGTGTGTGTGTGTGTGTTTGTTTCAGAAGGGGGCGATTGTTGTATTGTCATTGACAGGAAGTGTGTGAGGGTGTGACCCCCCCCCTCCCCAGAGGTTAGGCTTATTTTCTTTGCAGCCTGTGTGCAGGCTGAAGGCTTATGGGAGGGAGGGAGCATGAGCCTTGCCCCATACACCCGCCCCCTCATCATGGTGGAGAGTTTTACACCCAGTTCATTGTAGAGATTCCACTAGGACCAGCTGGCTGGTTGAGCTGTAGGACGGCTCTGAGAGAATATTTCACGGGCCTTGTTTCGTCTGTTTGACTGTTAGTGAACGGTTGAACTGTTTTTCCTGCGTGCTGGACCGTGTTATCTGCTCTCTCCCACTTGGTCTGTAGGAGATACAGTTACTGTGCCAGAGAGGAGGTTCACAGGAAAAGGCAGGGTGGGGGGGGGGGATCAGGGGCCAGCGGGGGAGAGGGTGGAGGGAGGCCTTTCCCACCACACTGTTTATGGCACTGCTTTCCTCTGGGGAGGGGGAGAGGGAGGGGTAAATATAGCCTGCCTTCCTGGTCCTCCAAACTTCACAGCTGTGGGGACTCTTGTGCTAGAGGTTTCCAGTCTGGAGATGGGATTTACATATCTAACAGGGTGTGAGGGATGCGACCACTCGCCCACCTCGTGTTCTCTTACAGGCAGCACCCCCTTTGTGCTGCCAGTAGACAGCTGCCCCCCCCCCCAAAAAAAACAGC
The DNA here is from genome assembly GCA_900497675.1 of Arapaima gigas. Taxonomy (NCBI): domain Eukaryota; kingdom Metazoa; phylum Chordata; class Actinopteri; order Osteoglossiformes; family Osteoglossidae; genus Arapaima; species Arapaima gigas. The sequence continues at coordinate 139,207 of UFQX01000852.1, read as the reverse complement.
ACTGGACAACAGAATCAATGTGCCCATTGCCCAGAAGAACAGGGTTATTTTTAAGGTTGACTAACTGCCACCTGGGAGAGCGATTTCTCCATAAACTGTTGGGAGTGGGGCTTTCCTGGGTGTGGTTCTGGTTCAGGACCACAGGGATCGAACATCAATCTGAGTGCGGAAAGGGCCGATCAGCGACGTATACACAGTGCCTGTGCTGGTGTTTCGCACCTGGGACTGCACTCCCAGGTCTTGTTTACCTTTTCCCAAAATTGTCATGAATGCAAAGTAAACAGTGGCTGT
>UFQX01000852.1:124463-138839 GCA_900497675.1 Arapaima gigas | reverse complement strand
AAAAAAAAAAAAAAAAAAAAAAAAAAAAAAAAAAAAAAAAAAAGCCGTCCGTCTACAACTGACTCATTATGTTTAATGCAGCATGACCGAGGAATGTGGGGGGGGGTTGTGTTTTTCTTCATCAGGTTCCCATGTTCTCATTGATGAGGGGAAAAGTCAGCCTTGGTAGACAGAAAATATATTAGAGAGGCATACATATATGTGTCATAGTATAGAACAATCCTTGTTTTATATCTGATGTGTAACTCTCAAAAGATGTGAGTAATGCTGTGTTCAGGGAAATTTGCGGTGGCCCCGATCCCTGTGTGGCTGCACAGTCATCCCTCAACCCTCGGGCGTCCTCAGCAAGCTTGGCTGCGTTGTCGCCCGCGGAGACGGTCTGCCCCAGCACCATTTGAATGGTTTTAACTTCAGAATGATTTAGCCTTAACCCCCATGCAGATATGCTGCTGGATCTGAGCGACCTCCTCCAGGTAAGCGTCCCTTTCACTGGCTGTTCCATAAATATTGTACACTTAAAAAATGATTCAAATAATACACGACGTTAACGTGAAACACCTATGTAATAATATAGTGTCAGAACACCAGACCAAGTGAGATGATGGACGCCTGTCCTGTCTGTCCAGCACTTGTCGCTCTGGAAGTATTAAACAAATGCCACTGCAGTCTGTTCCCTGTATGAGGTTGAAATGTTCCCCATTCTTACGACGAGGGTCCCTCATCACACGGTGACTCAGACCTTGAGCTATGCACTTCTGCTTTCTAGCCTCTCTGTCCCTGGCAGTCGTCTGTCGCCAGTTTCTCAGACCGCTAACTGGTGAAAGGTGCACAGAGCTGTTGTTTCGGACCACCTGTACAGTTTTAACGCTCCGTGTGAGATTTTGGTGACTTCTCCCCTTTATATAGAAGCGATACGAGGCAGAGGCCGAGCACCTACGCGCAGCTCTATAAAATTAGCCTTGCATTTGTCTGCGGTTTTAACCTGAATAATTCAGTAGGGGCCATTTTGGAGAGATTCAGCTGGCATGTAGCTTATTTTTACTCCCTTCAGCTGTCCAAGGGAAACACCACTAACACCCTCCTAGCATCTGAGGGGCCCTTAGCTGGGTGGGACCATAAATATTCCATACATCCCCTGCAAATGGAGCCCCACCCAGGCAGACAGTAGGTGGGTGCACTGCAGGCATCCTGGCCGTGGGGCTGTGATACCATCGCTCTGTTCTGAACTCCATGCAGCCCAGTCTTCAGCTGTATGCTAGGGGTCAGCGGGTGTCAGATACCCCCTCCAGCAATACTGTTCTCTAACCTCTCAGTGCCACTGAGTTTGAACTAGTCTGACTTCAATGTACTGTTGAGGTGGGTATTGTTTTTATAATTACACATGGCTTTGAAATAAAGACCCTCACTTGTGGTGCAGCTGAGCCAGACACTATTAAAAAAAAGCCATCTTGTTGACTAGCTAATTAATTCTACATGTCTGCTGCTCTAGAGGTATCTTCTGGAGACCACAGCAGAGTAAGGAAGGCAGGTATGGTTAGGACCCCCCCCCCAGCTTCATTCCTGACCAGATGCTTTGTGCCCCTCCCACAGGTGAATGTGTACGTTCTGGGACGGACCTTCCTCTTGCTGGCCAGGGAACTGTGCATCAATGCCCCAGCCATAGGTAACGTACCTTTTACCTCTCACCCTCCACCCCCTTCCATACACAAATTTCCGGTCGTACGTGCGGTTTGCTGTCTTGTGCTGCCTTATTGTGGTCAGCGTATGAGGGTAACCATGTCCAAGACACTACACCGTATAGGATCAGATCTAGATTAAAACGAGGGCTGAAGTGCAGTACTTCCCAGTGTGTACAGGGGGCAGTGTGTTGATTTTTATCATTTAAAAATCTGTTTGCTTGAAATAGAGGATTTAACTCCTATGCAAACAGTAGATCCACTCTGTCCTTTAAATCGTCGAGGCTGCACACGCGACACGAAGCAAGTAAATTATAAAGAATATCCGGTCTGTTTTCACAAATTCTCACTCGACCTGGGAGTCAGTACCTTGAGCGGATTCTTACTGGTACGTTAAATTCTGCATCGGGCTTTGTTTTTAATTCTGCTTTTGTTCGAGAATTAAATGGAGCCTCTCTACGCTGTAGCAGACAATCAGTGATCTGTAATTGGTTTGTGCTTCGTTCATTACTGAAGTTGGAGCCGGAGATGTGCGGCATTAATGCGGAGCCAAAACAAGTCGTGATTGTAGCCGCCCCCAGGAGGTAAAGACTCTGTGTGTGTGTAGTGTCTCTGATTTTAGTCCCGGTGGTAGAAATCGACAAGCAGCCACACCTGGACCTATAGTCACAGAAAAACTTTTTTTTTTTTTTTTTTTTTTATGATTTTCAAGTTCCAAGAGCTCCAAGCATCTGAACCAGCTTCAAGCTGTAGACAGTTTGCCTTTAAAGTACAAAACACAATGATGCACTAACAGTAGTGTCCACTACAAGTGCAATACAGCTTTACATCGGACTGCATGCTGCAGCAATAATAATAGTAAATCACATCAGTTATTGTTTTAAATAAATATTTGAAGAGCATTCCTTCATTTCAAAACTTAGTTCCAGGGTGTCTTACTGCTATGTTACTCTGAAGGAAAGGAGCAGTCTGGGTGGCATATTGTCAGAAGCATGGGTGCAATTGCAGGACTCATGCATAGAACACCAGTTCTGGGATCTGCCCCCCCTGTACTCCAGTCCCGTTGGTACTGTCCGAGGAGCACTGGAACTGAAACGTCACCTTCCCACACTGCACCTCTGTCATGCCTTCTTGCCCAAAGTAGCTCAGCTCATTTCCGTCCAAGATGGCACTGACCGTGTAGAAGGCATCCTGTTCCACCTGGACCGGGTGCTCAAACCACACCGAGAAGGTGCTGCTAGACCCATCGGACACAAACTTGGTCAGGTTCTGGGCCAGGATCACACCCTGCCTCTTGAGTTCGATTTTGACAGTGTACTCTGCCGTCCCGCCGCTCGAGCCGTACAGACCGAGACCCGCGATGAAGATCCGTTTGTCCACGGCGAACTGGATGCTGTCACAGCGGCCCCGGTAGCGCCACTGGTTGCTGCGGTAGGCCGAGGACTGAAAGCGGTGGCAGCGCTGTGGGGACAGTCCCTTTCGCCGCTCTAAGGGGAAATCCAGCCCGGGCTTGTTTGCGGCCGTGTACCACAGAAAGATGTCGTGCGTCTCCTCCAGCGTCAGAACGTCCGACTGCGCCGCGCCGTCGGCGAACTCCTCCAAGCTCATGGTGGGCACGCGGACCAGGTACAGCGCGGGGCCCAGTACGGCGCGCTTGTTGCGCGACGTGGCGGGCAGCCCTTGTCTCTTGCACTCGGCCACGGCCCAGTTGATCACGGCCTCGAAAACCACAGCCTCCTTAGTGTTGAGGGTCTCGCGGGTGAGGATGATCTCCAGGGTGGGCCGGTCGATCTCGCAGAAGCCCTCCGAGCGAAGCGCCAGCTCGGCCTGGGCGTCGATCACCTCCCAGCAGCGCTGCGTCAGCTCGGGCTCCTCGAACAGCCGACTCTGGGACAGCAGCACGCAGGCGTTCTTGGCCTCTAGGCTCGTCTCCAGGAAGTTGACGCAGGCCTTCGCCAGAGCAGGTACAATGTACTTCTTCGCTGCGTACAGAGTGGCCAGCACCGTGTCGGCCTCCAGGTCAATCTCGTCGCTGTACATGTACCTGCAGAGAATGACGCAGGAGAGAACGCCCTGTGTCAGCAGATATCGTAAAGGAGACAACACCGCGATTCCTCGCTCGGGACATTTTCTGAAGAAGAGGCTTTTCACGCCTCTCAACACCGGCAGTCGACCCTAACGCCACTTGGCACACTCACTTTAAGAGAATGAGGAAAGCGGCCGGCTCCACGTCTGGGATGTGGATCTCGGACTCCCCCTCGGCGAGGTCTCCGTAGAACATGGCACAGAAGACCGAGCTGCCCACGGCCAGCACGTACTGCGCGGGGGAAAGAAGAGCGCGTCTCAGCTCGGCTCGCCACCGGCGGCGTGTCACGCGTGGGGAATGCCTGGTGCACGTGCTCACCTTGTGCGCCGGAACTCTCTGCGACGCACCGGGGGGGCCCACAACAAAGTGGACGTCAGCCATGAGCTCGTTGTTGAACATTAAGGCATTCCTGCAAGGACAGTGGTGATGTAAACATTGGATTTCCTTCAAAGCCCAACAGGCACCATTCTGTAACAGTTAAGGAGTAACGAGCATCTCGGCAGTGGACATTAACTACACAAACGTCACACAGGCCTGAGCCCAGGGTGAAGATGAAGATGAGGAGGAGGAGGAGGCACCTCTCGCGGAGAGTCGGGTGCGCGGACTGCCAGCTGCTCGTCTCGACGTTGTTGTTGTTGATGTTCTGCTGCGCGGCGCTCGTGGCCGTGGGGCGGGTCGCGTGCGGGACTGGGAGCGCGCTCTTCTTGGCGGGGGCGCCGAGGCTCGTGCCGCTGGCGGGGAGGCTGGTCTGCGTGCTCGCGGGGTAGAGCTCCGCGGCCATCTTCTTCTTCAGGGACAGAGTCACGATCTCATAACATACCGGCAGCCGGGCGGAGCGCTTCACACTCTTCCTGGACCTCTTAAGCGTTTCTGGAAGGAAGAGGAGGAAAGTGAGACACTTCATGATGCGGCCATGGAGGCAGTCTGGGGCCGCTGGCATCGGCGGACCAGGTCCGTAATCGAATTATTACTGAACCAAAAAGCCGGAACGAGGCGTCCTTTCCGATGCGGGGGGGAGGGGGGGTTGCTGAGGTGCCGATGCGATCCGCGTTAAAATCCACTTTATGCAGTAGAAAACGCGACTAGTAGATGCGATTATTCTCTTACTCCGCTTAAAAAAAAACTCGGATGCATTTAAAGACAAAAAATTAACATTCTGTAGTCTGTAAGTCTTTTACCAACCCTGAATGCATTTAAACAGCAACATCAATACATCCGTCCCGCGGAATTATTCCAACTTCAGCCCGACCGCTTCTTTCGCTTTCTCATCGCATCCTTTCAAGAAGATCCTTTTATATTCCATTGAGATGAGCGGGAAAGTGTTGCGGTGTCTCAGGCGCTTGTCCGTCCACAGCTGTTTGCGTCCCGGGACTCGATCGTTCGCTGCTAGTCTGAACGAGGACGCCGCGACCCGCCGCTTTTCTCCTCTGTCGGCGTCGTCCGATCGCTCGCTGCGTCGTGCTCGCCGCTACCCTGCGAGTCTCCGCCCAATCAGATGCGCGGGCGCGCCTGACGTCAGCACCACGCAGACCCCGCCCCTGTGGCTCGGCTTCACCGCAGAGCGCGAGCGGGCAGCTGTACTTCAGCGGTGAACGTAAACAGAAAGGAACCGTCTGTGTCAAATAATTCAATTTCAGCGGCCCGTTAATGGTGTTACTGCGCACGGTACGCCGGCAGCACACGGTCACTGGGTGTAAAACACAATTTAAAAGTTTGCTTGTCGATAAAGATGCAGTGAAACAAATGATGCGGTTCATCGTTCTGCTGCTGTGTGTAGAGCGTCCTTACAGTTGGGCGCGCGCTCTAACACCGCAGACACTGCAAAATGCTCAGCTGCGGTTTGTACTAACAGGGACAGCAAAGGACAGTTTGCACTCGGTGTTTTTTTATTTTTTTTTTAATGGAAAAATACGGTTGATTTGGGGGTGTTTGAAAGCGCCTCGAGGGTTTTAAGATTAGAACGCCTGTTTTCTCAGTGCCGGTACAGTACGGTTCTGTCCGCGGACAGCAGAGACGCGCTCCCAGCCGCGTGTAATGCGGGACAGGGCGCGCGCACACACACACACTCGGGGTTACCTTGTGGAACAGATACACGTCCAGACCTCAGCGGGAAAGTCTTTGAGTTGGGTTTCCTGAGATCCCGCCGGAGCTAGAAACCATGTTAAATCCACAGTTGGGGGCGAGAGGCCGGAGTTTGCTGTATCTGCCAGCCGTGGCCGACAGGGGGCTCCCGCGCGGGGCTCTACTGTGGGGGGCGGGGCGGGGCGGGGGCTTTACAGTAGTCGTGGGGGGGGGGGGGTACAGATTGGTGCCCTGACAACACGGGACCCACGTGGCACACCAGTGTTTTCCATGTGTGCATCGGTTCAGTGACCCTGAGGAGAGATCCAGCCTACATTTCACCGCCTCCCTGGTTAAACGTATCAGTTAGATCAACTTTATGATGCTCACAGAAAAAAAACTACAGCAAGTAGAAATGTCTGTTTAAAGGCTTCAGTACAGCCTAACCTTGGTATGTGAACTCTCGATGTAACAGTTGTTCAAAATTAATACTAATGTATTGTTATCTGAATGGAAACGTTTGCTCTAAGGAATCCAAAGCTTACAGAGAATTTTAAACAATCTAATTTTAAGTCTACAAATACCCCACAGAACTGTAAAAAAACTATAAATTGTAATAAATGCTATTGTGTACAGTTGCAAATTTATCCAAAGCCAGATGTGCACTTGCACAAGTAGTATCCTGCTGTTTCTGCCCGTTTCACTTTGTTGGAACACCCCGTGTCACCACATTTATTGTGCATTTAATTTTTTAAAAATGAAAATTTATTTAAATGCCAGTTATGTGAAACAAAAAGGATGTGGTGGGTTACTCTGACACACATCTCATAACGCTGCGAACCCTGTGCATGCGCCCTCTCATCTCTTGTGTAACACTGTGACTAACGTGTGAAATGTCCTGCACTGTATACATACTGCATCATGTGTTATAAACATGCAAATTATTGACATCATTAAGTGTTTTATAATTAGGTAACTGATGTTTACGTTGTTTGCCATGCTCTAGTTATGGGTTGATAGTTATATAGGTGTTAGCTGGGAACACAATTTATTTTTTCCTGTTTAAAATAATGGCAGAAAGGCACACCGTATGCATTTTCGGGGTGAATTAGACTCGGATACTAAGGGATTACTCTCTTGTGTTTTGAAGAACGCTGATTTATATGAATGTATGCCAAGTTTGCCATTTCAGTTGAACAACTAATGATTTGTTATATATAAAATGGAGGAAACCACAGCAATGTACAGTAGAGCTTCCAAGGTATGGCCTGGTGATCGTGATGTTCGGATTGCATCCGGCACCCATCATCTCTCTCACAGTGGAAGAGACTCCTCATTAAATGTCCTGCATCTGTATATCAAAGGAGTGGAGAAGAGAATATGTAGTTTATTTGCAATGATTGAGCAAGAGGGGACTGATTTAAGACCCATATATTTTTACAGGCAGAGAAATGTTTAATTATGCCAGCCTCAAAGGGGGCCGATATGATTGGGCCGTAGAGATATGTCTTATTTTAGTTCGGTGTTAATTAAGAATCTGACTTGTAGGGTTTGGCTCGCTGTGTCTTCTTCTGTCTGGGTTTGCAGTGCTGTTGTGCTTCAGAGTGTTTTGGATTGTAAATCAAAACAGTTCTGGATTTATTTCTTTTACGGGCTCTTATTACATTAAATTGTTAAAGAGCACTTGCTGAAGGGTTGTTTGCATGGATTACGCAGACTTGTATGGAAGCTGACTAGGAGCGTCAGGGATTGTCTGCCAAGTTGAGTGTTTCACAGGTTATGCTGTTTCATTTTTTTTCGCTGCAGAATAAAATGTACATGTTAGTAATTTAATATAATACAGCAAGCAAGCGATTTTATATTATTTGCCAAAGGGTAACTTGGGTGGATTATGACAGCAAACAAAAAGCATAAGCAAGCTGATATTCAAGCATCCAAATTGAAGTGGTGCTTGACATTTCATTTAGGACCTGAAGGAAAAACTCGAATGTGGGTTTGCAATTAATCTCAGTGTTAGAAGCGTGGCCTTTGCAGGTTTGATCTGCTGCTAGTGTGATCTGCTCTTCCATCTGGAGGTGAGTGCTGGGTAAAAGTGTCCAACTGCACAGGCAAAGCACTGCTGCATGGTGCTGTCTACAGCGTTTAGGCTGGAGAGTAAAGAACATAACCTGTGGGAGAACTACAGTTGGCTGTATCCTTCTCACAGTTGTCGCTCTTTCGCTATCCTCTCTAGATCCTTGCCTCTACATCCCCCGTTTTGCCCACATGCTGGAGTTTGGGGACAAGAACCACGAGGTCTCCATGACAGCGCTGCGGCTGCTGCAAAGGATGAAGCGTGACTGGATGCACACGGGTCGCCGCCCATCTGGGCTCTGCGGTGCAGGTATGTCACTGTAGAGGTGCCCTGTTGCCAGGGCTGCCCATGACAACGGGCCAGCAATAACCAACGAGCTGCTGTCGTCATAAGCAAAGAGCCCGTAAAACAGTAACGATGGAAATTTTGTGACCAAAACCAGTACCGAGGACTTGCGTGGCGTGAAGGAACAAAACGGTTTTGTGCTATTTGACGGTAACTGAATACGTTGCATATCGCCAGCATACATCACCGCTCTCAGGCCGGTTCAGGAGAGTGTCACCCACAGCAGTATATGATACAGTGCAGGGTTCCCAGACAGCTTCCAGCCTGTGTACATGAAGAAACACACTGGGCTTTCAGTCCACAGCGCGCCTTCCGCTGCAGCAGTATCTGAATAATTAATCACTCATCATCAATCATTCAAAAGATCTTCTTACAGCGAGGAAGGGAAAGTTTTTAAACTGCCCCCCCCCCAATATCAAATGAGCAGTTTTCCTGTTTTTTTTTTTTTTTTTTTCTAGAAATGTCAGGGCATGTTGTATGGAAAGCCAGCTGTGAAATGTGTATGCTCTAACCCAGGTTGTGCACACTTACCAGGTACGGTACACACCACCGTAAAGTGGAGCTTTGCTACACAGCAGTGAGAACTTGCACTGCTTCTAAGTGCTTGCATATTATATCGCGGTGCATAAGTGGCTCATTGTGTAGCTGCGATGTATGGCTTTGTCTGACTGGGCGCCATCAGCAAGCTTCTGTGTTACTTCTGTGCTTGTCCTATAAATACTGGAGGCACAGCAAGAGCAGAGAAATCTGTTGACTTAACAGAAGGAGACACATGTTTTTAACAACTAACATCTTAGCCGAATTACTTCCCGGACATGAAGTATGACTGGACCCTACGACAGCCAGTTCTGTAAAACGTCTGATTCGCTGCATCTACCACTGAGTATTCCAGCACGTAGCCCCGTTTGTTCTTGCGAGTGTTACTTGGTTTTAGTGTAGCAGTTGTGGGATTGCATGGAGCTGTCTCTCTGACAGCAGAAGCAGAGAAGCTTGCCGTGATGATGGATCTTGAAAGCCTGTGTGTCCTCAGCTCTTTTGGTGGCTGCCCGGATGCACGAGTTCCGTCGCACTGTGAAGGAGGTCATAGGGGTCGTGAAGGTGTGTGAAGCCACGCTGCGGAAGAGGTGAGTGGTGGGGTTGTGGAGCGATAACGTCCATGCTGAAGCGGGAGACTAGGTGCTTCTCTCTCTCCAGTTGTGACAATTTCATTATTCCCCAGACCCCTGAGCACTTCCATAGGCCTTGGCCTCCGCCAGGAAGAAGAGCCTGACAGCAGAAGCGAAACTGTAGCCTAGAGGGATTAATTGAAACCCTCTGAACAGAGTCACAAGATTCTTTCGACTGGGTGCCTTGCATTTACTGTACAAATTGAATGAAGGGCACAGTGTCATTGACTAAGCCAAAGAGGATAAAATTTAGTGCAAGATATTAGCTTCACTCCTGTTGATTCTGATATGATTCAGACATGTAAAGTAATCTGCAGGATGACTTTCTGGTATCGTGTGAACATACCAGTTGTCTTCACTTTTGTTGTTAGGCTGACAGAGTTTGAAGACACCCCCACCAGTCAGCTGACTATCGATGAGTTCATGAAGGTAGACCTGGAGCAAGAATGTGATCCGCCTTCTTTTACTGCCGGGCAAAGGAAAGTCCGACTACAGCAGGTATTGCGTTTTGCTTTTTCCCCTCCTGTACCACCAGCATTTCCCTCCTTGGTGTGCTCCCTGTAGCCCACCCTGCCCCAGTGTCCACTTCACCTAAGGAATGGAAATTTTTTTTTCTACCTTAATTTGTCTGTTGCAGTGCATTCACTCAGTCTTTCATCTTAACTGATTCTGCTTTTTTTAGCTGGAACAAGAACTGGCAAAGAAGATTGATGAAGTTCAAGGTAACTTTGTTTACCTAAGAAAATTAATATTAATGAGTGTTTGTGAGCCTCCAAATGGACTTAAAGGCAGGCAATGCATCAAACGGGCCCCACGTACCAACAGCAGGTGTCAGCAGGTTGTTTGCGTCATCTCCACAGGGGAAATCTGCAGCTACCAGGACGAGATCGAGATGGAGCTGGAGAACAGCAGACCCAAGTTAAAAGGGATGTATGCTTCATATGCTAAGGAAGGCAAGTTACAGAGGAACTGCGCACGGGCACGTGTGCGTGTGTATGTGTCTGTGTGTGTGTGTGTGTGCATGTGCATGCACGCGCACCTGTGCATATGTTCTGATCCTTTCTCTTCATACTCTCCCTTCAAATGCTTGATTTTCCAACCCCACCCCCCATAGACAACACAGAAGTCAATGGGGGGTTGGTTTCTCTGTCAATCATCTCAGCCTTGCGTCTGCGCCACATCTGCCTCTGCTGCGGAACAAAGAGCCGAAACTTCACTATTATACAATTGGCACGTTTTTATCAGCGTAAAATTGGCCGTCTTGATGCCAGTTTAGTTGGGCGGTAGGTTCTTGACAATGCAATTACAAAAGCAGGACTAATTAAGCTTTTCAATATCTATTTTGCCTTCAGCTGTGTCCCAAAGGTGGAATCTGTGGATTCCTTTGGTCTATAGAAAATTACGCCGTCTTAATTAAAGCTTCATTGTAGGGTCGTTTTAATGAGGCTTTTAATCACTCCTGGCAACACTGATATTATTTGGCCCTGTTTAGTGAAATGTCAAGTAGGGGGTTGGTGGCCTGTTCTTCACATACACGGAGCCCTGATTTCAATAGAATAGGGAGTCCAACTGTGGAGTAAAATGCTGCTTTTGTGCTTCCAGCTGCCACAAAAGTAAAAGTAAACCTTACATGATTTGTTTCTGTGAGAGCCATGGGACTGGCATAAGAGAGGCGAATATAGATATTGTTGTGTAACTAGGAAAGGGCTACACATGCAAACGCACAAGCTTCGCTCCAGCGGACTGCCTGAAGCGAGCCTCTCTGAGCCTGTGCCTCCCCCTCTCCATGCCTTGCTGTAGATACCCAAGACGAAACGCTTTCTGTGGCCTCTGGGTTTCCTGGTAACGAGGACGGTGAGGACGAGGAATTGGTGGCTGCCGCCAAACACCTGAACAAGGACTTCTGCCGAGAGCTTCTGTCCGAACAGGAGGAGCCAGAGTCAGGGGTGGAGTCTGGAGCAGAGTCAGAGCAGCCCACCACATCTAGAAAACCACCCCTGGCTTCTCTGCTAGGCCCTCTGCCCACTGCTGCCAGTCTCGGACTCACCGACTCAATACGGCAGTGCATCTCCGAGAAGGAGAACGGTGAGCACGTGCGATCCGCTTTTCCTTTGGCCTTTCCCCTTTTAATTTTTGCTGTCTCATTTACTTCTGAAGTCTGAAGTCTCTAATACCAATAACTATTTTTTTTTTTTGGCCCGAACTTGCTTTGGCTCGGCAGGCCCGTTCAATGAAATACTCTGGGTTGCTACTGGCTGGCTCGCGCTCAGATCTCAGCAAAAAATAGAATATAAGGTGCTTGTTGGGTGCAAAATGAGTTGTTAGATTATACCGAGATGTGAAGTGGCGTGCCCACAGGTTGATTTGTTCTGGACAGTATATGCCACTTTACATGTGATAGTCGGGGGACGTGCATTGAGCCATTTTAAACAATCTGTTTGAAGAAGACCGTCAAGAATGGTTGTAAACTGTACTGATACGATGCAAGACGTGGCACGCCCCAAACGGCATACGTTGATGTCATCTAGCTCATGAAAAATGATTTTGACGTCTAACCCTAAAACGTACAGAATGTTTTATATGATGTGCGGTTGTTAAACACGTGTTTAAGGCTGTCGTGAATGCATACGGCACATTATGGAAAACTGCATTTTAAGTTTTAGGAGATGTAGTTTAAGTGGCTTCATGCTTAAATGTTCATATTTACATGAAGCTGCTCTGTATTTCCAGTTCTTGAAGCTGTCCTTCACTGTAAAGGGTTTCGTCTGGGGTGGAGTTTGGAAACCGTGGCTAAGCCCAAGCCACGTGTATCGCCCTGCTAGTTATGTGTGCCACTGTGCCCTTAGCAGTTCATATCTCTGAAGTAAGATATGCCTGAATGAAACTGGAAGGAAATGAGACATTTTCATCCTCCAGAGCACAGTAAACAGCAGAAGTAGCCTTGGCAGAATCTCATTTGGCATTCCTTCGTCGAGAGATGCTGGGCTGCAATAAGTTAGTAAATATGCTCCTCTTAATTAGCACTCTGGCTGTAGACACTGGCATTAACTTGTGCCGGTAGCTGCGTGCAGTGTCTGTGTCTGATGGATGGTCTCAAAGAATGGCTTCTTTTTGAATTCACACATTTCTGCATGTGTTGGACTTCAGTAGATTGCATGGTCAGTGCTGGAAGACTTAATTTTGCCCATTACGGATTTCATTGTGGCAAATGTCTGCATCACGTGCGTTGAAAAACGTGAGCAGAACACCGTGCTCTTCTGTTAAGCAAAAACTCAGTTTAAAAACGTATGAAAATATATGTGTTATATATTGTCATGTATTGTATGATCTAATTGGGTAAAACTGAAAAAGTATAAAAATACATGAATATACAAGCTATAGCGGAAATGGAAAAAACTCAAATTGCAGACTTGATGAAATTAAACTGTCTTTAATGTATGCAAATATTTTGTAGGATTTAAAAATAATGTACCACTCAAACTTTTTTTATGCTTGGCCTCTTTGCACATGCCTGCAATTTTGGAATGCATAGTTTCAATACGTATGCGTTCGAACACGTACGATTTCATAGGGTAATAATATGTCTGGCGAGCGTTAAACGTAGTCGTGCGATGCTGTGTTCCCACTTTTGCTGTTGCTTTAGCTGTGCAGGCTCTGCAAATGGTCCCGACCCGACTGGGCTCAGGGAGTTGGATTGTCAGGAGCAGTTTCAAAGTCCCCGCTCAGTCTTTGAAGCACCGTGGAAGGCGTACCTTGTGATTAGCCCTGGCTCTCCCTCCCCTGCAGTGGGGGGTTTCTTGAGTGCTTTTTTTTTTTTTTTTAAGTTTCAACACAGGCTTGTTTGTTAAGTCTCTCCATGCTGCTGACTGCTGCAGTGAAGTAAATGAGAATTCCCTTGTTAATGGCTCTGTTTTAATTGGCAAAAATGAAATCCCCTTCCAAACCACCTCTAACTAGGCTGTTTTAAATGCTGCAGACCCAAGTTAAAGATTCCTGGATTCCTCTCTAGTTGTTTTATAGGGGCCATGAATGTCTTGTTGTGGTTTGTCGTGGGAGACGGAGGAGGAGCAGTTCGGCCTGGTTCAAGGCTCACTGGAAGTCTGTAAAAGCGATCTCTATTTAAAATTTAAGTTTTTTGGGACGTAATTACTGCGCCGCATTTGACATCAAATGTTTGTTTTTGCTAACGTAACCATCTCGTGCAGGGCAAGCACACAAAACAGTACTCCTGACCTTGCTTGTCAACAGCTGGTCCAGTAGACCAAAAAACTAATACATTTTGTTTTAAAAAAAAAAAAAACAAAAAAATCCACATAAATGCAAAAGTTCAATTGGTGTGATTCGTGTGGCCATTTGAAGACATCAGTGACATGCCCTTTTGTTGTGTGGGCCCTGCAGAAGATCATGGCGATTTTTGTTGCAGTCAAAATGCAGGTAAGCGTGTGGACTTCATTAAAGACTTCCTGTGTTGGGCCCATGTGCGGCTCTCCATTCTCTTACCTTCTGACCTCAGCTCGGGTTTCTCTAGGGCTCGACATGTAGACTCCAAGCACCGCCCAGAGGGTGTGACCCCAGAGCAGCCTGACGCTTCAGGGTCACCGGTCCCTCTGCTGGATGCCTGTCCCCTGGGGGAGCCTCAGTGCCTTAGGGCTTAGCAGGCCACCCCTGACAGGTTTATTTCAAGCCAGTCAGGCAGGATGCCAATGCTGTATGTGTTTGTCCTAAATACACACCAAAAAGTGCCTCTTGCTTTCGGCAGCAGCCATTTAAAACGACAACTTTCCAGCGGAGAGGCCAGATTTAGCTGAAACCCTGGCCCTCTGGGTTTTTGTTTTGGTGGGAGGTAGCTCGGGCTTATGCAATGCCAACGCGTCGTCTTTGGAAATGAGCGGCTAATGAGAACATGTCGAAAAACATAAAGCAATAAAAAAAAAAAACCCAATCGTGATTTTTTTTTTTTTTTTTTTT
>UFQX01000852.1:87189-101844 GCA_900497675.1 Arapaima gigas | reverse complement strand
CCTGGGGGGGGGGGGGGGGCGGGGGGGGGGGGGGGGGGGGGGGGGGGGGGGGGGGGTTGTTGCTACAGTGGAATAAGAGCCTTAATCCGCCACATACGTTTGGCAGCGCTGCTAGGCCACACACAGCACTGCCACCGTGTTTATAAGACTGATTTCTGGCGTCCAGGTGTCTTGAGCGGAAGTCAGGCTGGACCTGTGTTGTGTATCGCTGTATGTTGGATAAACTCCCTCCTTCCTGCTTTCCTCCCCCGTTTCTTGGACTTCTGAGACCCCCCTCCTGAGCTGCAGATAATACGTTCCTCACAGGTGTAACTCAGGCAGGTTGTCCCGCGTCTTATGGAGACACCTTGTAAAACACTGCGGGAAATTTACATTATCGGAACCAAAATTATGTAGCCTTAAATGTTCGATCTCAGTGGAAATATGTGATCTGGGTGAGAAGTTGCTGTTTTGTTTTCCTTGTTTTTGCATTTTCATGAAGTTATGCTGACGTTGTCCCTGTGAGATCCAGCCTGTGGGAATCAGGTAGTTTTCCAAGCTCTTTTGATGGACTGTCAGCAGGTTTTTTTTTTTTTTTTGCCCATTATACCTCTGGAGTTGTAGTCAGAATTTATTTATTTGATCGTAATTATAGTGTATGCAGAATTACAGACGTAGTTTCTGTCTGTTATTTTTGTATAGAGCTGATGAAGTTTACAAACATGGAGGATGCTGTATATATTGTACATGGGCTGTGTATATACCCACTGTGATGTAAATATTTATGTCTTAGGTTTCAACTTTATATTTGCTGTACGCGTTTAGAGCTACGGTGCCCATTCCAGAAGAAATGAAATGTCATTGTTTTTAATACTGTTTCTTTCTATTTCTTATTTTTAAATGAAAAGATGACTGTAGAACTGACCTGGAGGTGTTGTCTGTTCCTTAACGTAATGAGACCAGCTAAGCCTGTAGTACCCACAATGCATTTTCCTCTTACTGCCTGTCTTTTGTGGAAAATCTCAGTCCCTCAGTGCTGTGCTGCTGTTGCTGAAGGTTCACGGAGTCTTTGTAAGCTCTTTTTGGGCTGTTCCTGTCCTATAATGGTTATGCGGGGGGTTAAATGTTCTCCTCCATGCACCAAACAGTTGATCTGATGCTGGTGGATGAAAAACACTGCAGTTTCTCTGTGGTTTAACCACTTCTCTCTCTCGTTGTGTGTTCAACTCCTCTCCAGGAGTTTACTTCAGACACTAGGAAGCTGTGGTACATATTTCTCCTTTTTGGATGGACCTTTTGGCCCAGGAGGACTCAACCCCCACCTGTCTGAACCCTTTTGTCCCCAGACTTACTGGTAACTTTCATTCTCTTAATTAAAAACCTGAATTGAATTGAATTAAAGCAAAGCAGCACATTCGCAGCCCTGAACGCATCTCCGTGGGCTTCTGCACTTTTTCCTGTTTGAGTCCCGACTGAACCTTTTGCCCGTTGCAGACGTCTTTTCTCATATTTCTCAGGCTTGTTTCAAAGGAAAGGCCAATCGGAGCACCTGTTTCCCTGTGATGCTGACATTTTGTCAGTCTGAGCACTACTATGTAATCCCACCAATAATCCCCCCCTCCCAAAGCTCATTCTTCTGCACAACAATGGAAGCCGAGTTTGTTCGTCCCACGCGCACACGCCTGGAATTTCTCTCTCCGTACGACTGGATCACAGCCTGCTTTCTTCCAAGAAGAGGGTCGTCGCGGTTTAGGAGGTGAACTGCAGTGAGATGTAAACACAGATCAGCTGTAAAGTCAGAGAGAGTCACGCGCCGGTTTCCATCAAAATCAAAGTCGTCGCGCGTCCCTCTGCCGTCCCCTTGGCCTCGGCTCCGCACCGGAATTCTTTACAGAAAAACTGTCAGGCTGACCGTCAGCCAAATTCTCCGAACGGCGTCGTTCCTAATGGCTCCAACACGTAGATGGATGTTAGGGAGGTGACTGTTGATCTGCCCAAGGTCTTCCCTTGACAGCGTTACCTTCCGACCCCCCCAATCTCACTCTGTTTATCACCGCTTTCCAGGACCAGGAGTCTGACCCTCTTTGATCTCCTTTTACTCATTCTGTAAGCACGATTGCCGTGAGCCCTCACCGCCCTGCTGATAGGAGGGATGTAAAATGTGTGGGGAAAAAAAACGTGGATGGGTGCAGCGAATGTGGTTTAAGGTTGAGAGTAAACTTAAGTCGCTGCACGTTTCTCACGTCGCCCGTTCCACTTCCTCGATGGTGCGCCTCGGCTCTCTGGGATCGCGGGTAACCGTACGGGTGAAAATCGGTCACCTCTCGCGTTTATTTCTGACACACCCAGGTCTGTAGCAAAGCATCGCCATGTAATACGCCTTAAATCGTAGTTCCGTATGAACAGCTTCGCGTTTATTGTCAAATCACATTAGGTAACTTGTGTAAGAGCTCGTGACCAGCGTCAGCCTGGCATCTGAACCAGACTTCCATGTATGCCTGCCCCCCCCGCCCTGCCCTCCACCCCCCTCCCCCACCTCAGCACAGCTGTCATGGGAGTAGGAGCGCGCCAAGGCTGTCCCAGCCCACCATTACATCATCCATCTGCGAAGGTGGTGTGTAATTTAGGTAAGCCCAACACGCGTAACTCGGGCGCTGCGGCAATTAGTTTACCAGATGATCGCTGTTTACAGCGTCTCCTGGTGTCTTACCGCATTACAGATCGCTCACGCCCCAGCCGGCATGTTAAACACAGCTTTTCGCGTGTACGATCAAGCTCGACCTTGCCTTCTCCGTCACTTCTGGGCATATTCTCCTGGCCGAGTTGCACCTCCTCCCCACGTCTCATCGACAGCCGGCGACGGACCGTCGCCCCCTCCTGTGTCATTGTTCACGTGGAGTCCCCTCCTGTACCAGTTGCCTCCTCCTTCCCTCAATGCGGGCATTCAAACCCAAGGTGTGGAATTTCATCACAACCAAACACTGAATAACATCTCTAGAAGTGACATGTAACCTATTGCTCATAATCAGAAGACGTCCTGGCAGCTCTATCTCCCCCGTACAAGTGATACAAAGGCTCTCGAAATGAGTTTTCAGGGCACAGCGAGGAGGAAGCCTCCGAGACTTTGGGTGGTGCAGCCAGCAGGATGCGATTACCTGCTAAAAGCAGCTGCAAACTCACTCTCTCCAGATGGAGGAAGCAAAATTCAATTTTGGAAGCACACTGGCAGTAATGGACTCTTCATTTTGGGTGAGGCTCACGTGACGGCAGCCCTGTTGCTGCTGCCTCTTCAAGGCTATCTGGTGTCAGGGCCCTGTCAGGGCGTGTGGGGGGAAGTTAATGCGTGCTGTGGAAGGGGCTCGGATTTCTCCCGAGCCCCAGATCAAACGGCGGGGGGGTAGGAGCGGGCAGCGACGGCACTGTTGCTCAGCCCACACCGGTCAGGTGCTCTCATTGCTTCTCATTACACAGGTAACCGAGATGCAAAGATGGTTTCTGAGGTGTATCGCAGAACCGGCCCTTTCATGTTGCGCTCTTCAAAGCCCCGAAACATTGCAGCTCGGCTTTCTTCCCTTTTTGGTAAACGTGAAGCTGCTCTAAGGTTTTGTTGTAAATGGGCACCGTATGATTATTTTCAGACTTCTGTCTTAATTTTCTGTCCCCAGGGAAGTGGGCCTGGCCACTGTCACCTTCCAGACATGACAGCCGTGTGCATTTGATCAGTCTTGAATCAGCGGTGGGGCTCGGTTCACCAAATGGGAGTGCGCGCGCACGCACACACACACACGCTCTGTGCCATGCCTCCAGCGTGTCACTTATCAGTGTGAAAGACAGACTGCTGTCTTGTCCCATTGTCCCCAGCGTTTATCTCCCAGCTCAGTGCCACGGCATGAGACGGAGGCCGGATTTCTGGCCACGCGGCATGGCAGCTGAGCCGCAGGGCCACTCGGGCGTACGGCAGCCATTAGGAAACGACACTTAGACTATCCTCCTCTTGTTGCTATTTAAAACTGCAGCATCTCCATCTGAGTTTCTTTTATAGGACACTTATCCTCATGTGTGTCTGGCCGCAGGGGGCACAGGCAGAACCTATCCCCGTTTTCTGCCCTGAATGCAAAAAATATAGTGTAGCATATTTTACTTGCTTATGACATTCAAAATGAGTTGTCATCCCAGCATCCCTTGTGTTTATGCCACTTGCTTGTCAAAATGTTGACAGCCCCATGTCACTTGTCTCCGCCCCTCATAGTGAGGGATCTGGAACGGAGCCTCGCGCGTAAACCTGCTCCTTATCATCAGGTTGCTTTTGCGGATGCTTTTAACCGAAGAAAATTCCAATTTTCCCCAATTTGCGCAGCTCCTCGCCCCCCTGCTTCTGAACGAGGCCCAAGTTCAGGCGGACGCGTCTTCTGACAAGAGGATCGCAAAGAAGAGGGGGGAAAAAAACGCTACATTTCTGCGGGAACGGAGAAATGGAGAAGACGCACTTTCTCTCTGAGGGCCACACGTGGGGAGCCTTCTGACGGCTGCCGTTCTGAGTCTGAGTATTAAGCTGCACGTGAAACCACTGCGTCACCTGGTCGTGGGGAGGAAAGGGTGGAAAGTGCCGTGTGTCTGGTGGACAGAAAGGGCTCCCTGGGTTTTTTGGTGAAGTCTACTTTTCCATGATTCCTGATGTGAAGATGCCCCAGTTTTCAAAGTGCTCACGCCGATTTTTCTTCACGTGTTTTTTCCTGACGTGGTCCTATCCCTCGCTGGCACCTGCAGGTGAAGACGGCAGAATGATGTAAACTGATCTGGGAACAAAGGCTCCCTGCTCCTCAAGTCATCTGTCGTATGAAGAAGCACCTCCGCAAACGCAGAGATGTCTGTGCGCCGGGTTGTAATAGTAACGCATAAATGAGTCGTGTGAAACGGCATGAATTTTCATCCGTTTGGGACCCTGAGGAAGATCAGACATCACAGGAGTCCAGTGCAAAAGTGAGTCAGCGGTCAAATCCACGGTGCTCAGCTGAACTGGGAAATCCACGTGTTCCACTCCGGGTCCACGTTTGCTCCTGTTTCAGTGGTGAAATACCTGAATATGTTTTATTTTCTTCACCGCAAGGGCAGAACAGGTAGCCATAATGGCTGTAGTCACAGTCAGCTTGCAGGCTGCATTTATGAGCCCCTACAAGTCTGTGTGGGTGGATCTCAGCTGCTCCCCCCCCCACTAAGAACACTGTCATGCTCCATCCATCAGCGGACAAAGCTGGGTGTTACAACTGTCAGGTACTTGTTAGGGAGCACAGACCGTGAACAGAAACACGGGTAATTTAGGATGCCGACAAACAAGTGCCTCTTTTTATAGGTTCTGTTGCTGCACGAATTTTCTTTTGCATTCATTTGTCAACAATATTGTATATTTCAAAGTGCAAAATTTTCTTTGAACGCGGAGCCAAAGTGAGCGAGATAATTTACGGTCCAGCTTTGTTTTATCGGTAGTTTCAAGTTCTATTCATGTAAAGTTATACTTACAAATGGCAGCGGGCTAAAATCAAGGTGCAAATGGACAGCGGAGCAGGAGTGGGGGTTATCTCATGCTGCTTCTAAAACATCTCAAAGGGTTCAAAGCAGCTGCATTTGAACTCCACGCAGGTGAGACCAGGTGGGCTCTGCATGCAGCCATGGAAATGCTGGAGTCCTCAAAAAAGCTGATTTATTTGTGTCAGAACAGAGTTACGGTTGTCACTGGGGTATCGAGCGTGTTTCTTCAAGACTGTTTCTGGTGGACAGTTTGCTATGATGCTGCTTGGCTGCCAGCCATGATTTCTAATGTATAAACAAGTAATGGTCCTCCCAGTTAGATACAGGGGTAGTAGATAAGGAGGGGAAAATGGCAGTGATGATAGATGTGGCAGAAAGATCAGGAAGAAGGAATATGAGAAGCTGGAGAAATACCAGGGATTGCAAGAAGAACTGGAGAGAATGAGGAAGGTGAAAACCAAGGTAGTCCTGTTGGTTATAGGGCAACCTGAGGCTGTGACTCCTAAGCTGGAGGAGGGGCTCCATCAGATCCCAGGTACAACAACATCGGTCTCAGCCCAGAAGAGCCCAATCTTAGGAACCCGTACCCTCAAACTCACAAGCGTCTGGTAGGAGGCCTGAGTCTGAGGAAAAGTTACCACCCACAGGGGAAAAGTGGGTGAGAACAGAATTTTTCTATATTTAAAACATGTATCTGTTTGGTTACCTATTACCTGTTTATCTAGCTGGATGTAGAAGTCCCACCGGACCCCAGCTCTGTTCACCGCTCTCTCGGTGGAACCTCCCCTTTTAAACTCGGAGGGTCTCCAGACCATATTCCTTACAGATTTTCTTGTGTATATGATTATATATACATATTATGTCCAACAAAATGAAATGAGACGGAATTCCAGCCACAGGTCAGGACTATTCTGGAAAAACCGATCGGTACAGAGACGCAGCCTATATGCTCTCACGCACCAGCCGTTCACCCGACGATCCGGTGATGGTCTGTTTTCCACGGGGGGCACTGCGAGTGTCTGTAAAGGGGATGCGAGGCGGTGGAGTCGAGGGTGCCGTGCCTCGCTGTGATAACTAAGGCGGCAGAGGGCCGGGCGGGTCCGTGTGCTCCAGACAGGAGCCCGGCTGTAACAGCCAGGGTGGAGCGCGACGGGCCGAGAGACGTATGGGCGGGGGTCCTGTGTCACGTACACATCGGTGGCCCGAGGCAAAGCCGCAACTCGCGTGGCTTCAGCACAAAGGGACCCCCGAAGACGCGCTGATTGATGAGCAGGGGAAGGTTCCAGAAAAGGGGCTGATTAGCGTCTGTCTGCGCCTCGGCTATTAATTACGGCGTCCCTCCTCCCTGCGGGCCGGTGAAAAATCACTCGCCAAACACACTGTTTTGGCTTAATAGAATGTTGAGACGGATGGTAATGGCTCCCTCGTGGCCCTTTTTGTCTTTCGGTACCGGCGGCCCATCTCGCGGTGCTGCCAAAGGGATCCGATGGAGGAGGTACGCGTGCGGAAACGCCACCCGTGTTGCGCTGCGTTTGTCTTCCGGTTTCTGTCGCAGATTCTGCTTTCATCACACAGCCCTTGACCCAAAGCCCAGGGACAGGGGCCACCAGCAGCGCCTCCCCCGTCCGAGACGGCGCCACGAACCTGTTTTCCTTATAGCGTCCGCGTGGTCCGGCATGCAAGTACCTCCGTGCACGGGGCGGGGCGAAAACTTTAAACAGCCGAAAGCACCAATTCTAAGTGACTTATTTTCTTTTTAGGGAGTCCAACCGTTAAGCTTGTTTTCCCAGGCGATTGCAAATAATGCCGTGAGCGAAACCGGGCGTTTTACACGGACGTCACACCACCGGTGGCTCCGTGGCGACGACGGCTGCTTTGGCCCACGCTGATCTGCAGTTGCACTCATTTTCAAGGCTGTTCCCTGGTCCAGCGGTCCTGTACGCTTCACATCGGTTATTCGTGCAGGTAAAAACCAACAGGGTCACATATTTGTTAAAGCAGCAGTTCTCTGACCTGCTGGAGCCCTGTGTGTTATTTATTGTTTGAGTAAACTCTTAACTATCTTCACTGAGTTGCTCTTTAAACTAATCCACAGCAACTCAGTCCCACAAGAAACCATTATTTGACTCAATAGGATTGTAATCTTCTTAAATGAGGTTTGCACTGGGGAATTCTCAAACTGAAGATGTTATAGAACCTTTTTGTGTATTTGGGCTAATAAAGTGTATTCCTGCTTCATTTGTGAGGTGCAAAAAAGAACGAATCGGTGCTGGAATTAGACGGACTGACTGATGTGAATATAAATGTAAAAGGCCAGTTATATATTCATTACAGTCAGATTCACTGGAATGGCAAGTAAAAGAGAGATATTTACTTTTATATTTGCAACATTTCTGATGCGATGAATAGAACTTATGGAGAGCCTTCACCCGCTTTCAGCTTCACTTGATTTGATCTGTGCTGTTCAAAGAATCAGCTGCTCAGTCAAGATGAATTAACTACAGTGTCAGTTCAAAAAGCCAATGTGCACCACTGTGCCGGTCCCACAACTGGCAACTGCTGGGTTTAGCACCTCGACTCGTGAGCGAAATCCAGACCCCGAGGAGTTCTGTGCTTGGACTCTCGTTCAAATGGTTGACACGTGAAAGTGATTTCGGTGAAACAAGTTTCCCCTCGAATGTGATAGGAGAGCTTCGGAGCGTCGTCATGAGTGGTTGCGAACGCCACCGGAGACCGTTCCAAGACGAGGTTGTACCAGACTAAACACCGAGCGCTTGGACAACTGCTTCTATGTGACCCACAGGCTCTGGCTGGATGTGTTAGCCTGCGGTCCTTAAACGTTGATCAAGTGAACCAGTCTCATCTTGTTGTAGGTTTGCATTCCAACCTTTCCCTGCTGAGGGTGGGAGACAGGCAACCGGCAGTGCGGAGCTGGATTTAGCTTGGAGAATACGCCCTGACAGAAACCCATGTGAGAAGATGAAGGTAGAAAAGGCCTCTCGTACGAGGCTCAGTAGGCCACAAATGGTGGAAGGAAGGAAGGAAGGAAGGAAGGGAGATCTTCCTCGCATTTGTAAACTGTTCTTTTGTGGTGGTGGGGTTATGGGAGGGTGGAGGAGTCCCACAAGCGTCTTCAGAAGCCCACTGAGCCGGACCGGGCTGCCTTTCAGTGGACGGCTGCGTCAAGTCACACGTGGAGTCTGAACTGTGGCTCTTCGGGGTTCCGTTTTTGCCTTTGTGTTGCTTTTGTCACCCTGGAACACCCGTCGACTCAGACAATCAATTGTGCCTCACAGCGTGGTGAAAAATAAGTTTAAAAAAAAATAAAAACTCTGCCTCGGAACAAATGATTTCACACATGATTACCCCAAGCCATTTCTGTCGAATAATGAAAGTATTCATAGTTTTATCACCCCTGGTTGACTACAGTCCGTGTCTGACAGCGTGAGGTGCGGTTTGGGACTTTCCCTTTGCATTATGCATTTTCACCTGAGGAGAGTGCGTGGGGGGCAACCTGGCTCTCATCCCAGGGTCTCCAAGTCTTTGCCTGGGTTGTCTGGCGTACTTGGACGAGGTGCCGGGGTCCGTCCCTGGCGGCCAGTGTGCCCAGATGCGCCATATCCATCCTGGCCGTCAGCTGCCTGCTCATTCTGGACAAAGGCAGAGAGGGAAGGGCGGCAATTGTTTTCTCCGGCGTGGCGAAAATGAGTTTGCCGGCAGCTCCTGCTCACTCTGATGTATGGGCTCATTTCCGTAATTGAATTCATTAAGGGTTCGCTGACCCCCATCAGGGGAGGGTCCCTTTGGAGTATTTGCAGCTCTGTCGTCGCACCCCTCCCTTCGTCCCCGATTAACCACGGGCTGCAGAAGTAATCAGATCCAAACCTGAACCTCAGCTGGTTCCGTGTCCCGAGGCGTATGGCTCCAGTCCAGACCCACTGAGGTGCAGCACTGCCTGCCGTCCTCTTAACTAGAAGACGGTAAGTGAGACAACGGGGGCTATGAGTGTGCAGGGCAGGGGAAGGTCAGCAAAAGGTAACCTTCTGCTCCTTAGGCCTCCATAATGTCGTCGAGCCCTGTAATTATGGTAGGAACCACAGGGCTTCTGCAGGTGGAATATATAGACAGCTTTAAATTACAGACCCGGGCTTTGGATTGACCCACCTGAAGAGCAGCTAGATGGCTCAACACACACGCTGTGAAGGAAAGCGCAGGATGAGCAAGAAATAGATTAACGGTGCTGTTTCTTAAATCCCTTTTCAGTCTGCACAGCTCTTTTCTCTGACAGACACAGAAAGACTCACTCCATCTCCTTCAGCGGGGACCATCCCTCGGTGGGGTTCATTTTTCAGCACTCGGGGGGGGGGCTGCAGTTGTCACAAAGCAACCCTGAGGCTTTGGGAGGGATGGCGGCACCACTCGAGGTGCACAGAACGCTAAACTGTGCTCTTTCATTGAAGGAGAGAAGGTTGTTAGTTATTCTCTGCTCCCAGACGTCGGCCTTTGCTGCTCACATTTGTTATGGGGTTTTTGCTGTTTCAACAAAAGACCGTCTCGCAGTTTTCAGGTCATTTGATGTCCCCCCCCTACGGAGCTTCCTTTTTGAATGGGAAGATATTCCTCTTGTCTCAGGAGGAGTTATGTGGCCTCACCCACCTTAAACCCAACCTTGTTTGTGACCTTTGTCAACAGGGTCTTGGAGGTTGCCTTGCATGCCTTAGTGCGAGAGGAAGAGCTTGGAAAGCTCCCTGGGGCTGGGATACGAGGGGGCCCAAGGAGAGCATATCCTTGCTGCTGAGTTAAACAAGGTGAGGAAACAGATGGCAGGTGGGTGGAGAAAGATTGAAGAGGGGCTCATCTGCAGAGGAAGTCATGGGAACTCCTGCTCTTGCAGATGGTGCAGACCGTCCAAAACCCGGCCCGGATCCAGTCTGTGGCCAGCCTGCCATCTTCTAACAGGAGCGTGTCTCCTGCCAGCAGGGACCGGCGCTGGTTTTGTTGGCAACGCAGGCCGCTCACACGCCTTTGTCGACGCAGATTTTTCGGGGTGACCACCTGTAAGTCGCGTTTTAACATCATGTCGGTATTAATTATAGCCAGATGAAGGTATTGAAGTTGGGTGGTGGGGTGGCTTCCAAAAACTCCTCCCTCCATATCAATTTCAGAAACAGGCCAGTAATTAAAATGCTTTGAAACATCAAGCCTGGTCCTCAAACTCGCTGAGCAAATGTTCTCTCTCTCTGCAGCGGCTTCATCCTGTCTGTCCCCCGGCGCTTCGACTCTCCTAAGTCCCCCAAAGGTCGCGTTTAAGCGTGTTGTTTAACCTACTGAAAAAGCATCACTTATGCTTTGTGATGCCCGGCTTCAGATGCTGAGTGACGGGAAAATCAGTGGTATGGGCATAATGAAGTGAAATCTATCCCATCATTTGAGCTTTAGAGAAACACTAGGTTTGGGACCAAGGAAAGCAGAACCAGTGTGTAGATGCCACTCGCAGCTCTTCCTCTCACTACGCCGTGGTTTGACCACCGTGGAGACTCGTGTGACGTAGACGTTCGATAGCTGCTGGAAGGACGTTTTGATGTGATGTTTTTGGTGTGGGTTCGACCAAATTTGTGACCCCGCAGAACCCAGGCAGGAGGTCGACGCGAGTCCTTGTTTATTCTGGTGTTCTGGGACAGAAGTGTAATCGGAGTGTGTATTCCTGTTTGTTTCAGGCTGGCTGCTTTCTAGGAGTCCCATGTTAGTCCAGCACCACAGAGCTCAGCCAGTGTCCTTCCTACCTTCTCACCTCGGAGCCCAGTGCTCCTCTTTCTCTGCTGCTGGGCCTGCAGCCTGATTGGACATGCATCTACCCTCCGTTGCCCAGACATGATAAATCACCCATGAGAGCCACGAGCAGACAGCACTGCGGCATCTTCTCCCACGCCGAGTCACCCTTGAGAGTGTCTGGGGTGGTCCAAGGATTTACAGTCTCTCATAGAGGGAGAAGCATGTCCCTGTAAACATCTACTCCTCGTGTGCTCCACAGGAGCTGTGGAACGCTCTGAGCTTCAGCGCCAACATTTCCTGGAGCAGAACTCAGGGACAACCTACATGGTTTGCTGTCAAATTCAAGGAGCCTCTGGCTTTATGACCACCAGCAGTCCAGCTCTTGGAGAGTGAGACCTGAGCTATTTGTTTATACCTTCCACTCTCGCAGCTCCAAACCTCGACAACTCCACGGTGGTGCTTCAGCATGGGGCCAAGGCTTTGCTGGTGGCCTAACAGATCGTTCCATGCAAATGGTGAGTTGAAGAGTTGAAGAAATGTTCTCTAGGCTACCACAGGATTTAATCCAGGGTTGTGGGTTGAGCTATATACGCCACGTGGGCCTGTTGTCTACCAATACCTCACAACCATGTATAAGGGAAGCCAAGGAAGATGAAAGGCAGTCAGCCGTCCCCATATTTTCACGACAGGGCGTATTTAATATATAGTTGACTTAAAACCATTAGAAACCAGAAGCCCCGTAGAGTGCAGCGGAAGCGGGGCGTCTGAAATCCTTCTGACACGTGTCCGCCCAGGTGCTCTGGCGACCGACCGCGCAATCGATGAAGAACGCGCTCTGCATTCATGCCGTTTTTCCTGAACACAGCCGCCCACCACGCCAGTGTTCCTGTTGCCGGTCTCTCTGCCAGCATTTTGCTCACGCTCAAAGCACACTGCAAAATGCCCGGCCGTCAACTAAGCGCACTCCTACACACGTACCCTCCCAAGCCTGCAAGAAGATCGCCGAGAAGAACCCGCTGCAGTTCAGTTAAAACCTGCTTTGCAGGATTAGGTGTTTAATAACATCCCTAAAGCCTCCGTGTTCTCCCCGCTTTCATAAATATGCTAATAGGCAGCATTTGTGGACAGAGATAGATATGCTGTTGTATGTCTACTCTGAAACTTAAAGAAGAACAAGGCGCTTTACCTACAAAGTGTCTGTCTGCTGCTGCTGACAGCTTCCGAAATGCAAACTGTCAGCCACCATGTGTTTTCTTCTCTACTTACAAGTCCACTGCTGCACGTCTTCAACAAGAAGGCTTCTGTTTATCTCGGGAGGGAGTAGGAAAGAGATCGGAGAACATCTGGGTGTGACCATCCTGCTGAGCCCCACATGCATCTCCATTTAGTTGGACTACAGTCTACATAAACAACTGGCTGATGCACTTCTGGATGGAAGTGAAGTTCGCGGTACAGGTATGACTTTTCTGTAATGGTCCCACTGTGTTCTTCAAAGGTCTTAGCTTGTCTGCCTTGAAGTCTTTTCTCTTGAAGTGTTGAAGTGTTTGGATCACATTTTTCTGTTCTTGTGTTGGTTTCTACGTTGTGAAGCTGGGTTTAGCATGGACAGCAGAGGAGCCCTCGCTGCTCGCAAACGCTCCCCAGACAGCTCGGTTTTGGGCAGATGTCTGCCACTTCGGAGGGCATCGTGAGGGTGGCGTGAGGCACGCAGGCCCTTCGACCATCGTGTGGCAGACCGGAAAGGAGAGAGAGAGCAGTTATATAAGTTGAGCCACACTTGGCCAGAAACACAGATGGCCCAGGAAGGCCTGTGGGGGGCTGTCTGAAGGAAAGGCTCAGCTTTCAGAATTAGGCCATAACTGAAGGGACCTGGACCACTTTCACCCCAAAGCGTGGTCTGCTTGCCAACCATGGGTCCAATTTAGCTGCCCAGGAAGTGTGAAAATAGTGGGGAAATATTTTATATTTTCCTCACAAAGATGCGTAAAAGCTGACGAGAAAAGGATCAGGCGGCAAATATCAATACCGAATTATACAAATTTGTGGCGTGTTGAATATATGTACATCTTACAATACGCTCACTAGCCATTTTATTAGGTACACCTAGCCGAACCCGACCGGTAGTGATGGTGTAGTGGAGCGGGGAAAGATGTCTTGGCATACAATAGGTTTGTACCACTGATTCTCACCAGGTGCTCCTATCCCTTCACGCCCAGTCTGGTCTTTCTCAAGCCGACACATCCAGCAGGACAATGTGCCGTGTCACGAAACCCTCAAGATCTCAGGATGGTTCCACAAACAAGACAGTGTCTGTACTTTATCCCAGTACACCTGCACTGTCCCCACCTTTCAAGCGGGCGGACCATCTTTGGGAGGAGGTTGGGACGTTAGCAGAACAAATGCAAAATTTGTCAAAAAAAATTGGCAAAAACTGTCTGGAGGTGTTGGTCCGACGTAGAGCACAAACCTTGCTGTTGGGGCAAAAGGGGGTCCAACCCTCTACCACCGAAGTCTTCTAATAAAGTACTTTGCCTAGAGTTATGTCATTTCCCCAGGAGTCTAAATAACCAGTTATCGCTTATTTTAACTAAGACGTGTTTAATAGCGGCTCTCGCCAACCCGCCTCACATTTACTTTCTTTCAGATTAGTATGTATCATGTATGACACACAATTAAGTTTTGTTCCACAAGTTGGCGAAAATGGCAGAGCGAGACCAATGGAGGGTAATGTCAGGTTAGTCCCACACTCCTCTCAACTCTCATTTAAATTTCGCCACACTTCAAAGCCCGTGCCCCCGATTGCGGTTTTTTTTTTTCTCTCCACCAGTCTATTTGCTCGCCTCCTTCAGCATATCAGAAGGAAGCGTGTCCAAGCCTTTCCACTCGAGCCGGAGCTCCCTCACTTATGCATTATTTAGAGGCGACGCTCATTCACAACAGGTCAAAGGGTTCTGTGGTATTAAAGATGAGTGACAGCTGAGTGACAGGAAGCAGCATGTCCCTTTGCTGGGGGGCCACCCGCAGAGGGAGGGTGCGTGAAGTCAATTAACATCCCCGCTTGTTATCTGCTCCCCCACATCTGCTCGCGATGGCTGGTGAAGCTCAGTTACTGTCGACTCCGGGTTTGTACTCGCCAGGACTGGCAAGGATGGGGGGGAAAAAAACAAGCAGTTGTTTCTTCGCCATGTTTGGTTTGCACAGCTTTAAATGTTGCTCATTCCCCCGGTGTGAGACGATACCGGTTGAGCGCCGTTGTTTCGCACGCGACTGAAGTTATTCTCCCGGGGTCTCGGAATGACAGCAGTTAGCAGAATGCGCACAACCCCCCCCCCCCCCCCCCCCCCCCCCCCCCCCCCCCGCCCCCCCCCCCCCCCCAGG
>UFQX01000852.1:0-87165 GCA_900497675.1 Arapaima gigas | reverse complement strand
CCCCCCCCCCCCCCCCCAAGCAATGCTTCGCGTACGAACGTAGAAAACCGCAAACATCAAAACACACAACGGGGTGGCAGTGGGGTGACAGCTTGTGGGAAACAGAAACGCACCTTTGGAGAAACTCCAGCAAATGCTGTTTGACTAACCAGGTCAGGAAGGTTTCGCATAACCCAACGCTTCAGTCGCACCCGGTGTCGACCCACGTTGGGCGACACTTAAAGACGAAAATAATGTTTTTTGTGAAAGTAGCCTTGAAACAATCCAGCGTCCATTCTGTCTGGTCCCCGTTGTTGACAGTTTCCAGACTGAACCGCAAACCCGCGTTGAAAATGCGTCCAGTATGGATATTAATTTTAAAGAAACAGATGTGGTATCAAGTTCTAATTCCCGTCAAGATCACGCCAACATATTAGTCGTAACTGACTTATTATAATGACACGTCATTCAGAAAAACGGGCTGAAAAGAATCTTATGTTTGAACGTTTTTAAACTGATATGAAAAAATATTTGCAAACCATTTTGAGATCTGAAGACAAGAAAGCAACTTGAACCTTTTCTTTGTTTAATCTCTGTATACGTGTCTGTTACCCTCTATCCCCGGCAATGTTTTTAAAGGTACTATATGTGCTCTTGTGTGTGTGTTTTATTTTGTATTGTCTAAATGATAAGAGTTAAAAAAAACTTTTGGGAAATGAACTAATAAGAGAAACAACCCCAGCCAAGTAGTGGTAGGTGTGCTGCTGATGGGTTCGGAGCAGACGGCCATCTGCACTCCACAGCCCACGCCGACCCCCACCTCCATTAGAGTTATTACAATCAGGAAGCATCTGGGGGGGGGGGGACATGGCCTGAGGTGCCGCTAATGCAGAGGAGCCTCTCAGGAGGCCCAGAGCCAAGTCCAACCTTCTCGCCAAAAGCTATTGAGATATAGAACCTCCTTCATACTGGCCTAGGCCTCCTGGCTGCTGAAATAGGTGCATTTTGGTGGGACAGGATTGACTCTCAAGGTCACAGGATGTGATGTGTTAGGAAAGCAGCGTTTGGTGAGTGAAACCTGCCATGTCTTCAGTGTTGGGTTTCTCAGCGGCAGCCCAATCACCTTCTGACCCCCCTGAGGCGTTTAAGTCTCCCAGCTTGTAATGGAGCTGCTGAGCGGAGCCTGAAAGCCCAGAGGCTCCACTTGTGGTCCCGCTCCTTCGGAACGCAGCAAACTGCAGCGGCAGGAAAACCCAAGGTCAGAGAGAGCAGGAGAGGGTGAGTCACGCTCTTATTTCGCCACGGGGGCCACACCGGACAGGCAGAACTGCGGCACGAAAAGCTCGGGGGGGTTAAACACAGCAAGTGAGACAGGAGACTGATGGAAACGGGAGTCGCTGCTTTGAAGGGGACATTTTCCACGGTCATCGGACGGGGCCTTTTTTGTTATTCCGCAAGCGGTAATGAAGACATCTGCTCGTCTAGCTACAAATAGTGTGAAAGTAAACATGCACGTTCGCGGCCATCTGTTGCAGCTTCAGCAGTGACATGGGGGCGGGAGCTGAGCACGGAGGGCAAGGGGGCACTTTGAGGGGACTGCGAGGTACGAGGGTGGGATGTGGAGGCCGTTTTGACTACCCTTCTGAAACAGGCCTTCTTACTTAGCACTGGCTGTTAGGACACTGTTCGCTGCTCAGGTCTGGGTTGCCGATGCTGTTCGCCCAGTTGTGTCCACGTCCCTGTCCTCGAGAGCCTATAGGTAATGGCCGAGAAGCTGCTCTCACCGCTGCTGTCTCCGCACAGCTCACACTGCTGTTTATTGTGGTTCTGGCAACTTCTCAGCTCATGCCTCTTGTTCCGGTATGAAGATGAACATCCGTGAAAAGTCCTCAGTTTTGTTTAGTGCTTTTGCTTGAGTGTCAGCTGGACTTGACAGGGAATTGGTATTCACATCCCAAGCTGCTACTGGGCTTGAGGGAAGCTGCAGGGAGGCTTTGCACCTTAATGACATGTCCAACCTTGAGTTTGACAGGCTACAGTAGGAGAAGATCACGTCAGGTTCCACTCCTGTCAGCCAAGAACAGGGAGCTGAGGCTACAGTGGACCAGTGCTCACCGAAACTGGACTGCTGAAGATTGGAAAAATGTCACCTGGTCTGACGAACTAAGTCAGAATTTGGTGTAAACAACATGAAGCCATTGACTGAACCTGCCTTGTGTCAACAGTTGTTCCTGCTGGTAGTGGTGTAATGGTGTGGGGGACGTTTTCTTGGCACACATTGGGCCACAGCCCCAAATTGGCCACAATTTACCCATCTTCAAATGGTTGCTTCCAGCTTGATAACGTGCCAAGTTGTCTCCAGCGGGTTCCACGAACACGACAATGAGTACCTAGACTTCAGTGGCCTCTCCAGTCACCACATCTGAATCCAACAGAGCACCTTTGGGATGTGGTAGAACAGCAGATTGGCATGACGAACGTGTAGCTGACAAATCTGTAGCAGCTACGTGATGCAGTCATGTCAACAAGGACCAGAATCTCTAAGGAATTTTTCCGACACCTTGTTGAATTCATGCCCCTAAGAACTCGTGCTGTTCTGAGAGCAATGGGGGGGTTCTCAGAATGGTATCAGTATGGTGTTCCTAATAAAGTGGCTGGTGAAGGTATATTTCAGGGGCTGTTCTTTAACTTAAGCGTGGCCCCACCGGGCTTTGTCTGTGTCTTTACAACATCTGCATAGCCCTTAATGATGTCCTGACTCCTCCAATTGTCTCGCCTCTGGGACACAAGGGCCGTAGCCAGCTGCTTACTCCTTTATCAGAGGTATACCTGTCAGGGCTGAGTCAGCCACCCCACGGCAACGCTAAATCTGTACTGGCACACAACGGACAGCACAAAGGACAATTTCATGGTTCATGTGCTTTAGTGCTGGTTAGACAGCTCCCACAAGGCCAAAGCTGCGCTGAGTAGAAAACCAGCACACGATCACCAGTCTATGTCACCATATATCCCGTGTGTGATAAAAATGGTTGTTGCAGGTTCTGGCCAGGGAGGCCTGTGTGTATCCCGAACATCCCCAGCTTCTCTGTGGGGTCCCGTAACGGATGGAACCGCACACATTCGCAGAGTCTTAACAGCTCCTGCAGGCATCTGGTGGAGCCGTGTTCAGTCTCCAGCTGATGTCCTGGTGCTGTGCTGGGATGCTGTGCTGGAAGGACGTGAGTGGTTGTTAGAGGAAGCCTGTATTCTCTTTCCACCGACACCGTGCAGCACGGGGTGCGTCCAAGTGCTGGACCGGGCTTGGCGGGGAGTCAGACATCTGCTGCAGCTGCCCCCCAGTGTCATCTGTATGCTCCTTCACTCCGTTACTCTGACAGGGCCAGTACCAGGTAAGCTGATGTAAAAGACCCTTGAGGTTGACCCCCCCACCACCCCACCCCGCACACCAGGGGCCATTCAACTTGATGCACGTCAGGACTCGGCTGGTTTTCACCTACATGTAGTGCTGTTAAACAGCACTGATGTTGCTCCATCTTCCCGTGTGAGCATATTGAGGTGTTTCATTTGCCGCTTTGGGTGCCAGGGAGCTCCTGGTGTTGCCTGAATCCTGTTCTCCAGTAAACCTCCCCGCGCTACTGTCTCCACATTTGCTTCCCAGCCACTCGTCTCCTCTCCGAGGCCTCGATAGCAGCACCGGGGCTGAAAACGCAGTGGAGGTGTCACAATATTTGCTCATTTTGTTCCCAGAGAACCAAGGCCGGCACGATCGAGGCGAGGTGTTTTTTTTTTTTTTTTAAGCGTCGCTGCAGGTATCCAGGGTAGTAGCGCCGCCAAATGCAGAGCGGGAAACAGGCCGGGGAGCTAATTAAACCGCGGCGCGAGGATGGAGGCCTAGGCACTGAACGGAGGTTCCTAGATCCCCCGGATCGTGAGAAAGGGAGAGCGGACTGAGCTCTCCGGTTCGGCACATGGGCTGATCGATTCGAGCAGACCCCCGGTGGATTTACTGCCGCGGTAATTAGTTATGTTTCCAAAGCGCTGCAGTGCATTCGGGCACCTTGTGGACGGGCACGACTGCTCCGCTTGCAGGAGCCGGCCAGCGTTGCTCTTATGGAGGCTGCGATCGCCTTTCTCTGGGGAAGGAGCCCAAGCGCCCAGTTGACAGGATGCTGCATACCTGAGGAGAAACCAAACGCTGCCAAGTGTCTGACCTCAGACCCGCGCAAGCTGTTGCTCTGACGTGTCCGTCTGCTATCCCAGAGGACGCATGTGAAACTCCCAGAAAGCCCCGATCTTCAGGCCGGTATGACTTGCACTCCACCAGTGATGTATCACAAGAACCTCAGAGTTAGTTTGTACTTCTGAAGTATTTCAAGGGCTCTGTGTTCCATCTCCAACTCGGGGTTTCCAAACGAGAGCGGTGCACGGTTGCTGGCCATCCGAGGCGATCCGAGCCGAGCGTGCGATCAGCCGTCAGACACCGGCTGGAACTGGGACCGCTGGGGGACCAGTTCACTCTGTTGGGGGCTGGAAGCTGAGGGAGTGACATTGCGCTCATGTGGCAAGTCCAGTTCTCCCGGCATCATTACGATTGCAGAACCAACTGTTTCTACACGGTAAGCGATGGAATATATAACTGGGATTTGAATCACGACGGGATTGGCAGTTTGATCAGTGTGGGGGTGGAGGGCGAACTTCATAAATAAAACGATTTTGTTACTCCGGTGCAATTTCATATTCAGATTTTGTCCGTGGGGGTGGTGTTTGGTCTTGAAAGAAAACTAGGTAAACAAATGATCCCCCCCCCCCCCCCCCCCCCCCCCCCCCCCCCCCCCCCCCCCCCCCCCCCCCCCCCCCCCCCCCCCCCCCCCCCCCCCCCCCCCCCCCNCCCCCCCCCCCCCCCCCCTCAAAGTTTTCCTTAAAGTGGGACAAGCAGAGTGTTCAACAGTCCAACAAGTGCAAAGGATCAGTTAAGGCCACTCCCACCTGAGGCCCCCTGCACAGCTCTTTTCTCAATCCGCTGAATATGGGAGCTTCTCTCTAGCTGAATGTGCTTCTCTGCCAAAGTGGCTTCTTTCATTTCAGTTAGAATCAGTTGCAGTCAGTGAGTCGCTTAAAAAAACATTGTCAGGCTGTCAGCATGTGCGCTGCAGAGCCCCACACAGCATCTCCTGCAGACCATCAAGAGAGATCCTCACACATTGTTCTTTTGAGTTACTCCTCAACGACTTGTCTGACATCTCTTATTTGCTAAATGTTTCTTTTCTGCTCCATCCAGCTTGTGGATAAACAAGGTTTTTCCAAGCAAGAAGCACATTTCATTTCTCACCTTGTCACTGATCTGTTCTGTGTACCTTGAAGACAGCGGTGCAGGTGTGGCGTAGAGACGTGCAGTTACGAAGAAGAACGTTCTGAGATCCCATCATGGTGCTCTGAATGTAGTGGTGATATGAACTAACTGAAAGCGTTGGTCATTGTGACAAATTCACAAGATCTTCCTGCGGACACTGTGACAGGAATGGGCTGAATGGGACTTATTTTGTTTCAGGTTTCTCACAAAGGGGATCATCGGATGAACGTTAAGCAAGAGCCTCGACGGTGGAAAAATGTGTGAGTACAGACAGAGGCGGAATAACTCCGTTCTGGTCTTTCGATTCAGCCTTGGTATCGATTTGTCTTTCCCATCCACAGTTCATCAGATCCTGCCTCTTGGGACAGTTAGTGTGGAGGAATGGACTCCTAGATGTATAAAGCCTGAGAAAGTCTGTGCTTTTAACTCTTCTTTCTTCAGCCCACATTCATTTCCCTAATTTTCATACAAAACAGCTCTTGAAATACCGGGTGCTCCAACGCCCAGGTACTCTGTCACTGTGGAGAAGAAGGGAGGTGAAAGCTCTGTCAACAAAATAAATTGCATCCACTGTTCAATTCAAAATTCAAATTCAAACACTTGGACAGATGGGTTAAGGTTGCTGTGGGTCCAGTCAGAGACACCATGCAGATAGATACATCACAAGGCCCCTGAACGGTGTCACTGAGACACCTATGGAGATGTTTACCTGGTAAAGTCAGGTTACTGCAACTGTCTTATGACCTTGCTGCTCTAACCTTGAGCAAATAACCTATTCCAGATATCTACCCCCAGCAGGTAGCCTCAGAGGGAAAATTAGTGATCTATACAAATCATTTTGGTATAGTCAGTGCAAGAGTTACTAAATAAAGCTGAATAAAGACTCAAAGACACGAGTCAGTAGATGTCAAGAGCAGATGTGCGCAAGCTTAGACAAGATAGCAGGGAGGGACCCCTAAAAAACATTCTGGAATTCATTAGGATGGAAATGCTCCAAGCATTTCTCCACATATGTGCTGGGCCTGGGCAATACTGGGCCCAATCTGGTCTTCTTGCAGTTGACCAGGTGTACAGACCATGGGTTACATAAACCCTAAGACCCACAAATGAAGCCCATGCTCTGGTGGGGAAAAAACACCTTTGCTCACTCATCCTGTTTTTGTCCTCATGTCTTCCAGGGTCAGTCAGGTGGTCCCCTCGCTGGACCAAAAAAATGAACTAAATACCATAATTTCTCAGTATCCGAATCTAATTCGTCCCCGAAAACTTACCGGATACTGAATTTTTCAGATACCGGGTGCCTGTTTCCCATTATGTTAAACAGGGAAAATTAAATAAATAATGTGCTTGCAGCCCATCGGAAAACTCGCATGTAACTATGAAGCCGTGACTTCAGCAGGATAAACACTGTAAACATCAGTTGCCTGAATAGACAACACTTAATGATGCCATTCAGTTACATGTTTATACCGCCGTGCAGTGTGTTCGGTACAGGACGTTTCACGTTAGTCACGGCGTTACACACGGGAGACGAGAGGGCGCATGCGTGGGGTTCGCGGCCCGCCGTCAGTGTTGTTATATGTTGAATAAAGGGAATAATGAGGTGTATCAACGTAACCCACTGCTTTGTTTCACACAACTGACATTTAAACAAATAGGTTTATTTTAAATGTGCAATAAATGTGGTGACGCATCTCAAACGTGTTCAGACAAAGCGAAACAGGCGGAAACAGCTGATAGGACAGCAGCGTGTGCATCTGGCTTTGGATAAATTCCTAACAGAAACGATAGAGTTTATTATAATACATACAGTATTATTTTGTCAAGTACACTGTACAATGCAATACTGTATTTATTTGTACATTTAAAAAATTTATTTAGATTTTTATTCACCTTTTGATTTTTTTTTATCATGGATAAGATTCAGATAAAAATTCGTCATGCAAAATTTTCCCTTCCGATACCAATATTTAGGTTTTAATTTTCAGAAGCAAAAATTGGGAAATAGAGGGTTCTCCACAGACCTGTGAAGTAATCTGCTAGTAAGAGCTGTTTTGATATTTTTTTCATTTTGCTTTTGGAGGAAGGGTACATGAAAAGGTGGTCATCTTTACATTTTCCCGAGGAACAAATTACCCTAACCACAAATAAAAAATTCAGAAAAGAAACAAGCATTAGCATTAAACAGTTGCCTTGCAAATGGACGTAAGTGACACGAGGCCAGAGAAAGCTGATTAATTATAAATGGATGTTACTTCACTGGGGACATGAAATATTCATCTGCCAATTAGAGGGGCATCAGCAACTGTGGAGACCCCAACACCCCGCCTGGTGTCTCTCCACCGCTACCTCACACGCCTCGACCTGCATCGTTTTAATCATTTCTCCGAGCAACGGCCGTGTCCCTCACCCATCGCGAGGTCCTCTGTTGCACCATCTTTAAGGAGCTCCGTCTCACAACCGTAGATACAGCAGAGTGGGATTCAGACTCCAAATATTGACGTAGGACCCCTGCAGCTGCGAAGTGCCTGTATCATCGCACGGATGTTGAAAACCAGTGTGTTTCAGGCCGTTTTATATCGTTTTCCATGTTGTAATTGCTTACGTTCAACAGCAACAGTTTTTTCTCTATCTCTGATGCGTCGGGAAAACCGCGAGGAACGAGTCTGAAGCACCGCAGCCGAAGCAGCACGCAAGGTCTTGCAGAAGACGGCTGGGAACTAAATCGTTTTTTGATATTGACCAGTTTACCCCGTCGATGACCGTGCCTCGCAACACAGATGAGCACCGCCGGCTTCCAGTCTCACATCGGTGTGCTCCATCTGTGTCGGAAACTCGCAGAAACACGAGGCCCGGATATGACCTGGCAGCCGAGGAAGGAGTCAGGTAGTTCCACGTTCCGCGACACGCAGCGGGATTTACTGCATTAATGCGTAATGTTTACGTACATATTTACTGCGTGAATTATATACGGACTTTTGTTAA
Source organism: Arapaima gigas (assembly GCA_900497675.1). Classification (NCBI taxonomy): domain Eukaryota; kingdom Metazoa; phylum Chordata; class Actinopteri; order Osteoglossiformes; family Osteoglossidae; genus Arapaima; species Arapaima gigas. The sequence goes on along the minus strand of UFQX01000852.1, from coordinate 78,851 downwards.
ATTAGGAGCCACACAGATTCCATAATAAAATATCAGCGAAATACATGATACGGAAACGGCGAGAGAAAAATCGCAGCACAGTGAAAGTGATATAGACTTAGTTATATTTACATGTATTCATTTTGAGTATCATTTTCTCCAAATTGCCGCGGAATTACTGTTATTACGAGGTACCGACGCTGTCAAGAACCGCGTATAATCGTTCACCCGTTTGTACCGCAGAGCGAATTCCAAAATTCACTGGAAATGTGGCTTTGGAGTGTGGGAGGAAACAGGAGCCGCTTGGAGAGTACCCGCACAAACACGAGGAGAACGTGCGGGCTGGCTGCGGACGGAGTTGAACCCACGTCCTGGCGAGGCACCAGAGCTACCTGCTGTGCCGCCTCGCGGCCCTCCGTCGAATGATCCCAAAAAAGAGCGGCTGTGTGACGAGGACCCTCCCACGAAGCTGTCGTCACCCCTCTGGCGTGACCCTGCCGGTGTGACCTCCAGAGAGGAAGGTGACTGGGCAGATGAGGACCTCTCCTTGGCCTCCCAGCGCCAACCTCTCCGAAGCCGTCTTGGCACGACCGCGCGGCGGCAGACCCGGCGCTGGGCTCCGTCTGGCGGCGCGACACCGATTCCAGAAGCAGCATCTGCGTAACAAGATTTAAAATAATTAATAAATAAAACGCGCGTCGTCGTCAACCTGCGTACTTTCACTTGACGGACATTTTTAGCTCACACCTCGCACATATCTCGCCGGTGCAGTCGCTGTCCTGAATTTAGCTCTGCTTTTTACCCTCCCCCCCAAAGCATCACGGTTTTCCTAGGTGAGCAGCTACATTTCCATTTAAATATCACAGCCTCCTGTATGTAAATGTTGCTGTGTGGCTGTGTGTGTGGCATCTTATCAGCAAGGGACACCTTGTCAGAAGTCAGCGGCTGGAAGGAGATAGGAATCATCTGCAGAGTCTGTACCTAATTGCCCTGGAATGACATGGGAGGGAGGGAAGAATAAGCGTGATGGAGAGGGACTTAACCTCCTCTAAACGACTGATCATTGCAGTGCAGCGCCTGGCAGGTTCTGAGCCGGTGCAAAACAGGCCGAAGCTCATTGATTTACAATTACATTTACATTTGTTCGTTTAGCGGGCGCCTCCGACGCGGCGCACAACTCGGAGTAAACAAAAAATCCATTTCAGATGAGAAGTTATAGACGGGGATGTGCGGTCCTCTGTTGTTGGGCTTATTGGGCTGGATGGTGACAGACGCGTCCACGCTTGTCGGCGGATCGGTGCTCCCAGTCAAGGTGATCTAGAGACGGCCACGTTTGAGATGTGGCTTTAGTCTGGTTACGTGCACAGGATGTACAGGAAAACTCCCATAGTCTCCTTCTCTGGCTCCACAGCAGCAGGCCCTCAGTATCCAAACTTCCTACAGTTTTCACTGTACTGGCTGTTGAAAATTAATACCTAAATATCAGTATCTGAATGGAAGCTTTTGATCTATTTTTTATCCAAATAAAAACAAATACAGTGCCATACTGTACAGTGTACTTGATAAAATAATACTGTATGTGTTATAATAAATTCCTAACAGAACAGCACTTATCCAAAGCCAGACGCGCACACTGCTGTCCTATCAGCTGTTTCCGCCTGTTTGGCTTTGTCTGAACACGTTGGTGTTCCGTAACTACCTTTATTGCACATTTAAAATAAACCTATTTGTTTAAATGTCGGTTGTGTGAAACAAAGCAGCGGGTTACTTTGACACACCTCATTATTCCCTTTATTCAACATATAACAACACTGACGGCGGGCCGCGAAGCCCGCGCACGCGCCCTCTCGTCTCCCGTGTGTAACGCCGTGACTAACGTGAAACGTCCTGTACCGAACACACTGCACGGCGGTATAAACATGTAACTGAATGGCATCATTAAGTGTTGTCTATTCAGGCAACTGATGTTTACAGTGTTTATCCTGCTGAAGTCACGGCTTCATAGTTACATGTGAGTTTTCCGATGGGCTGCGAGCACATTATTTATTTATTTCCCCCCGTTTAAAATGGAGGGAACTAAGCACTCGGGATCGTACAGAGCCGAATCAGATTTCAATACCAAAGGATTACTGTATTCTCCTGCATCACACGATCACCCAAAAACTATCGTGAACTTCCTGAATAAAGATGAGTGTGGTCCCCGAATGCGGATGTGCGGATGTGGATCCAGCCTCCTAAGTGATGTTCTTTGTTGGTTATGCGCCATATCACTCCTTCCTCTGGGTACTTCTCTGGGAAGAGGGGCATTAGAGTGAGCATCACGGTCTCAGGAAGCCCTGCACGCCCAGTAGACGTGAGTAATCGGTTGATCAAGTGTGCTCATCTCCGCTGCGGTAATTGCCTGTCTGCCGGGACAATTATCATTATTGCCCACCTAGGGCAGGCGCTCACGGCATCTGATGCATCGCACCACCATCTCCTTGGTTCACCCCCGTCCCTGTCAACTGTACCCCCGCCTGCCCCTCTCACTGTCTCGCACATTTCTGCTCCTGCTTGATGTGCCTGAGCTGTGAGGTGATGTCACCTTCTTCGCAGGGTCCCCTGTGAAATCTCAACTCGCCGATTCGGCGACGCAACGCCGGTCCCAGCTGCTTCTGGGCCACCAGGGTCCCCTGTCATCTGGGCTAATGGGAAGACCTAGTGGCTCTGCCCTAAACCCCGGAGCTCTCCTCTGGGGACATGTCATCTGACAAGGCCTTGGTCGGTGAGGCCGCACGACAATAAATTTTCCGTCGACAAGCGCCTTAGTGGGCCGCGTGCGCAAAGTGCCCCCTCTCCCCAGTGGTTACTCACAGTCGCGTGCCAGTTGTGCTTATTTCTCCCCTGCTGTGTTAAAGACACCCAGGGGGGTGGGGGAGGGCTTAAGTGCAAAAGGGGGGTCTCGGCTAAATCCGTAGCTGTTGAAAAAAAAAAAAAAATAGACGTAAAAAACACAGACAATCCCGACACACATATTTTCTGCTACTGGCACCAGAACCGTGACAATAATCCAGAGGCGCAAACACTTTGCCAGGAAGTGGTGCCAACAGAATGATATACAAAGGACCCGACATAAGAAACTCCTACCACGTACGCATATTTCACACACAGACAGACTTTCTCCTTCCAAAACCAAAACTTAAGCCTTTTTATAGTTTCGTAGCTAAAAACTGCTTGTTGGTAGTTGTGGGTTTGGGGGGGGGGGGCAGACATGGAAATGCAGCAGCTCCTTTGCAACATTAAACTAGTAAACAGCGAACTGATGGAGACCCCTGGCCTGCAGGGTGGTGGGGTGGGGTGAAGGGGTCGAGGATTGACAGTCCGCTCAGCCTCGGGCTTCTTTACACACAACAGAGGCTCCGGGACCGAGGGCCAGACACAGATTCGCAGATGCTGACATGTGTTAATCTGCTGCACACTTTTCAAAAGGTCAGGGCAAGCGGGGGGTTCGTGACCGGTGTGTGAAGGTAAACGGCTGCAGGCCGCCGCTGTAAGCGTGTCAGATCCATCTTGCTGCCTTCACAAACACTCCCAGAAGTTCAGACAGAACAGGAAGAAATTAGCCATCGGGGAGAAGCGGGTCCCTCTCTGTGCAGCGACTCTTCATTTCCGCACGACCCCTGCGGGTTATCGGAACCCTGCGAGTCGAATCTGCAAGAGGAGGAGGTGTGTCGGTCCGTGGCAGCCGGAGCAGAGTCCTGCGCACAGCGATAAGACCCATCCGTCTTTGGCGGGCGTGCCGGTGTCACACCTGGAAATGGAGAAAGACGAGCAGCGGGGGCCGGGGGAACAGCGGCCGGAGAAGGTGGACGAGCAGGAGGGGTCCTGGGGGAGACGGGACCAGACAGGGAGATCCCGGCGGATCCTGCACCTGCTCTGTCCGTGCAGAACTGCCATTGCTCACACCTGTCGGGCACCTGCCAGCTGGGGTCACCTGGTCAGCAGGGCGGGCGTCAGCAGAGCCATTTTTTTCCCCGGCGATTTCAATCTCGGCCCACCTTCATCGTAGCTGTAGCCATCATTTCCACTATGTTTTCTGCCGGGGAAATACGCCACAGATCACCCTCACTCACCCCCCCGTGCCGAGCTCGGTCCTTTCAAACATCGAATGCCCCCAATCCGGTGTTTACAGGTATAGACTTCCAAGCGCTGCTCTTCATTAAGACGTTTCTCCTCCGCCCTGCGGCGAGACCCTCACCGAGTCGACATATTAATTAGATCCTTTCTCCTTTGAGTCCCACATAAAAGATTTTAATCAATTCTTGTTTTTTTTTTCTTCTTAGAATTAACATCTCGGTCCACAAGGGAAAAGCCCTGCCGTTTCCTTCATTTGCACCAAATGAATTGAGGGTGCAGGGCGTTGCGGCGGAGTGGAGGAGCGCGGCGCGGTCCGTCCCGCTGCCTCGCTCTGCCACCCTCTCCAGTCCAGCGGTGTAGTCGCTCTCGTCTGTCCCCAAACCGGCACGGCAGGTAACGCTTAATATTCCCCGACCATCATCTAGTTTGCGACGCACGCAATTATCATCCGAAACGCTCGGCATCCGCCTTCTTCGCACACCCCCCACCCCAATTATCTGGTGTTTTTTTTTAACAGTATTTGCTGCTGGCTTTTTAAAGGCCCATAAATTATGCAGCGAATAAGATGAGCGAGTAATGGCTGTCTTTCACCCGCGACGCCGAGAACGACGTCTCTTTTGTTTTTTTGGAGGCCGTGGAGCGAACCGTGGAGCCGGAGAGCTCGCTCCGTTACGAGTCCTTTCGTTGCATCTGCGTCCTCGCCCGCCGGCCTGCCTTCCCCTGGCGGTAAAGCGGCCATTTTGCATCCCAGGTGACGCCCGCCGGAGGCAGGCGACGCGGTGGCCCGCGAGACCTCCGCAGACGGCCGTACCCTGTTACAGCGCCAGCAGACACGGATGCGTCGTTTTCTTGCCATCGTGCCACCTGCTCTCTGGAGGTGGCCCCCCCTGCGGCACTGCTGGCTGCAGGCTGCCATCAGACGTTTGCAGGACTCTTGACGGGGAGCTCAGGTAATGATCCCGCTTTCCTGCCCCCCCGTTCCCTCTCACCAGGGCGCCTCGAAGGGGTGAAGAAGCCATGGCTGATGAAAAGAATCCCATCTCCACTGTTACAGGTCAGCTCCCCTCCCTGCAGGTAAGTCACCCACATTGGATTTCACCTGAGCAGGTCTCACCGACAACAAAGGACGTGTCAATGAGGTGAAATACCAAACGCTTTGAACCCCACTTAAAAAAACACACACACACTTGTAAATATTTATATACAGTGCATTTCTGCTTCCCGTTCTTGACATTCAAGTCCTGCTAAACAAAGCTGAGGTGCTCAAGCGCAGGCTGTAGAGATGCTGTGATGATGACCCAGGGGGGCCCCGTGAGAGCCGGTCCACTCAAACACTGCGGCGAAATCCCGGTCCAAACCCCCACAGCCCCCCAAACCGGAGACCGCGTCGGACACCGAGCAGGAGGGTCGTGCTGTTTGTTCACAATCGTTTATTTGTTCACCGCGGCGACGTGAGACGAGCGTTTCGCTGCGTTCAGCTCACGGCGTTGGTGCTCGACGGTGGCCAATGACTTTAGACAAACTACAGTTTATTAGCTTCAGTCACGGCGACGCTGTCAATTAGCGCGGCGGAGGAGCCGCCGAGCGTCGCACGCTCCCCTCCGTGTGACAGCGGCTCTTGAAATATTAATCGAGCCCACGTCTCACCGTAGACCTGTCCCGCTTGGGGGGGGTAGCGGAATCTCTTCCAAATGAGAAGAAAAGCGGGTTGAACAAAGAGCACCGTTGGCCCGCGCCGCAGACACGTCTTGAACGATGACGAAGACGCAGCGCCTACGTCGGCTCGGCGCTTCCCGTTACCCCCCTCGGAGGCCCGCTTTTTAACGCTGCTTTATTCCTGCTTTAAGTCACCTCAAAATCACGTTCAGGAAAAAAAAATTAAACATCCATTTGTGCTTGGAACGTAAATTAGAACTTTCGCTGTGAACGATGCAGTGGTTTTTCCGCACAGCCGGCCCTTTTGTCGGCTTTCTCTGCTTCTTTGCGAAGCGGAAGCGAGAACAAGGTGAACACCAGTAAGAACTTTGTGTTTGGATGCCGCCAGCAGACAGCAACGCTTCTCATCACGTTCTCTTTCAGGACAGAAAGACCAGACAGGGGCAGGGGCAACCCCCCCCGACGGCGCCTGAGTGACACACAACGGGAATGACGACTGTCTGTCACGATAACCACGTTCGCTCTATCACCGCAATTGCTCCATTAGTCATGTTAAAGCAGAACGAGGACGAGGACAACCGGCCTGCCGGACAGGAGGAGGGTGGTGGGCCGTGGGGGTGGGGGGTGGGGGTGTTGCTCCTTCTGCCGCCCAGCTCAGCCCACAGAGAGGTTAATTTTGTCATTAAGTCAAAAACTCAAATTTCAAGCTGACAATATCAATCAAGCTGGTGTGTGTGTGTGTGCGTGTGTGTGTGTGCGCGTGTGTGTGTGTGTGTGTGTGTGTGTGTGTGCGTGTGTGTGTGTTTGCTGGAACAATGCAACCTTTCTTCGCAGGACAGGCCTCACAGGATCTCATTTGTCAGCATTACGGTGCGGCACGGCGACCGATTCATCTTCTGCCAGCAGTCCGAAGGGGACTTTGTCGGCGTCGGGACACACGACAGGTATGAATTGCGGGGCGGTCGCTCCCTCCAGATAACAGTGAGGGGGGGGAGGAATTCCCCCGCGATCCAAAATGTGGGAATAAAAAGGAAGATGGAGATATTCCACGTTAATGAGTTCATTGTCAATGACACGACCTTCCTCTCCCTGCCAAAGGTCGAAGCCGAGCAGGTGGATGAATATGCAAATGGGGCTGTTCCCTCGTACGAAGAACCGGCGTAAATAAGCGCCGTTTCAGTCTCTCCGACGGACCTCATTTCCAGCACGTATATTCCCTGCAAGCAGGGATGGGCGATGTGCGGACACGCAACACTTCATTAAACCCGCTTTTATTCTCCCAAAAACATCGCTGACTTCACCTGTCAGTCGGCGTCTGAATATTTATTCGCCACTTTTGATCGTGTCTCAGTGCTGCTGCAGAGCTACAGTACGTCACCCAGCCGCTCACGTGTTAAAGACAGCCAGCGATATTGTTATGTTTGGTAAGTGTCTGGTGTTAAATTTTAGCTACCCGACCGCTGTTTGGTTTGCCCTTAATTTCTAAGCGCTTGATCTGCTCGCGAGAGGGAGCTGAGCGTAGGCGTCTGAGGGAACCAGATTCGGACCCGACGGGAGAGAGCAGCTTTCCAAGCGCGGCCCCTCGTGCCGTAACACTCTGTTTTTTCCGCTTCTGTCACCGACGCGGGTCCACGTCGCCACGCCTGCGCCGGCACTTTTAGGAGGACGGAGGCCGGACGGCAGCGACCTGTCAATCGGGCAAGATGGGGAGCAGCAGTTCTGGTAATCCGCCTCGGCCCGTACACGTGGGTCTTGGCACGGGATTTTAAAGTGCGCCATTTATTTCTGATGCATTTTCACTCATTTGGCTTAATAGCGCACATTAAAACACTCTCTCCGGCCTTCTGTAGTGGGGTGAACGGCTTAATGGCAACAGTGCGAGAGGCCGCTGAAGCGAGGTACATAAAACCACGGTGAGGATGAAGGGAGTAACTGAATAACTGTGGTTAAGGACTGATCTCTCTCCTACTTCCAAACACTTGAAAGCAGCTAAGAATGTTCCCCCCAAATCCATTGTAGGTTAAATAAATAAAGCATTACTTAAAAAAAAAAATACACACACACACACACACACACACACACACACAGAGTACTGTGCAGAAGTGTTAGTCATGCAACTTGAATGTGTGTTGAGAAGTACAGGTAGATTCTTGTCTACCATCAGGGAGGTTCCTTATTGGCCCCAAATTCATTCTGCAGCCTGAGAATGACCTTAACACCCAATCTCAGTCACACACAACGGGGAAAAATAAATAAATAAAGCTCCCAGCCTGTCGGAAAACACCTATAGAACTATCAACCTGTTATTCCGGCAAGATAAACAGTGTAAACACCAGTTACCTGAATAAAAACCACTTAATGATGCCGTTAATTTGCATGTTTTTACCGCGGTGCAGTGTGTTCAGTGCAGCGCGTTTCACACATTAGTGACGCGTCTGGCTTTGGATAAACCTAACCGAACACGACAGAGTTTATTACAGCACACACAGCATTATTTTTTAAAGAACGCTGCAGGGCATTTATTCATAGATGCTTTTTTATTTCGATTTTTATTTGCGATGAGATTTTCTTTATCGTGGATAAGCTTCGGATAAAATCCGTAGCAGCAACAGTTTCATTTGAATACGGAGATTTAGATATTAATAAATAATAATAACAATTTAATAAAGAGCTACAGCGCACAGTACTGTGCAAAAGGCTTAGGCACCTGTGGGAAAAATGATATAAAGTAAGGATAGTTCCAAAAATAATGTCATGAATACATATTAATCAATAAACCTTCTAAAAAGTGCAGTAGACAAAAAAAACCTCAGTCAGATCAATATTTGGTGGGACCACCCTTTGCCTTTAAAACAACATCAGTTCTCTTATGCAAACTTGCATGCGGTTTAAGGTAGAGGTCGGTAGGTTCTTCCAAACATTTTGAGGAACTGGCCACAGTTGTTCTGCACACTTTGACTGTCTCTGCATGTCCTCCCAGACTGACTTGATCATGTTGAGATCAGGGGTCTGTGGAGACCATACCATCTGTTGCAGGATTCCTTCTTTTTGCTCAAGATAGTTGTGTATGACTGAGATTGTGTGTTTGAGGTCATTCTCAGGCTGCAGAATGAATTTGGGATCAATGAGAAACCTCCCTGATGGTAGATAAGAATCTACCTGTACTTCTCGACACACATTCAAGTTGCATGTCAAACAGTCATGTCTAACACTTTTGCCACAGTACTGTATATGAGCATCTGAACATAATACAGATGCTGAACTGACAGGTGGGGGCAACTGGTGTCCAGGACTGGTGAAAGAGAGGGGTGATGGAAGATGCACTTCAGAGATAGTTAAACATCGTCATCATCACCACAGGAACCAGTAGCTGTAATATGTGTGTGAATAAATACGACAGTTTGTATTTGTGCAAAGTGAAAACTGATAAGTTTTCTTACACACGACACGGTACTGCACACATTAGTGATGTAAGGGGGGATACGGTTTGCCGATATATGCAGTATTTTTTGTTATTTTTTGCCCTTCCCACTTGACTACGACCAGCGTGTGCTTCAGAACTAATGTACTAAACACAACCACTTGAACGGTAAACAGTTTGCAGAATATATAATGTGTTCTTACTCTTTACCTTTCCACCGCTGCGCCTTTTTGACCCGGGCAACGCAGCTACTAACTCCCTAAACTGTTGTTTTTTCCACGGGACTTTCTTTGAATTTGGGACAGCAGTGATTTGTGGGGCCACGGAGATGGAGAAGAAAAACACGTTTTTCATTCTTTCGCAGAACAAGGAGTATCTTTCCGAATCCATTTCAGGTTAATGGAGTATAACCGCTGGATCAAGCTGTCTATAGCATTGGCCTCCCCAGAGCTCTCCTGCTAAGCACCTTGATGGGAGGTTAAGTCGGGTCAAACCAAAACCCGATACCTAATTCTGACCCCGTGCATCGATTCCAGGACCTTGCAATCAGCCTCACATCTCAAACTGTCTATGACCGGGACACGTGCTGGACACGTACTGTTGATATGTTTACTCTCGGGAAGCCTGTGGTCCTCGACTTAGTCCGACCCCATCTTTCAACGAGGGCTTTAAGCCACTCCTGACAAGGCTGGTCGAGTTTGACACGCTGCCCTCTCCAGACATCTGGACCAGCGATGGCCACAGAGGGTAAGGTTAACACAGGTTGTTAGCTTCCTCTCCATCTGCAGGTTCACCGTGGTTTGTACCAGCATGTTCTTTCCACATGCTATCAGACGCAGGGGGGGGGTAAAAGCCTGGAAGATGTAGAGGTGCTTTGCTCTCGTCTCTCCACCCAAACGCCGGGTGGACTGAGGGAAATCACACGGGGTCAACCATAGCAGGTCTATCTCTTGATCCCAACGCCGCGACGAGAAGGTCACAGGCCCCTTTCCTGCCATTGCTGGTTTAGCTGTGTGGTTCTCACCTTCCCTTCAGGATGGGCAATCTTCACTGGAGAATCTTCTCCTCATTGGCTAGGCCATCAAAGCGCGGCTGAAACGGCTGCTGTCGGGAAACTGCTCTGGTCCTTATTAATAATCTGCTGTGGTTTCTGATGGAGGCTGAAATAATCGAATTCCTGGCTGCGCTCTGGCCCCCTGTTTCCCGCTGTCAGAAACGCAGGCTCACATTACCATGGAGCCAAGTCAGAAGCACGCATCCTCTCTCTCTCTCTCTCCCTCTCTCTTTTGCTTTCTTTTTCCTGCTGGAGAAGGAGGGGAAGGTGGAGGAGCGTCAGTGTGAAACAGGTCCTCAGTCTCAGCTTCTGGGCCGACTCCTAAGGGGAGCCAAGGCAGCTAGAGCCACACCTCCATGTAGCAACACCTCCCTGGCTGACCCAGGATGACTCAGGAGCTGTGTGGGAGCATCTCTAGAGATCAATCCCAAGACCACATCAGACTCTCCAGAGCAGCCAAACCCAAAGCAGTAGGCTGTGTTCCTGCAAGGGAAGGGAGTATGTGCGAGCGTGTGAGAACATGAGCACGAGTGTGTGCGTGTGTGAATGTTTGCGCCCCCCGACCCACCAGATGGGCTCGGCTCGTCCTCTAATTACACACTAATATGTGAATAATTAATGTTTCCTCCCGTTCGGCTGCTGCTTTCATCTGAGGAAGCATCGGGTTTTGAAGCGAGACGCCGTCTCCACGCGGGCCGGCGGTCGGATCGGCGGAATCGGTGACTCCCACAGGGCGGGTGGAGCTGCCGCTCAGACTTGGTGAATTTGCGCCGCCTTAATTAAATTCCCCTCCTCGCTTCCTGCTAATGCGCTCTGTGGAGCCTCCGCAGCTCCCGCCATCGCTGGAAATGAGCCGCACCAGACAGGCTCTGCAATAAGTAGGACTTGTTTTTTTTCTCCAGGCGCTTCGAGGGGCTTCGCAACGCCAGGCCGGCCGCTGCGGTGCGTCCCTCTCCATTAAAGGCCCAGTCGCCCGCGTCATTGTTCACGCGTGTTAATCGACCGCCGGTTGAATCCTCTGTCTGACGCTCCGCAGCTTCCGCCTCGTCGGCCCCGAACCCTGACCCCACCTGCAAGGTACGGGTGTGAGATTTTGTTTTGCTTCCGAAGGTTAAGGCTGTCCTCACAGGGCCGCCCCCCACCTCTCTGTCGCTCCACGTCACATTCGGCAGCGGGATCTCCCGCGGTCGCCCTTTTGTCCTGGGCGTCTTTCTGGATGTGCAGGATGGCCTCGGCCTGGCGAACGGGGCTGCCGTGCAGCGCGCTCAGACATGGAGCAGCAGCGCGCTCAGACATGGAGCAGCAGGCACTTTCTGGGAGGTTTTGCAGCCACTCAGAAGATAGAAATTGAGTTTGGAGAAGGGAGTGGAAAAAACCTTCGCTCCCACAGGCACTGACTAGGATTCTGTCACGTGGCTCTCTTTTCTCACACCCTGCGCTGCAGCTGAGCATAAAGTCGAATACTCTGTTCGAAGCCTTCGGTTCTGCCAACGCGTCGCTTAAAATAACCCAAACGCACAAACCGTGCGATTAATTTTTCCATGTTTGCGGTGTAACTGCAGACTGGAGGCCTAACCTTATTTTTCAGTTGCGAATGTTCAAGTTGCCCGGATGTCCCCATCCCATTTACATCAGGTTCAACTCATCTGCTGCCTTCAACACTGCAGGAGAGCCCCTTCAAGCCTGGTATAAAGTTGCCTGTGAGCAGAATGAAAGCAAGTGGTTGACCATGTTCGCCTGTTCCAATGACAGCAATGTTATGAAATTTTAAAACTTGCTTACAGACTTATTTTAGATATCACACGAATGGTTTGTTCCTGCACGGTTTCTTCCAGCAATATGCTTCTAACATGGATATTGTTTCTTCGACTTTTTAAACCTTTCCCCGCTGCGCCGATTTAACAGTTCAAGGCTGTATCCTGTAAACGACAGTATAAAAGTGCTCTAACTTATTGCCTCAATAACAGGACAAAGAATCCAGATCTGGGTTGGCTTGCGTCCCCTTACTTGCCAGGAAACCCTGCAAGGGCGCAGATGCGCCCTGTAAACCGTGATTTCATTGTCATCCCGTACGCCGACTGGGTCGAGACGCGGCTTTTGTCGCAAATGCGCCGAAAAGATTTGAACATTTCATACGCCGCGGAGTGCTGCGTGTTTGCATGGCTGCGCGGCGCTGACAACGCGGTCTAATCCCGCCCAAACGGAGGTCCGTCCGCGAGCGCCAGGCCGACCCGTCAATCACCCGCTAATCGGGCTCGTCTTTGGAGAGCCGCCGGCCGGCGGGAGGCGCAGGCGATGGAGGGATAAGGCCTTATCTGTCACCGAACGCAGTGCAGAGCTGTCAGCCAAATTAAGGGGGGGAGGGGTGAGAATATTTTGCCGGAGCCAGCTTTTCCACGACCTTCACAGTGCGGCTTCTGTTGGATTTGTCAGAGGGAGGTTACCCTCCCTTTGCCGCTGCTGTGTTAACATTCAATAATGCTGCCCCCCGACACACTTGCCCTCAAACAACTGCGCCGTATTTGGAAAGCGGACGTGCCGGTAATTCGGCAAAACCGGCGTCGCGTGCACCGCGGTGTCTCCCTGGGCGATAGCGGAGGCGGTGGGATGCGCCTTCAAACGACCGTGCGGGGAAGCGCACGCCTAGCAGGAGCTTTTAAGGTCCGGCTTCCTTGTCTAAAGGTTCCGAAAGCACCCGGGTCCCCGGGCGGCTCTCTGTTGACAGGGAAGAAAGAGACTGGTGGGGGTGAGGGAGGGACTCGGGGAGGACGGTGCTTGTTCTTTCTGTTTGATCCGGGCCTGAAAGTGAATCATTCGTCGCCGCGGTTCCTTGTTGTGCAAAATTAACAAAACCGTTTGAGGGTCACGCTCGGCTGCGGGGAAACCTGACGGATGCTGTTTCTCCAAGGCCTGCTTGCTCAGCAGGACCGTTCACCCTTCCGTCATGGAGGATCCCCCACCGGGCTCCCGCTGCTTGTTCCTCCTGTTGGGAAAGAGGCAAAGTGAGCGGGGACCTTTGACATCAGCACGACGACGTGGTGTTTGCTAACATTGTCACGTCCTTAAAAATCTTCCACATATCATCGTATTACACATTAAACTATTACACTGGGGTCTACGGCAAATTTATCCAGTTTTTGTGCTCCACTTGTGCATCGAAGGGTCTTTACAGCTATAGTGTATCTGCATAACTCGACTAAATCTTTTGGAAATCCGCTGTACAGGAGCGTGGTTTTGAGATGTTTGTCTACCAACAGGTCAGATCCAGATGCCGTCCGCTGCGGTTTACTAACACTGAAGCACCGAGGAGACAGAAAAACAACTGCTACATTTGTGGAACCTGGGGAAGTATTCGGAAAGTGAGCGCCTGCTTTTACGCTGCTGGGCTCAAGACTGTGGAAAAGTGGCGAAGGAGGCATGGTGGTCACAGTGGCTGCCTTGCACTTGAAGGACCCGGATTTGAATCCCACCTCCTGCGGTAGTAGCTTTGAGGATGACGTTCACCTCAAAGTGCTTCTGTGATAAATGGTGAACCGATCTGAGCTGCTTCGGAGAAAAGCGACAACTTAACAAGTGTGACACTACAGCAGGAGTGTGTCCTGATCCACGGGGTAACCTGGCAAAAGGGGTGAACTTAGAAGTTTTACGTATAAGATCACGTAAGAAATACATTCATCAGCGTTAAATGGGATAAAGTGGCCAATCAGCTTCAAGCAGTACAACAACAAGGCCTATTACCTCAAATAAAAAGGTGGTGTTCAAACTACAACCGTGGCGACGCAGAAAAAGCCAAAAATACCAAAACTATCTGTAAAATAAATTTTCCCTCGATTGCCCTCCGTTCTTAAAATATGTCCACGAGAACTAAATGTCCAGGTGTGGCATCAAGGTCCTTCCCAGGTACAGTGACTGGCATAAGCGAAGTGGCGGGAAAAGGTATGGAGGAAGCGCAACGGGACGGTGTGAGATGGACGTCCTGCCGAAAAGTGGCACAGCTGTGGCGAAGAGCGACGACGCTGCTGGAAACCCTGTCAGGCTGTAGCTTAACTTATGGAAATGGCTTCAACGAGTCAGCACCAGGTCTGCAGAACATGGCTGCATACTGCATGTCCCGAGCCTCTGAGGGAGCAGCACGCGTCCCCGAAACGGCATTTTCGACCCTGCTTTCCATCCTCACTGGGAGTCTTGGCCCACTGAAATGGTTTAGAGAACCCAGAGGAGATCTGTGCCCCGAAGAGAAGCACGCGAGGTAGAGAGGCCTGGGCCAAGGTCTAGGGCTCAGATCCAATTCCCTTTTGACAGCCTGCCTGCTTCCATGGGCCCTCTCTCCTCCACGAGACAAATCCTCCAGTCTAATCCTAGCAAAGCTGGGCAGAAGGGAATCTCCTGAATTCCTCCCTTCTCCATGACTCAAGTGTGTGATGGCCAGACAAAGCCCACACAAGAGGATTCTCGCGAAGCCCTTCCTGCGCAGTGATTCATGACGGCGACAATCGGGAGACGTGGCCCAGTTTTCGTCGCGACAACCTGCGCTTTGCAAAGTGACGTGAGGTGACAGACAGAGATGCGGTGGGCTCCCCGGTTCTGAGGTTCACACGCTGAAGCGGGTGTGTGTGTGTATGTGTGTGTGTGTGTGTGTGTGTGTGTGTGGGGGACAGCTGCTGCTGGAATGTGAGCAATGATTTGTCACACCCTGAATGGAGCGCAGGATCATACTCAGAGGGACCTTATGGGAGGGTTGCTGTTGGGACCCACCTGGCAAAACAAAGGTTGCCGTGCTCACCGAAACGCCCCCGTGTGGACAGTCGTGAGCGAAACCGGTGCCAAACTTCCCGAAATGTACGCAGGAGACATGGGAGGGGCAAAGTAGGGTGTGTGGGGTTGGTTTTCACAGTGGCAGTTGTGCGTATCACTTATGGAAGAAATACCATCACTTTTCACAGTCCTCCCACGTGGTTTTACTCCAGTCTCAACCATCGTCACAAAAAAATTCCAGCACTGGATTCTTGATATGAAGCCCATTTCAAGCCAGTTGGTGGCATCTCCCCCCTAAAACCTCCAGACTTCCCATGCAGGGGTTTTGATCTGTGGGACATCTTGCTACACAGACAAGCCCTGGTAAACCCAGGCGATAGAGCAAAGTCTTCTGATGAACATGGCGCTCGGTCATCGTTTGTTTTGGACGTGAGACTGGATTTTGTGGGAGCTCCCGTGCGGCTCCTCAGCCTACGAGTCCCTCCCTGAACCAGCAAGCAGGGGCAGCAGTTGTCCCTCCGTGTAGCGAATGTTCTGTCCATACGCAACCCTTCATCAGCAAGTCGGCCCTGTTTTTCCCACGTCGCGCAGCGGCGGAACCAGAGGAGGGAAGGTCACGAGCTCAGCCGCCGACACGCTGTAAAAGTGTGGTAAAGCGTCAGTTCTTAAAGCCGGTCGCCCTGCAAGTAGAACCGTTCTTCATCGGCTAATTTCGGACCACCAACACCTAGTGAACCGCACCCTGAGTCACTGCGCTTGGCTATCGTGTGATGGAAGCTTTTCCCGTCTTCTTGCTCTTTAGATCATTTTTCGCAAACTTCAGTGCACGGCAAATTCCAGCCAGATCTTACGATCCTTCGGGGAGCAGTGTGAACGGCGGGGCCGCATTTCTGTGAGGTGGCTCATTGGAGTCTTTACATCTGTCCTTCACGCCACGGCTCGTTTCGTCAAACTTGTTCTCCAAGACACCCCCCACCCCACCCCCGGCGCATCTCAGCCATGGGAATTCTTCTTATCCAGCAGATCGGCTGCCTGCTCCTTGTGTGTGGCGTGAAGCTTTTGTCCCTGCATGTTCACTTGTTTCCAAAAGGTCTCCTGCGTGGCCACAGCGACCGAGTCACTCGGTCTTCCCGACACCTGGGTTTGCGTCAGCCGGCCCTCGGTTTGCCACGCCTGGGTCACGGAGTGTAGCTGACGTAAGCCGAAGGTGGGAAGGCCGCTGCTCGGCATCACTGGAGCCGAACGCCTCTTCTGCGGCGGCGTACACCGAGACCCTTTTTCAGAGAGGTGAAGTAGAGACTTTGATGTAATTGTCTGAGGGGAGCTTCTTAACTGTAATTGACAAGTCTCTTGTGTGGTGTGGAAACACACAGCCTGCGATCTGCCAACACGTGAGCTCCCAAAACACCGAAATACCCCCCCCCCCCACTGTGAGTTACAGATCTAATCTAATTTAACCAAAGAACTGGGGGATTTGAAGGCACACAGAACAGAGCCAGAAGACAGTAAAACAAATGGGGGGTGGGTTTCCCTTTATGGACCGGGTACTGTGGGGTAAAAAGGGGTGGTCATTTTGAGGTCGAATGACATTAGTGATCAAAGAAGATTGTCACTCGTTTTGCTCACATGATCTTCACTGTGTGTGTGTGTGTGTGTGTGTGTGTGTGTGTTGGAGTGTGTTTGCACAAGGGCTGCAGCCTATTATGCTTTGAGTGGGGGGTGCGGAGTTAAATGCCCCCCCCCAGGTCCCTTTTGTTTATAGTTGTGGTTACAAGGCAGCCTCCCGCCCTTTGTGTGCTGGAAGGAGGTTGAATGGCACATCTGCCACGGCACCAGAGCTGGACAATGCTGGTGGTGGGTGCACAGCAGAAGGCTGCAGAGCTCGTGCCTCCACATAGCACCCACCCAGTAGCCTCCATCTGGCCCGTGCCTCAACAGATGTTCTTCCAGGGCGGGGACATACCCCCCCCCCCCCACACCTCCACCTTGCGGGTTGCTCCCTCCCTGCTCCTACAACCCCACCTCATTTCAGGGTTCTGATCCTTTTCTGTCATCCATAAGTCTGCCCCCCCCATTGAGAGCAAATAAAACAACGAATCAATAAATCAATCCTCTCAACCTCCATCTCCATCCCAACCCTGGTTCTCCTTTCACACAAAAGCCCAGCATCAACTCTGAGCACCAGAACAAACTTGGCAGTTGACAACTGCTGTGTCAGCAAAGTTCTTTAAGGCAACTCACTTAAGCTTTCTTGCTTTCCTTGAGACTCTTGGTCACCTTCTTCTTGCAGCGTTTGCCTGGTCATTATTTTCAACCTGGACAGTAAAAATGCTGCCGCCAGGAGCTGCTGTGCGAAGCCATCATTCCTCAACGGCTGTGACTGTCGGGGGCCCGTGTTTCTGCTGTACGGTAATTCTGCAAAGGACTGAGCTCCTTTCCAGGGTTTACCTGGCTCACGCCTAATTCTTCCAACATGTGGGGGAAAAGCTGCCGATGAAAATGGAAATAGGCAGTTTGTCTAAACTGTACCGATGCTGCAGAGAAAGGGTTTGCGTGCAGCTGAAGACCTGAGCTGCACTTCCAGGCCATCCTACTGCTCCCCAGCTGCCCTAAAATGGGTCCAAGTCTCATCTCCCAGGCTGTATGTTTGGTAGAAAACCAAAAAGAAGTCACATTAGAATGATGAGATGTTTGCTTCACAGACAGTGATGTCAGTGCTGAATAATCTTCGATTCTTGGGAGGGTGCTGCAAATAGGACCTAAAAACG
The DNA here is from genome assembly GCA_900497675.1 of Arapaima gigas. NCBI lineage: Eukaryota > Metazoa > Chordata > Actinopteri > Osteoglossiformes > Osteoglossidae > Arapaima > Arapaima gigas. The sequence continues at coordinate 61,102 of UFQX01000852.1, read as the reverse complement.
CTGAAATCCACCAAGTTCTAACCTACAGCTAAACTATACAGCAACTGGGGACAGGAATAATTGTCCAAACACAGTGGCGTGACCAGCCAGATCTTTTGCTGTGACCTTTAAATGCATGTCATGGGCTAGTGAGCCGAAGTCACGTTTCAACACCTTGTGACATCGTGCAGTTTGGAAGCCATGAGCCATATGCCTCGTTCTGTTTGTCGAGAGTATTTTAGTTGAAACTAAATTCCAAATAAGTTAAAATTAATATTTTTTCTCGTTTTTTTACTCTCTTAAATTATACTGGGTAGCTAGCGCCCCGAGAAGGGAAAAGTGTGCCATTATATATTTAGTTTTTGTAAAGTTCTTAAATAATACACAGCCAGAAAGTGCTTTCAAATGTTTTTTTTCCATTTCTACATGTGTTATAACTACCAATATGTTTTTTTATGTTTTATTCAGGTTTTTTTGAGGTTACAAAGCGTAGCGTCTGGTTGCTACGCGCAAACTGCAGACCTTTGTTGTTTACATGTTGGGATCATTAATAATATGAGACCAAGAAGTGCTTTCATGTGATTTTTTTTTCATTTCTATATGCGGTTGTTCATTTGTATATTCATTTACATTCATTTGAATTTCACTCTGGAATAAGACAAAGGTGCCATATTTGCCCATCGTGGCTGGATTGCAAAACAGTTGACTGCTGCAGTGTGAAAAAGTGTTCAAAGTGTTTGATATGAAGTTTAGAAAAGTTATGGTTATTTCTTTCTTGATTTGTACATTTATATGTTAATATGAGCCACTGACACTCCATATTGTGTATAAATGTTTGCTGAAGCCATCGTGAATTCAAGGGATTGAAGGCGGCGTCAAAGTCTCTCCTGCCGGTTTTCTTGTTCTCTGCAGACGGCTAAGCTGAGGTTGCTACTGCTGGCTGGGATTTGAGCCGAGTGGCTAAACTGCCTTACACTCCATTGACCTGACAGGAGAACGGCACGGTGCCAGCTTGCACGGAGCTGCGCATTTGAGGTATAGTCCAAACAGGAGTGCACAATGCACCATGTTACTGGTCTGCTTTACTTTTTACTGTTACCTTTACTCTTAATTCCTCATCTCACTTCAGTAAGTGTCCCTTTCCAACCCCAAACCCAACCCCCGTGTTTCCTCTGATCTGCAGCATGGCAGTCGATAGCAACCCCCTTGAGCGCAGCAAACATACAAGCGACACCAGAAATTTAATTTTGGCGCAAACTGCGTAATGCCTTAGTACTTCTTCAGATTTGGAGCGAAAATAGCTGCAGCCCGTACACCTCATTTTAAAGCGTCTTGTCCCATTGTTGCCATCTCTCTGAAAGCCTTTCGATTTAGAGAGAGATGGATTTCATATTGTGGCTTTCAGCTTTATCTCAGCAGAGGAATAAGGCCAACAGTCACGGGCTTGTACTAAAGTAAGCTATTTTTCCATCTTTTCCTGAAATTTACTGGCATAGCCTGACCGTCCTCAATCCTCTGACTGCTGCTTTTACCAAGAAGGTAAATCTGTGGCCCTAGACCCTCAGGGACAGATATATATTGCGAGAAGGCTTAGTAGATCAAGACATCTTCCAAGACGGCGACTCGGTGACCTGCTGCAGCTTTTAAAGGCTCCAATACGGTGCTACGTGGTGCTTAAGCTAAATATTATGCAATCTTTTAAACACTATTTTTCTTTGTCTTTTCTTGTTTTTCTCCACACTGCACCACTGCACTTTTACCCCCCTTAATTCATCTATATTGTATCATCTTTTCATTGCCATTCTTTACATTTTTGTCATTCTCCTGACTTCTTCTGCCTCTTCTGTGCCCCATGGGCCTGAGGATCTTTATTTCGTGCTCCCTTGTGTACCTGTTGCACAAGGACACTCGACGATAACTGGTTCTTGATTCTTGGCTCTTGACGTGATGCCGTGACTCTGGAACTGGAACAACTTTCCAGTGCTTGGACACAACGGAGAGTGAGACGAGGCTTATGGGACCATCATCCCGACTACTGAAATATGCACACAGTCTTGGAATGCAAGAAGCTCTGGAAGTGGAAAGCGGTGGGAATCGTGTTGCTCAGGACTTTGGTGTCTCCTTCATAGCAGGTGTTACACAGCTGTGTCAGATTTTTCCGTTGCCTGTGCATGAGGTGTTCCTGCAAACACCCAGTTAGATATTCCTGGAACTGTGGCGGAAACATCCCTCTCAGTCAGACATGGGTGGAGCATGTTGCCTAGCATGAGGTAACTGTTGTTTCTCACTGTTTGCTTTTTACAGTTATCACCTTCAGATACATGACGCACCTCCTACTGTCCATTCACACATTTGTCATGCAGTTTCCATCAGCTTCTTAAGAATGGGTTTGTGGAAAGAAGATGAGTTGATAATAATAACCTACTATTTTCTATCCAGTTTCCATGGCAAAAATACACCCTTGCGAAATGTAAATATTGGGCAGGAGTTAGACAAATCCTTTTTTAGGACGCACAGTGTTTTATGAATGGTCCGCATACCCAGCGATTTGTGAGAAATGAAGGGCTTTTACAGTTAGCATGGTAGGGGGGGGGTCACTATCAGTCCATGAAAATATCCAGCTTAGCCTGAGGCATGTGAAGAAAACTGGCTTTATAGTGTAGTAGCTTACAAACTCAGCTGAACTTTCTGCTTCTTTTCAATGCCAAGGTGTGCTGTAAAATGTCAAGGTGTTCCCAGGTGGTGAAACCTGGTTAAGATGCTCCGTGAATAGTTTGCACTGCTGTCGGGAGTCCTCACACAGACTGGGATCATGAGCCAAAGTGAATCCCGGACCTTGTGGCAAGAAATGCTGATAAGTAGGAAGACATAGTCATCCTCCGTCTGTCTTTTATTCAGTGGTGCCAGTTTTCTCTGGCCTGGACTTTCTTCTCCTTTGCTCCCATGATGGTTCTGGTTTCTAGGCTCTCACAGGCCTGACTGAAGTGCAGCCTCCTTGGGTTCATAACTTGATAAAAAAAACCTCCCTAGATTGTGACAACAGTCCCTCAAACATCACTGCAAGTATGAGTCACAAAGATCTCGACAAGACTTTGACTTGGAAATGGTAGCACTAATGCACATCCAAAAAGTGGAGAGATACTTCACTTCCTTTGACCTTACGCAGGCCCTCTTCTGATTTTTGTCCACCATCTACCTAAGGGAGAAAGTCCAGTCCTGCCCTGGTCCCCAGACACACAGAGGCAATGCACAACATCCGCCCAGGACTTCCCTAAGGTTGCGTTGAACAAACAGGTGCTGGGAGAAAATCCAGATGCGCTCATAACCCGCAAACGTTTGATGGCTTAGTTTAGTGTGAAGGTCGTAGATCAGAGAAGTCCCAGCGTGGGAGCACACGACTGCTGTTTCCATCGAGAGGGGCAGATGAAGCAGATTACTGCACCCAGAAGGGTGGTTCCTAACACTGGCCTGCTATCCCCATTAGGAGATGCTCTGTGGTCGATCTATGTGTATACATTTCCACACCTCTGGCTGACATTTACCAGGGTTACCTTAACCACCCAGCGATAACGGTCGGATCTGTTTTACTGGATTTCTTTAGCAGAGCCCAGAGAACAAAAAGAAACCAACCAGCAAATTCAAACCAAGCACAAAGCAGAGGTTCAGAGAAGAAAAGCTCTAGAGAGAATTTGACAAGGGGCTTCCCTGTGAATAACATATTGTAAAAGGCCAGTAGATTACAGGGGCACCGCGAGAAAGGAGACCGGAGCTTGTGGGGACGGCTGACCCGTTGGCAGCTGCGAACAGACGGAATGCTACGACGGACCCTGCTGACCCCCGCTGACCCCTCTGGACAGCAGCGGACTGAGAAACAGACGGCAGGGGCGTAATTTGTGCCCCGATTCACCTCACACAAAGGCCTATAAATTCAAGGCACAAAGCTTCCCAGTTCCCTACCTCCCTGAGCCTCCAGATGATAAAGGTGATACGACCACGCTGCAGATGTCAGGGACGATCTTTACAAGCATCCCTGGAAAGCCATCTTCTCCACATCTGCACTAGCCACCATAAGGAGTCTGACACCCCATAAAATAAGCTCGGAATTATAGGTGGTGTCGCCATTTTGTTTGCCCCGATTTTTTGTTTGACAGTAACTCTTGTCTGGGGCACTGAAAGGCTTTCCCTGACCCTCCCCTGCCCCATCAGCACCATTTTGACATGGAGGCTCTTTGGACAAAAACACAGCACTGGTGTTGCACCAGCACAAGGAGAGTCAGAGGAGCTTAAAACGGACAGATATGTTATACCTCATTTTGATGCTGAAGGTCCAGTAGTACCAGTCGGCATTATAGCGCTTTTCTCATTTGGTCTTTAGTGTTCAGATGGTCTCCACCGAGTTGTACGACGCCACAGCAGATCCCACTGGTGTCTCTGGGAAGTTGCAGTTGGGTGAGGGTTCAGCCTCTGCCCTGTCTGTGTTGATTTTGCATGTTCATCCCAGGTTCATGCAGGTTTCCTCTCACAATCGTGTGTGTGTGTGTGTGTGTGTGTGTGTGTGTGTGTGTGTGTGTGGGGTATCGATGGGCGAATGAGCACAGGGAGTTTCGGGTAGGATGTCCAGCACTGTAAGTCACCTTGTATGAGGTGTCGGTTAAGTTATATATGGTGGTCATTACACGTTACTTTGGAGACAAGCGTCTGTGAGAAGAATAAATGTAAACCTAAATAACCAGCTCCGCTCCATCATTACTGTCAACCAGCTGAAAGGTAGGATCATCTTTCAGTCTAGTTTTACTTTTCTCCAAGTGGGTTCAATGCACAGGTGCTCAAGGTTAATCCCCCCTGCAGCTTTGCTCTCTGTTCAATGGAGTAGGAATTATTCCGACATCAGATCACCGTTTCTCAGCACGAACCAACCTAGAACCACCATGGTGAGTTGAAATGGGGCTGCTGTCATGGGTCTGATGACAGAAGACCTGGTCTCACTGAGTTCACACTATTAAGGTGGTGTAAGAAGTGCTGTAACTCCTGAAGTTTACCGCTGAATGGTCAAAGGATCGGTCAAGAAACTCTGTGCCTTGTCTACAGCCATTTGCAGGTTCCATCCTTGACAGCTGCCGGTTGGGTCGCAACTCAAGAGCGTCAGCGGAGCCTTCGGCGAGATTGTCCCCTTTAACCGCGTACGTTGCTCTGCTGTTGCTAATACACTGCAGCTGAGTAACACCTGATGCTGAAGTCTCACCAGCTATTCCTTCTGCTGTCCACACAACATCTCCCTCGTGGCCTTGAATTCAAGGCCTCACAACAGCTGCGGGTTTTATTTTCGATCATAGCAGAAAACCAAAACTACGTTTCCACCATCTGCAAACTTTGTGGGAGAGGCACCATGTTGAGGTTCTATCCACAAGCACAAGTGACCCCACTACACAACAACCATGTCGTTGCCTGAGAATCCTTTTCCCACGCTGCCGCTATCTAGGCAGTTCAGCAGCAAAAAAATGTAAATGTTGGTTCTTTCCACAGTAACTTGGGAGTATGCAAACCAACACGGTGCTGATAACAGTTCACAACCTCCCGTGGAGCCTGACAGGGTATTCAGGTGAACGTGCATTAGGAGAGACGTGTCCCTACAGTCCGAGTCCCTGCAGCTGAGCATCCACGGATGACCTGCCTCCAGGTGACAGCGGCATCAGATGACCGACCCGGAGCCGACCGCTGCCCTGTGGCCGAGACGCTGTCTGGGGGGGGTCTGAATGAAGCCAGGGAGGGAAAGTAAAAGTGGGGACGCAGCGCTGTACCTGTCTAACCGATCGTGGCGCTTTTCTTAATGATGCGAGTGGGAGTGGAAAACGCAGCTGCTGTAAAAGTCAGTCAAGAGCAACATGGGGAGAAACTGAGTGAAGTGAACTTGTGACCCTGGAGTTTCTGACTGCTGAGAAGAAAAGCAGACCTGTAACCCACACCTGGCTTGTCTCAGCGTAGCCGCAGCTTAGCGGCTGATGAGCTGAGCTTGTTTCCGGTCTATGTTTATTGTTTATGTTGTGGTGTATTGTGTGTACTGTGTAGCTTAAGGGCTGCATTCTAGGCCGACACGAAAGCTTCAGTTCCAATTCGCTGTCGCACAGGGAAACGTTTTTCCGTTCTCAAATCCTGTCTTCTTCTAGGTGTCCGACTTATTTGGATTCTTAAACCGGGCCAGCAGGGGGTCTCACGGCACTTGGGTTGGTTGGACGTGACTTTGAATCTGGCTTGGTCCGTGCAAAGTTTCCACGTTCTGTCTGCGTGGGTTTCCTCCCACAGTCCAAACACCTGTGTTTCACCTTACTTGATCGCTATAAATTGCCTGTAGCCTGTGCGGTCACTCTGTGACGCACTGGCATCCCACCCAGCGTTTCTGGGAGAGGCTCCGTGACACTGCTCATCACGTAACAAAGATGGATCCCATTAATCCTTGTTGCTCTGGTTCATTTGCAGGGCCCAAGTGTTAAAAACGCTCTCAATACTCCCCACAGACATGTAGCCGCCAGGTTCACTAAAACTGCTCCCATCAGCCCTTTCAAGAATACACCCATGTTGTATGGGAAGTCAGGAAGCCAAGAAAGTCCGTGCTTGAAATGTTTCCATCCTTTTCCTGACTTCCTTAGACATGGATTTCCAGTGACAAAAGGTGGTTTGGGACTTTCAGGTAGACCAGTCCAGAAGGAGAGCGGCAAGGCGTGCGTAGAAGCAGCTGGTTGCATTTGTGCGGCTGGGTTTCTTCTCACTGCCTTGCTAATATGGGATCACACAGCCTTCTTAACTGCTCTGCAAGGACCAGGTAATCTCTTGACATCAATTAACTTCCCAGGCAATTGGAGGAAATAAGATGCCGTGTTTACGTTTTGTTGCTGCTGGTGGGAAAAGTCCCTGTAATGAACTGTGGCACTTAAAGAGTAACAAACGGACGGCCTGGCAGGGGCTCTTTAAAGGCAGCTCGGGCTCCAGGTTGGACGAAGTGCGCCGGCAGCACGTCGGTTTGAGCTCACGGGAGCTCAAGAGCCCGGCGCTCTCTGAAGACAACATGCCAGGGAGACAATTTACTCTTTCAGCTGAGAACAAAGCTGGCAAATGTGCGGGGGGGTTAGGCATGCAGCAGTATGTGGAATGCTAACATTTCTAGCCATATTCTCCAACCCCCCCCACCTCCCACCCAAACATTGTGACTGCCCCCCTCCCACAGTGCAGGACAATAAAGGGGGTGTTTTGGATGCCTGAAGAGAGAATGGATGGGGGGGGGGGTGTCTGCTGATACTGTGAAGACAGAGGGAGGGGGGCAAGTGGTTCAAGCTCGTGCTGAGCCCCACCCTGTGGAGATTTTCTCATTGTGGTGCCGCTCAAAAAGAACAGCTGTCACCCCCTCCACCACCACCAAACCCCTTCTTGTCTGCCTGTGTTTGCAGACAAACCCAGGCGAAGAGGTGACAGTACAAGACCTCCATCAGCCGCCTGCTACCACCACACTTGCCCCCTATTCAGGCGCCGATCGTAACAAGCGTGTCCTGGATTCATATGAGCCTCCTCTGGCCCCGAACCCTCTATTGTTCTCCCACCAGCCCCCCAAAAAAAAAAATCACTCGGCTGCCTTTGGTCTCCTACACTCCCTTTGATATGAGTAGATTGGCACCAACGGAATGGCTGCCACGTTCCTTTGTGTTTCAGTGGAGAAGAAGAAACAGCCCTGTAATTCACCAGAGTAAGAAGACTGCTCTGCCACCCACCTCATCCCTGCCTGTCGCTCTGGTCCCACACGGGGAAATCACTGCCATTCAGGAACTGCACAAGTCAAACTTCCCGTGCGAATAACTACATATTCAGGAGTTCCATGTCTGACTTTGCCAGCCACCGATTGTGGTAAAAATAATCCGTTTTGACTCCTGCATCTTGACAGCATCTCAAAAGACCGCTGCCGCAAAGCAAAGTTCATTTCCTGCATTGCTGCTTTCGTTTCGCTAGTTTCTACGTGAGCTGCAGGTGAACCGTCTTCTCCAGGCAGTTCACGTAGGACCTCCGTCCGGTCTGACCCAAACACCGGACGACTGGACTCGGAGAAGCTAGACACAACCAGGAGGATCCAGGCAGCACTCCGTCACGAGGGTTATTGTCCTGAGCAGACAGGTGCGCGGCCGCCTACCGCACCTGGACAGGTGCGCTTGGCCCATTTGCCAGAGGCAGGAGTCCCACTCCAGACTCACTGGCTCTGTATGACGGATCCTTAACGTATCATTGAAAATTGAGTTACTCGGGTTCTGCTTCTGGCAAAAGACTGTATCAGCACTATTAGATCATGTAATATATATAAATTGAATACAAGCAGTCTGTCTGGCATCATCAGCTGGGGGTGTTTGTCACTAGAGGTTAGGCCCCTTGGCCGAGGACTTTTTCAGAACAGCGGGACAGCAGTGCCTTTGCATGGCCTGACAGAGGTTATTACTGTAAGCAGGTTAACGTTGTGATTGACACGTCGATAAGGGTATAAATGGGGCCCCCCGCGAAGTGTATTACCCCCTGGCGACTTGGAGCGGTCTATTGACAGGCGAGCAAGTGGGTGAGCAATCTGGGAGGCGGGATTAACAGGACCACTGAAGCAGGCCCAAAGGAGGAAATGCCTCCGGTTCAACTGGCAGGTGTTGAAACGGGGGGTCCGTCCATCCACCCGGACCCCGACTTCCTGTTATTGCTGCTTTGGTGGTACACGCTCGTCGGTTTCCTTTTTGTTTGCCACACTCGAGGATCGGTCCCGAGTACAACGGCCACATCCCTCGAACGTCCCGTCTGAAGCTACTGTTTATCTAACCCGGTCGACAGCTGGGTGCCGTCCTGAGCGCGTGCAGAACGGGATAACAGCACCAGCGCTTTTCCCACAACGCCTGGGCTGTGGAACGCAGGGAGACCATCCATGTTATTTCATAAAGGTCACTCAGATGAAGTGCTAAGATGTCTGGAGGATGGCACCTGACAAAATGGTGGTCAGTGTACTCCTCGAGCCGGAGGGAGTTTGTCAGTTTCGGACAGGCAGGATGCTGTAGAGGGGCTTTGAAGTGCGAACGAGGAGAAGAAAAAAAAAGTTTTGTATGAAAGCTGTCAAAAAAAGTGCAACGCTGATGAAGACATCATCCTGTGTTAGATGGTGAAATGGTGCCGGTTGGGAATGGGACGTGGCCAGTGCACCGCAACACCCTCTTCATTTGAGAGTGAGAAAGGGGCTGAGGGGTCCTCAATATGGGACCTGGGGACAACACTCCCATTCTGCTGGGCTTCATGAAGCTGGGGGTTGGGGGGATGGGGCATCTCTCTCTCACACAGAGCAAAACAGGGCCATCTGGCCAGCTGCCAGTGATGCCTGTCCTGCCAGCTTTGCCCGGCACAATGAAGACGTGGGGATCAGTTGTGAGGTTCCTCGGCTGGGCAGCACTGGTGACAAAGGGAGAGCAGAGGGGCGCCCACGGGGGCGCCAGCACCAGACCTGGCTCCGTCAATGAGCCATTTGTCGACAGATTAGCGCGCCATTCAAGAACAAGGAGGAGAAGACAATGCCACTTACCGGCCAAGGGGTGCCATGCTCACCAGTATCCTCACACCAGGAGGACAAACAGCCCAGCGTCAGGAAATAGCGCAAACTATTGCGGGCCAAGGCTTCTTTGAAGGAAATTAATAGAGAAACTTGTACCGCAATCTTGCTGTTCCTTAGAAGAAAAAACCAGGCTAAATCTCCCTAAAGCTCGATACTCCGTAGATACACATTCGTTTGCAAGATCGGGATTTTGCTTCAGTTTAAATCAACAGCGGGTTAGAAATGCCAGTTTAAACTTGCACCACAACTGTCACACCTGCCACACTCTCGCTCACTCTGGTACTTCTTCTCTGGCAAGGAAATTCCTTCAAAGGGGAACCTGGAGATTCCACCCAAAGGTGCTGGAAGCGCTGGTGAAACCAGGAGGTGTGTCCTGCTGTGTGTGGTGCCTCCATCTGTTCTACTCAGTGTGTCAGTCTCTACATCATCCTGCAGGCTAAACATAACACCCCCCCCCACCCCGGCATCCATCTTTTTGGGAGAAGATCCCTCATTGCCTTGGGGAGTCTTAGACATTGATGGGGAAACAGGGTGAAGTAGGGGGTTGTGATGGATGCGAGGGGCACAGCAGTGTGTCAGGTGGACTAGTAAGGATCCAATTTATACACAGCGACAGCACTGGTTACCGCAAACTTCTGCAGTCTGTGTCCTTCCCTGCAAGGGTGGAGGTCCTGCATTAGTGCTCGGTGGCACAAAGAAACCCTAAATCATTTATTCGCCCGCCGGCCTCGAATGCCACACCCTCCCTTCCTCACATTTCCAGAATTCCAGCTTTCTGACATGCCGGCAAACAACAAACTGCGATACGCAGGGTTGCCCTCGACGGGGGTCAGAGGTCGCTCTTCCACTCTGGAGGGGGCCGTGTGACAGGAGGCTGCACGAAATGAGTGACCGTCACTGGGAAGGGGGTGGGGGGACCGTCACGTCATCGTGTTGCATTATTCAGCCCTGCGACTCGCCAAGCTGAGCTCCTGTCGCCTGCGTTATAAATACAAGGGGATGAATCGTTCACGCTGCTCCCGACTGGGGTCACGCGACCGCACCTCTGCATTTCTTTAGTGATGCAAGCGGCACAGTGGAGCCTGGTGGCAATGGGGTCCAGCCTGAGTTTCCCCCGGGCCCGATGGAGAACGGCGTGTCGCTGGCTGGAGCCGCCGCCGAACGTCACACGTTCCGCCTGTGCGCCTCACTGTGTCGTCACTGTAAGTGACCGACAGTAAACCGACTTCCCGGACCAGGGATTCCCCAGGTTACCATCCTGAAGCGGGGTGATTTACCTCGGTTCGCGCTACCTTTCACAGCCCTGCTTGGCAACAGCGCTCCTTTATTTCAGCCCTCCGAATGATTTATGACCATTTACCTTTTTTTAAAACCAAAGCACAGTTTAAACTGAATATTTGTTATTTATAAAATAGACCCTTGAATTTATTAGATATTTTTAAAGGTATAACTAAAGTATTTTGTTATATGACACGTGCACACATTTCAAGGCCCATTTGTGCAACGCACAGCATCGCCGACCTTTTATAGCCCTGTTTCATTAAACGCTCCATTTGTCAGGAACACGTCTAGAGCGACAGGCCGGGTTTTACTGTAGCTGCATGACTTGCACTTTTTTTTTCCAAAGCATCATAATACAGTTTATACTTTGACAAGTTTTTTTTTTTGGTGCCTTTCATGAGGAAACAACATTTGATTTCAAAACCAGACGTATCCAAATCCATTCACTCGGAGCCCCACTTGCTGCCCGTGTTTCCTTGCCCTGGTTTTCCCAGTTCCACTCAGTCCATGTCTCCAGCTCTCCTCTGTGAGCTAAATGGCTGGTTCCCGTCCCCCTCCCTGCCAGGGAGATAACAGACGGCTTCTTCTACCACGGCTTCATGCAGCTGCGCACCAAAGGGTCTCGGGAAGCGACCGCGAGAGATACGATCTAATGAGGGATTATGGGGAACCTCTGTGGATTAAGGTGAACAGTCATCTTTGACACGAAGAGGCCCTGCTGCGGCCGCAGAGGTCAAGACTCTGCCTCCACAAGCCAAAATGCATAAAACCGGCAAGTTTTAGAAGCTCTAATGATGCAACGCCAAGTGTCTCCTCCAGACTCCAGACAAAGAGCAGAAACAGACACCAGGAACATTACAAAAGCCGCCACAGGGGAAGATATATTTCTAAATTAGACGGTCATGTTTTAATGGGGCAAAAGTCGATTAGATTAGCAGCAAGCAGATGTGCTTCTGCTCGGAAACGGAGGCCAGATAAGATTTTGGCAATGAAAAGAGCTCCACCCAGTGTGGGCGCGGAGTGATGCACGGACGTGCAGCTTCGTGCAAAAATGAGGGTTTCGGTGGGATCCCCCTTTAAAAAAAAACACCGAAACCACCACGAGTGTTTTAAAACTAAGCCGGCACTCAGCCGTCAAAGGTGGTTTTATTAAAAGGACCAAATACTTCATATTGATTTTTAGTCTCCGTTTGGCAGGTCAGTAACTAACCGCACGCTGCAGCCGGGGCCGCCGCTGACACCCGCCAGCCATCCGGGCCGGGGTTTCGTGGAAACAACATACGCTGACAATATGTAGAGGAGATGAATTTTGAATGAGTTCGGTTGGATTTGTTGTAATGAAACAATTTGTCGAGATTTGAGGTTAAAGGTAAATGTGTTTTTATGTGTGGGGCCCATTGTGATTTCAGCAGGGGAGCTGACATATGAAGCGAGGTAAACATGCCTGCTGGTGGGGCTCCTGTTTCCCTTTCCTGCAAGCAGGATGCACTTCCCACACCGAATGTGTGTGTGTGTGTGTGTGTGTGTGTGTGTGTGTGTGTGTGTGTGTGTGTGTGGTGCTCTCAAGTTGGCCTCTGCTTTACAATTTCAACTGCTTGTTCCCCGCAAATCCAGCTGCTCGTGCGACAAAACCCAGCAGCTCCAGTGTCACCAATAATGTAATTTATACGTTTGTCTGTTCCGCCGACAGGGGGCATGTATGAAAAATAGCTCATTATTAATATAAATTAGCATTAATGTGGACTAATATATTACTGAATTATGTGTGTATGCGGCCGCCCTGCGGTGCACTGGTGTCCCACCCAGGGTGTAGGTATTGATAATGAATAAATGGGTGACAGAAAATATAGTGTTAATGTACAGTGTAGAAGTAATTATTCTTATTAAAAATATAATAAAATATGTTGACACTAGGGAGGTAGAAGCAATCATTCTTATTAGAAGACGCAGTAAAACCTGATACTAACACTGCCGTGCATAAAAATGCCCTTTATTTTGGCGTCTTAATTTTTTTATTTTTTGGTGACAGCAGGAATGGAAATTTGACCCCCCGTCGTGATGGGAATCCGATGTTGTGTCTCCCTTTTGCGGTGAGTGACGCAGACGCGGTTATTCCGCACAGAGCCCTCTTCCAGCACGACATCCCTCTTCCCTGCTCTCACGGCACTCGAACCCACACCCACCGCCAACGCCCTGCTGCGACACGCCGTGCAAAGGGGCAGTAGGTGGCGCAGCGCCTCCCACGAGGGAAATCACTTTGAGCAAATACCTGCCCTGTATTCAGGCAGGAAAAATGATTCTGCTGTATAAATGGTTAAATCGTTTTAATTTCTCACTTTGGGAAAAAAACAGTGGCCTAAGGAAATAACAGACAGACCAGTGGAAAATAATAATAAGGCGTAAGAGGTGGATAGAAAATAAGAAAGCGTTATTATGTACATAAGCAACAAATGTTAACATTAACCCCACAGCGGTGATTTCAGCTGGAAAATGAGTCCTGTTTTGTCAGGAATGGGTGAGGATTCAACTCAGGACCCGTGTTGAATCAGCGCCACCCGCTGACCACTCGGAAAAACCAGCGTCCTGGAGCAGACTGTCCCTTTTGTGCAAAATACAACAGCTGTTTTAACAAAACACTCCCACACCTGGAAATGGCGCAGTGGGTGGTGCTCTGCAGTCCGGTGTGGGTTTAATCCCTGCTCAGTCTGTGTGGACTTTGCTTGTCCTCCTTGTGTCTACCGGGGTTTCCTTTGGGCACTCTGGCTTCCTCCCACAGCCCAAAAACACGTGTTTCGGGTGAATTGGAGACCAAGCGTTGCCTTTAGTGTGTGTCTGTGTGTGTGTGAGACTAGCCCTGCAGTAGCCTGGCACCTTGTGCTTCAGGAATAGGCTCCGGACCACCCTCACGTGTAACCTAGACATCATGCATATCATATGCGGAGGGAAGTTTGGAAATTACGTATATTTTCTGTGGTTTAATGTAAGCTCAGCTTGGTGGGCCCATTTATATTTCCGTCCATAAATTAAATTAAACAGAAAAAAAACAAGTCCAGGCGTTCAATTCACCATGCGGCTTTGGGAAGGAGACCAACCCCATGTCGCATGTGAAATGGAGCAGAACCCAATTTCTGACTGAGCTGAGCTCCAACCCTGGGTGGGTAAGGTGGTCCCCAGGCCGTCACGAGACTGTCGCAGAACAGGGTCGACAGGAGATGCAAGGAACCGCGGGAGACGGGAGAAGGTGAGCCAGAGCTCCTGAGGTGAAGGTGTGTTTGAGAAAATGTGTATTTTGTGCTTCTACAATGAAGAGAACAGGCAGTGTGTGTGTTTGTCTGCATCACACTCTCAGGCGCTGGGCTGTAGCTCCCCACACCGACACCAGCAACAGGTTTAACGCCCAAATTCATTTCTAGTGTTGGGTTATCCTGCTACTGGCTTTAGCCAGGACCCCCCTCCTAGACATGTAGACACACCCACGTGACCTGGCAAACGCAGGGAAAAAATTGCTGCCACGGGCCCACAAAAAAAATACGGTCCCCCGCCACACGCGCAATCCACCGTGAGGCTGAATTCGTCCGGCATCCTTTGTGTCCGGGAAACAGGTCTCAGAAATCGCACAGAGAGCCGGAGCCAAGTAGCGACGGACCCTGATGCCAGATCAATAAAGCGCGCCAGTTTGCTTCCTGATGTGAATGAAAAATAACTGAAGCATCAGCCAACACTAAACAAACTCCACAGAGACCACTTGTGGCCTAAGTGGTTTTGGGGGGGGGGGGCTGGGTGGAGGGTTAATGACAGTCTACCCAGATCATCAATGATTCATATGGGGGGTACAAGTGTGTCGTGTACAATTCCCAGCGACAGTGACATGCCCAGCCCTGTGTTCCCTGTCAGACGAAGACCAGCAAAGACACTCCAGAACATCTTAAAATTGACATGTCCCTCATTTTGCGAAGAAAAAAATCTCACTGAAGCGTTTCGGGCTGAGGGCTTCGCTCGACCGCATCCCGGCCCTCCGCTCAGGACGGCTGTCCTCCTTCGCCCTCATTCCCTCACTTGCTTCTCAACAGCCTCCTCCTCTCACACCCCCTACCGGTGCCAAGCCGCCAAGTTCAGCATGAATACATGAATAAATTAACGTGGCAGACAAACCAAAATAGGACGGAAAAACAGCCCTTGGAGAAGCTGATCAAATTCCCTCTGCTGTGACTCTCTCTGCCGAACAGTGATGCAGCTTCAAATGACAGCGACGTCCCACCCCCGCCGCCTGCTCGCGATCACAGGGTTGCTGGTAAGTAAGACGGACAGAATAGTTAAGGTTCACTTGTCGGGGGCCTATTGGTGTTTGTCTCAAGGTCCACGAAGATCTTGGGGGTTCCACCTCACGTGGGCGTCTCAGAGGCAGACAGCTCCTCTGCCAGAATCGTTTCTTTTCGGCAGGGGGAGCAGCATTGTTTCAAGTCAGTTACGGGTACGGGGTTGCGGGGGGGAGGGGGGTTGCTGTACAACCAGCCTCACCGAAGGTCTTTAGAACATACTTGACAGAAGATCCGACCTCCCACCATTTTCAAACAGCCAGCTGGGGAAACTGATGGACCTGTCGCTACCTCCCGTCAACGTTTCCAACTCTTCCCTCCTTTTCTTCACTCAGAGTGCATGCTGGGAAAACTGATGGCGCTGTCCCCCCCCCCCCCCCCGTCGGCTCATCCTCTCTTTCTCTGTTTGTTTGTAAGCACACGTGGGGGTAAGGCCATTAAAATTCATATTTCCGTCTGTTAGATCTTCCTTTTCTAATTTATCTCACCGTCTGTCTGACTGGAAGCATCACATGTGTGGCGTGTTTGGTGACAGGCAGGGTGGCTCGCTGCCGGCGTGCTGGCGCTCCAGCCTGTGCGGGACTCCAGGGTGCTGGTGACAAAAGGCTGAGGAGTTGCATGTGAAAAAGGCCCGGAACATGTATGACATTTCAAAATCACGGCAACCTCGTGAAGAGTTTAAAATGGCACCGTGACCTCTTGCGACACCAAACAGCTGAGCGCAATTGCTGTGCTCTGTTCAGACCTTGCCAGAAAGTTCTGGAACTTTCTTTTTTTTTTGCTGTGAAGACTCAGATGCTGATGAGAGGACGAGGGGACATGAAGCTGTCGCCACCCTTACAACAGTGGGGGGGAGGTGGAGGTAAGTGCTGCCGTTATGGTGGCTGCAGGCGGAACACGTAAGTCTGCGTGTCTATTGCGTGTTTATAAGCAGACGGTTAGAACGGACGACGATCTAGATGACTGTCGCCTGCAGAACTGAGGGGGGGAGGTAAACTGGGGCCAGAAAAGCGCCGTCGCCTTGCGGCTACAGAAGACAACCTCTAGGGGACAGTGGCACTTCAGAAATCCTGGTTCGCACATCTCCTCTGGGTAGAATGACTGGAACTGGGAACCAGTTGTGCATTTGTTGCCCCCCCCCCCTCAGATTCCAGTAGATTCCATCTGGTACCTCAATAGCTTTGGTGTTTATTTTACAAGATAGTAGACAATGTCACTCACTTACAGTAGGAGAATATTAATATTAATTTTTAACTATTATTAAGTTCAGGGGGACTGACTGCTGAGGACATGTTCCATAACTCAATTGTTCTCTTTCGCTGGATCAACAATAGCGGTTTAAAAAATTAGTTGAAAATTAGGCCAACATCTCAAAAATGGTCTGTTATTAATGTATGCATGAGCCAAGAGCCCATCATGGACTGAGGGCTTATTGGTCTTGTCACCAGAGGGAGTCGGGTTTGCGCATTGACGCCGTTAAATGCTGACAGCTGCTGACTCAGCATCTCTGTCGGCTTTGTCCCAGTTAGTTTCTGCGCACCCTCTGTGTCCCCCCCGGCAGCCATCAAAAGGTGGAAAATGTGAATAATTCAGTGCTCCCGTTATCTGATGCTGATAGGATCCCCGGTGCAACTCACGGAGGCGTCCGGGCGGAGCGTTTCTGGAGCTCGCTGTGATCCTGCAGTCCTCCTCCGCTCGTGTTGTGCCAAGAGAGAGAGAGAGAGACACACACACACACACACACACACACACACACACACACACACACATACATTCCGGACTGCCTGAGCGAGACAAGGTCTTACACGTTCCCTCTCTCTCTGGGAGATGATAAGCTGATCTACTTCAGTGGATGAGAAGAAACCTACAGCAGAGCTTGGTTCGTGTCAGTCTAGTTAGGCAGCTGGAGGGGTGATGGAGCCTCAGCGCAGGATGGGACTTGATGTCTTTTAATCCCTTCCTACACAGGTGATGAGTCAGAGCAGATGAGAAAATAACATGAAGGCGGCAGAGAAGAGCAGATCGAGATTAAAGCCGTCTCGTGCCGGAGAGATGCGTATGCCAATGGTCTGCACGACCTTTTCCAAGTGTCCGCAGCTGTAATTGCTCCGCCCGTCCCCGTCTAGATGACACCGACTGCTCTCAGTGGCTTTCCCTCACCGCACCGTGTTATCGCATCTAATTCTAGTCACGCCGTTGCGAGAGCTCTTAATACAGCGTCTCTGACAAACAAGCTGCTTTTCTCTTTTACTGGGACCCTCACTGAGAATCGAGAACTGTTTTTGTCCCGCAGGTAGACAAGGAGCACGAAGTGTAGATTCTTGGGCCCATGGTGTGCAAAAAAAGAAATAGAAATGTGACTCGGAGCACACTGACTAGAAAAAAATTATTTTGAGATGGTTCAAAGAATACAGGGTGAGGGACATGCAGGGATGTGGACGTGTGGTCAGGCGGAGCTGTAGTTCAGCTTTTACCAGTTTGTATGAATGTTTTTTGCACAATGCAAAGTATTTTTCTTTTTGAGGTAAGGGATAAGCAACACGGCTCAAAACAAAAACGTAATAGGTCCCTCAGTCTCGGGGCAGAACCAGGACCTCCGTTCCTGAGGCCCAAGGAGGAGCCAGCCAGCTCTTTGATGGAATCTCCTCCAGGTCCAAGGTTGAAGGAGAGACACTCCCAGCGGTCACCCCCCCCCCAGAGTAGGAGAGGGCAGAAAGATCACTGTCTGGGGTCTGCTGGGGCTAGCTGGTCCTTCCCATTTACACCTGTGGGAAGGTGAAGTGGTGCTGGTGTGAGAAGAACCCAAAGGGTGTTTGCATGTACAGCTGTGGGCAGTTTCTGCCTTTTCACGCAGGAAAGTGTGAAATCTCACCCGAATGACTACAGAGGTGTGAAAGCGACACCTCTAACAGCAGTCAGGTTTGGAGGTGCTGTACACGGGATGCTACTGAGCCACCGGAACCCTGCCTTTCATTCAAATTTGACTTTGTCATACCCCACACTCTCCTAGCTTGGAGATACCTTAAGAAATACCTGGGGAATCCATGTGATCTTTCTGGTCTCCTGTTGCTCTCAACTCAGACCTTTCCACAAGCATTAGTGAAACTGTCTAGAGGTTTGCTGGAGAAGTCACATAGATTTTCCGACCGAACAATGGTCTGTCCGGTACACAATTCCGTAAATATCTACAACTTTGTCATTTCATTACAACTGCTAACAAAGAGAACACAGTTTGTACAGAACTGATTGAAACAGAGAAACAGCTCATTGCAGCGAACAACTCCAGAAGATCAATTTCCGCATTTTATTCCATTTTAACAAGTGTTGGCAATAACCGGGACCACGACCTTGACGTGTTTTTCGGTGATCCCGAACAGTCACCCAAACGTACAAGTTTTCCCACCCTGTGCCTCCCTAGGCATCCAGGAGCAAAACTTCAGGTTCATCTGCAGAATCTACCTTCCCTGTTGCGTTTTTTGTAAGATGTTTCCAGGCTCATCGCAGATGGGTTTTAATTGTAAAGCTGCTCCTGGTGCAACTATTCTAGGACTGTGACCAGATACAAGCGTCCTGGAAGGAAAGCAAGTTCACTCAACCATTCAAAAGACCTTTGATGTAAAGTCTGAGTTGTCATCTTCTGTTTTGCTGTTAAACCAGAACCCAAACTCGCTTTTTGATGAGGTCACGGAGTGTCGGTTGTTCACACCGACATACATGGCAACAATGTGTATTCTGAAGCTCCGGTCCACAGCAGAAATTTCCTCTGTAAATATGCGGATATCTGATGTGTTTAACCTGCTTGAAAAAATGAACGTTTGACCTGCACAATAATTCAAAACTGGAGCTTCTGGACACCCTTGTGGAACTTATTAGACAACCTTGCATGACCCTGTGGTCGTCTGTGACCATTTTAACCCCCAGCCACTTACTGTATGTAGACGGAGGTGCAATGTCTCCATGTCTCTGTATGTTCCTATGTTCCAAAAACAAACAAAAAAAAATCACAGGTAAGCGACATCATCTTTTTAAGACAGGTAACAGTTTTTTTTTTGGTTTGAAAGGAACGGGAGGGCAGTGGGGAACCGATCACAACGTGATTATAATCCAGTTACTCACCATCAGGCCTCACGTTCCTCTTGATCAGAAATGCTTCCAAGAATGACAATTCCAGCACCGACATGTCCACACTGTGACTGGAATTTCTGTGGAAATCTGGGCTGTGCCCTCAGTGTGACATTTCCACACGATATTTCCACTCTGGGACACTAATATGGAGAAAACTGGATCTGACAGCGAAACAGTGCTTAGCAGGACTATCTTTCCCATATGAAATAATGGAAAATGCTGTTTGTGTTCACTGATACGACAATTAAATTATTGAAAAACAGGAAGACTTAGTAAGCGTTTTATCTTTGATTCTGTTTGATCAACTTTTAATGACAGTTGGGATGAATAATGTGAGGAAAAACGAGTATCGAACGTGGCGAGGGAGTCGGCAGCTCTCGAACGCCCGATGTGGGATTTAGCAGTTCCGAGGGAGGGAGGGAACGAATTCCACCACGGTGGAGACAAAACTAAAAACCAACTTTTGATCGTCTTGTAGGCCGGAGCCAAATCTCCGTCTTGTCAGACGCAGGAAGCCAGCGGAGAGAAACAACACAAGGTCTACTGTCTGGTGGTCTTCCCGCCTCGGGCATCAAGCTTTTCCCGCCGTACAGGTTGCTGGTGAGTTGTGTTTACTCTGTATTTCTCAGTCCATCTGTGAGATGCACTTCGCTTTGCTCTGTACGTCACTTTGGAGAAAAGCAGCTGCTGAATGAATCGATGTAAAAAACGCTGAGTTGTAAAATGTAAATCCACACTTTTGGAAGTGGCTGAAGTCACCCAGGAGGGATGTGACTGTGTCCTGGACCAGGAGCTGCGAAATGTGTGCATTGAGATACAGGTCAATCCTGAAAATGTGGTACAGGAGGTTTTTGCAGGACTGCTTCAGGGTGCAGGGAGAAGCAGAGTCCATTGTCACACCAAGTTTCTTGACTGATGAAATGCATGAATTCTGGACCTTTCACCGTTGCATCATGCGTGTTTTCACTGTAGGTAGTAGGTTGCGTTGGGGAAAAGAGTCTGCAAATGTCAGTTGTCCATTTTGGTGGAGAACTGGTGACAGGTGGATAGGTCTGCTGGCAGATGGCGGTCCGTCATCCAAACAGAGATGTCGGAAGGGCAAGCTGCAACATGAGCAGATAAATCTGTGGTTCATGGGGGAAAGAGGAGAGCCGAGTACCATCGGTATAGGAATGACTGGAGAACGAGAGCGATGGAATGACAAAGTGAAGGGAAACAGTGCAGATAAAGAGGAGTAGGGGGCCCTGTATTGAGCCCTGAGGAACACCAGCTGAGGGAGGCTGAGAGGCAGGCAGGGAGACACCACCTCAGAGTGAAACTGTAGATGAAGAAGGTTATGACATTCCATGGAGGAGGACAACATGGGATCACAGGAAATAAGAGTTACATTTCATACATATTTTTGCCTTCTTACCTAATCTTTAATGTATAACGTTCCATCACTTTACTTATTTATTTTACTGGTGTAATAATAAATAAGTCTAACATTTGCGTTAAAACGTGTCCCCCTATAGGTCTAGTGATGTATCTGTAGATACATCACTACAGTCTCACGTTATGTTATGTTTGGCTATGTTGGCAGAAGCAGATTTAGAGAACCGTTCTGTACATTCTGGTCGTGTGACCGGAGGGAACATTTTACTCTTGGCATGAGCCTCAGTGGCCATTATCTGCAGCCCTACTTGCACTTACTGGAGCCCTGGTTCTCAGTGCTCCTTCTTCCTCACACTCAGAACACCTGCCAGGTTCTTCCACCTCCAGCAAGAGTCCTAGAGACTGAGAGCTTGGACATGATCCTACCCGAAGGCAGATGTAACACACTCTTGTGGTTCTGGGTAAAACCTGCAGTAGATGTGAGACATGGGGGGGGGACAGGACACAGGCTCCCTCTGGTGCTGGAAACAGGCTGTGATTTATTATGGGTCCTAATGCAGTTTGTCTTTCAACCATTACAGGGAAATCAGATTTAAATACTGGCCAGCGAACAAAGTAGATCGGTAATATTCAGGCTGAACCTCAGAAGCACGATACATTTAGGAGAATCCATAATTCTCAGCTGTCAGAAGGTGCCTTTTCATCAATATAAACCGTCCCAAAGCCAAAGTGACCTGTTGTCCAGTGGAAAATGACACTGCTGAATGGCTGTATGAAGCTGACAAATGGACACGGGGATTTCAGCAATGCTGCTCAGCTCCCTGGCACTGTGGGCTTATAAAATGGGAAGAAATGGTCTCTTCCGAAAGTAGGAGAAGAAAAGAGAGAGAGCCATTGAGGGATGCTGCAGTCGGGTGGCTTTAATTTGTTCCCTTACCACCTCCGCAAGGTAACCCAATTTTGCTGTAATTCAATCTCTGCCGCGACAGCAATGGGCAATTTCCTGTTTGTCTGTCGCTGCGGGCGGCGCAAAAAGTTTTCTCATGCAACCAGTGAATAGGGATGAAAGGAGGAGGGCAGCAGAAAAGCCCCGGTGAGATGGCGGCGGGGAATTCAGGGCCCTGACAGCAGCCCTGTGTTCCTCGGAAGCTTGGAGGAAACAGGATGATCATCCCAGAGGTGAAAGGGTTAATAAGGAGATACGAGTCACAAGCTGCCCATATAGCGCGTTCTAGGCGATTTCTCGAAAAGGGCACAAAGCCGCTTTGTGCCGTTTTTGGGCCTTTGCTGTCACTGCCTGGGATGACCAGACCTACACGGTCACATGGGCTTCAAGTAATGTGTGCATTATTCACGTAACTCCCTGGATGAAAGACTGGCATCTGAAGAAAAACATTTCATAGCAAAAAAGAAATCCTGTCCCACTAGCAATCCATAAAGTAAAATTACGTATAGCAATGTACGTTAAGAATTTTCAAAGCTCTATTCTTATATTTCCTCTTTAACCATTAGTTGTCCTCGACTCAGAATTAATGCTATTTGGCACACGGTTTTTTACTGTGTTGAAACAGTTTACCGCTCAGCAGTTCATCCACTAGCCTCTTTTCCTCTGTGAGCTGAGCGGAGGTTCAGGGAAGCTGTTCACGGGCACAGATTTTCACCCCAAGCTCTGGGTCGCATGTATCAGTGATCCTGGCTGGCTGAAGAGCTCACGTTCAGCCCCGGTCGACTGTCAGGCCCTTCACAACCACCTCCACCAGGTGATGCTGTTGTCAAAGCAAACAGGTTTGGAACGTCTGAGGAGATGGCTGCGCGGCACTGCACAACAGCATGTTCGGTGTTCCTCAGGAGGGAAGGCGATGGCGCACGCTACAAACACGGGGGATGCACACATTGGCTAGAAGTAAATTATACTCGCATGTAACGGTTTGGCAGTTAGGCAACAACGCAGTTTAATGTCATTCCCTGCAATCGTATGCAAATAGTGACTGATTTAAAGCACAAAAATTCCTCCAGGGCCACATAAAATAGCGTTGCTTCATGCGGACAAATACCGTGAAATGTGGTAATTATACGGCTACGTAGCGGAATGACATCTTCCGCCTTTTGAAACGGTGGCTGTCAGATGCATCACTGTTCTGCAATGACTGGTCTGTTGTCAAAGGGAACCAACAGGACAGAACTGTGTCCTTCAAAAGAGACTTTGTGGTGCCCCTCAGCCTCCACGCCGCAGTGGGGCTCCTTCCTGACTACCGTAGACCACACTGCTGGAGGTTCAGATGACACCTTTTAACTGTGAGGGCTCTGCCAAGGACTTGCATTCAAAGAATGACAAAATACAAACAACCCAAAGCTGAGCAGGGATTAGCTGCATCACAGTGTGGCAGCAGACCCTGCTTCTGTACCATCTCTGTGTAAACAGATTAAGAAGGAATCCAACCAGGGCTCTTCCAGGTCACCAGCTGGCACGTTAGCAACCGCTTGTCATGGCGTAAACTGACCCTGGCACCTCCTGACCCCGGAACACGGCGCCCGAACCCCGGTCTTATTTTGCCAAACATGCTTAGTACTTCCAGGGAGTCGAAGGCATCGGAAACCCTCAGTCCCTGGGCTGCGGCACCTTCCAATTCGCAGCAGCGAGATGAGACAACGACAGCAGATGGACACCGAGTCCATCTCGGCGACACCGGGCGACACGCTCCGGCTAGGAGCTCGCAGACATTACGGGGCAGTATTCCCTCGCCTTTAAAGCGTCCACTGCCGTGTCTGGCTGTCGAACCCTTGACCGCCAGCGCGCCCACCGTGTACGCTCTGCGTCTTGCATTTTCAGTTCTTTGCAGCGCTGTTACGGGCTGTTTCCTCCCCTGTGCCGCGCATGCGGATGATGGATGGACTTTCCAGGTGTTAGTTTCACTCTGCTTGCCAGGATATCTGTAAGCCCCCAGCCAGTCCAATTCAACCCGCTTTTGGCCTGTTTTACTGATGCGTCAAGGCTTTACAGACTTTGTCACCGGACCGAGATCATCTGAACACGAATTAAAAAACGGATATACTGTGCAGAAAAAGAAATCCTACCCCCTGGAGTGGGCCTCTGTTATGCCCTTTTCTATTCTAATGCAGCATTTTTAAATTTCATCAACTTTTTAGGAAAATGTCTCTGTAAATCAGACGGGCAACTGAGAGATTATTTTTAGTTTGCTGCTGGCTCAGCAGGACCGTCATCTTCATATCTCACTCGTCCATTTTGTACTTATTTATCAATTATTTATGTCACTACTGCACTTCTTACCTTAGTTTATCCATATTATATTATCTTTTTACCTACCATTCTTAAAATCTTTCCTAAAGTCATTCTCTTAAATTCTTCCCCCTTTCCTGTGCAGCGTGGACCTAAGAATCTTCATTTCGTGCTCCCTTCTGTACCTGTTTCATAGGGGCGCTCGACAGTAAATGCTTCTTGGATCTCATGTTTAGGTTTTGCACATTAGAATTCTAACATTTGGCAGCACTAGTCTTTTTAAATTCTTATAAGGTCTAGTACGAACATGCCTAGGGATTACGATAATCTACTGACTCAATCTGTCAAAAGTCACTTACGTTTTGTGTGGCGAGGAGAATAGAGAATAACACAGAATATTTTTATGTAACGCACTCCTTTCTTAAAAGTTTATTTCCCTCTGCGCGGCCATCCGCAGCCACACTTTCGCACTTCATCCGTGTTCACAGCAGGACTTTTTTCCGAAACACTTCAGATCGAGCACTTTTCAGGACGGTGTAACACCAACACCCCTCCTGAGTCTTATTTTTAAAATTTTTTTAAAAAATCATTAGCGTTACATGTCACCGTCCACCTATTCAGACTTTCTGCGGACTTCACAGTAAATAAGAAATAGCATGAGGCCCTGCAGCTGAACAAGCTACGGGAACAGCACTACAAAAATGCGGAAAAAAACGTTTGCGCAAAATAACAGTCCACAGCACGCCAAGAAAACAATTCATTCTGCTAAACGCCAAATATCACGCGTATGCCGTCGAGAAGAGAGCAAATATTGAGCCACCTTGTGCTTCGCATCGAGATTCTATCAATACTAAATCAGCGTTTGCGTCTGCTTGCTCCAACATGACTGCAAAACGTTTTTTTTGTTCCTATTCACACAAGTTGCTTTTCATAAAAGACCGTCTTCCTGACACGGGCTCAGGCCAACCCTTAAATCCTCAAATAAAACACAAGAACATGATTCATTTGGCATTTACTGCCTCAGCAGATGCTTTCGCCTTTTGCAACAACTGGATTTTTTACTGAAGCGATTCAGTGGACGTACACCGCCTAAGGGAACACGAGCAGTTTCCCTCCTTTGAATTTATGCGGTGCCTCCCCTGCCACACCCCCTTCGTCCATTTAACTTCGTTTCAACATCAGTTTAAAATGCACAACAAATGACAGTTGCTATGAACAGTACATTGTTTTAAACACAGTCCAAACAAAAATGTTGGCGACGTTAAGCAACGTGACAAATAACAATTTGCCGGTGGAGCAGTATTCTGTATTTTATGACAAGTGCTTAAAGATTCTAAAACGGCGGTCTTATGGATGTCACTGTAACCATGACTACAGGATAAAACTGACTTTCAACTCTTGTTGCCACATTCTGCATCCAGATGTTTCTGTCGGATTTGTTTCTCTGGTCAGCAGCGACTGAAGCAGAACCGATTACCAAATGCCAAGAGTGTCGTGAGTGACACCGATGGCAGTAGAGTGGGTGCTTCTTCTCGATGGGAGAGATACGGGGCAAAGGTTCTATTGGATTTTCAAGTTTTCTAGCACATTCCACAAAACTGTAGATGGTTGAGTTTGGAATGTGTCCATATAATTCTTAACAAAGTCATCAAACAGCTGCAAAAACCACACTGGCAGGAATGGGGTGTGTAAATACTGGGTTAATCTGAGACGTGCATGTTGAGCTGTGAGCTGAAATACCACGGATCTCGCTACTGGGAGAAGAACCAAAGGCACACTGGAGCAGAGCATGGATCTGCAGGTAATTCTCGCTGTGAGGCAAAGGTTCTTGTGGGCCCTGTTTCTGGGACAGATCAGGCAAATACAGTATCTTCTTAGACACAAGTTCAGCTCTCGAAAAGACTCAAAATCAACCCCAGTACTGGCCCATCTCCACAGCCCTTGAAAAGTGCTTAGCTGGCGATTTTGCACGTCTTACACTGCGTTGTTTTGCTATACCTATTCATGTTGAGTACCTCTCTCGGGAATACAACAGTTGGAGGAGAAAGCAGTTAAACTGGCAACTTGGTAACCTTAAGTTCATATCCATCACTCAGCCATCTGCTGGTCCCCAGAACGGACCCTTTCTGACTGTCCCGTCTGAAAAAAAGATGTGTCGGTGATCAGGTAGAGGACGCCCTCTGAAAAGTCCGCTCCATCTCTTGACCGGTCGGGCTAAAACCAAAAGTGTTAGCCACCATTCTTATTCCTTGGGCAAGATCACCACCCAGTCCTGCTGTCAGTTACCAAAGAATGCCCCCGACATTTGCACTCCGAGTGACGCCAGTCCACTTTAATGAGATTACACCGAGGGGAACGGTTAGAAAGGCCTGCGGTATCTCATTTGTAAACGCGGAATTGTACAAAGGGTGCCTGCCAGCCAAATCGCCAGGTTAATATTCATGGAGTTACAAGCTTGCAGGTTTTAATAGCGACACGCTCAATTTTAATGTGTTGTCGGTTAAACTTCACGAAATGAGGTTTCTTTATTCTCGGTCGGAGTTAATGATTATTATGTTAAAGATTCAGGATGCTGCTCTCTAACATTAATGTTAATGTTGCATTCAAGTTCTGCTACTGACACTAATAACTGGTGATGCTCACAGAATGATAAAGACCAGCTTTTTGTTTGCTGTTGTTGTATCATGTGCTATGACAACGCTACTCTTGCCAGACATCAACTTTCGCAGCTGAACTAACTGGTACCCAGACAGAAGAGCTCAGGTGAGAGCAGTGCTGGCGCCCCGGCCGGGCTTCACAGGAGCCGCACGGCGGTCAGCGCTCGCCGAAAACACGTAGCTTCGCCTTGTATACACCGATGTTTGGTTAGCTGCACATTAGCCACGGACGGTAGTCGGCAACGCCGAGCAGTCAGGCTCTAGGAGTGTCGGTTCCCCACCACCCACACCTAGTGCTCGAGTCAGCTCTCGGGTGCCACAGCTTCACACATAAGCTACCGTTGAGGGGGGCGCCTGTCTGCGGATTCAGACTTTGTAGGAGTCTGTGCACCAAACCCAGGAGGGTCAAATCACTGACACCTGTCATTTATCGCCAAATCCCCGGCTATAAAGGCCTGATGTCATGGTACGACGTCCCAAAGACACGGATTTGATTGCCCCCTTGTGGCTGGAACACCGTCGCGGTTCGAGGCTGCGTCACCTGGCGCAGTTCGGCTCCCAGGAGAGGGGGGCTGCGCACGCAACCCCTCCGGCCCCCTTGCCCGACACACCGTGCGGATCCACCGTTCGGCTCTTTTAATTAGCAAGACTCGCTGTCGGCTTCTGCAAGTACGAATGGGCGGAGGGTGTGAGTGCGAATGAATGAGATGTCAAAAAAAGTGCGTATCCGTGCCTGGAGATAAGATAATCGAGTGCGTTTCCATTATCAAATTTGGGCTGAGATCTTTTTTGAGGCTAAGAGTGCAAATGGGCCTCTGTGTCGCAGTGACCGCGGGGGGCTCCACGTGCACCAAAACAAACTTGTCACATGTACGGCATGTTAAAAAAACCTCAATCGTGTGCTTCCCGATCCGACCCGACCCTAAATCCAGGGATATAGCGGGAGTCTTTGAGCGTCTTAACAAACCAGTCTTTGGCTTGAAAGGACATTTAGAATCTGAGCGACACACACGGACCATCGGCGGGTTTCCGTGAGGAGGCAGTAAGCCACAAGCGCTTTTCTCAAAGTAGCTGCATTAATAAGACACGTACGAAAAGAGACAATGGTTATAAGCAGCGTACGGGCAGGGAGAGGAATGCGAGACAGGCACGGACAGGCTGCGCGGAGCTCTCCTCCACATGTGGGCAGCGCGGCGTGATTCGTCAGCGCAGAGGAATCTCGGCAGCAGTAAAAGTGTCCTGCGTGAACCGCGAGAAAACTCGGCACAATTTGCTTGTTTAATGACTTCCCGTGTATTCTGGTACACACCTCTTGCCAGCTAACCTGAATGTTTATGTTAAGAAGAGGTCTCAGTCATGCCGGTGTGTGCAGCGATTACCGCCGTTTGAAACGATTCGGCCCCTGCAATATCCCCGCATTGTTACGACTTCCTCGCTGACCGCACAGGGTGCTACCAGGGTGCGTTCGGAAAGCAGCTCCTTTATCAGCGCTATCAACTGGACTGCCCGGGCGGCCGCTGACAGCTGCCTCTGTACGCCGCGATGCAGATAAAGCCGGTGCTGTATAAATACGGCACAAACTGCGGTAAAACGGGGCCCAGGAGGAAGGCGGCATTGTAACTCCAGCACAATGGGCTCATTCTTTGGCCTGGCCAGAATAACAGGGCGCTGCTGTCACTGGTGGCACGGAAAGGGGTCCTCTGGGAGGCAGCGAGGGGTCCCCAACAACTAGCGCTCTGAAAGTTCAGGGAGTTCCCCCACGAGGCTTTATTACATTTGTCATTCGCCGACTTCAGATAAGAGCAACAACAAAAAGCTCTAGTCTGGGACAATAACACCGCACTGCCCTCACTCGACAGTCCAACACCCTGACACAATGAGTTAAGCCAGCAGCCGGACCCTGAACGGACCTTGTCCTCTGGACTGTGGGTTCCAGTTCCTCCAGAGCTGAGAGGATGCGGCAAGGAGGAGAAGGTTCTGTCTTAAGCCGAGTCTCCAGGGGGCGGAACACAGCCGGACGTGCGGCTCTCCGCTTCCTGTCACCTCGTCCGTCGCGGTTTCTTTCTTTAACTTTTCTTCAATGTGACTTACAATGTTCAGCTACAACGTACAGACATTTAGGGCACTACAGCAGGAGGTGCCATCCACTACGCCACCCAAAAAAACGTGACATTTTAGATCAGAACTATATATGAATATATATATAAACTCACGCTCATACCTTTGTTCTGAACAATGGGGGGGGGGCGTCAGTAAACTATGTGCCATAATACATTAAAAAGAAGCTATTTTTACATCCATCCGTCTATTATCATAAAGCAGTTATTCTCGAGCAGCTTCGAGGCAGTCCGGAGCCTATCCCGGGATCATTGGGCGCCAGGCTGGGAACCTACCCCCCGGATGGGACGCCAGTCCGCCGGAGAAATATATTTACACTTGTGCTGATATTAGCCCACACAGCCTCCCCGAGCCATCGAGCAGATAAATACGCACTGCTTTTAAATACATAACCTTGTAAGAACCAGACACGCAGGAACAATTGGCTTTGTTGTGACATCCAGTTTAATCTACCGCTGATCCCGCGGGGTAACTTTACCATCCGCTCTCTATTCAGCAATGCATGAGCTGGTTCCGTGCTCCGATAAGGACCCCGTCTCCTGTTTCGGAGGTGAAAATGAACACAGCAAGCTCAGTGAGAGTGTGAAACAGCTGTTCACACAACTAATGAACTGTACCTTCCTTTTCGCTTCTTCTCAACCAATAGTAATTGACTCTGATGCTGTATTGCTCCCAGACCTGGCATGTGGATCCTTCTCAAATTCCTCCTTACTGTCAAATAGTTGGACCTTTTGGACAGTGTAAAACATGGACTGCTACTGTAAACAGTCAAAAACAATACTTAAGTAAAAAAGATTGTTCTTAAAAAAAGCTACGTTTTTGTTTAGAAATTTGCAAAACAAATCAAATCAAAAACTCTGCTCAAATATTTAGATTCAAAGTGGGTTTTTAATGTTTTGAACCACAGGCATTAACAGTATATATATGTATCTGATCTTGTCTTGTTTGTCTCAGATTGAGGGACTGAGATAGAAACTGGAGAGAATGTGGAAGGTGAAAACCAAGGCAGTTACATTTAGTGATAGGGGCACCTTGGGCTGTGACCCTAAGCTGGATCAGTGGCTCCACCGACTTCCAGTAGCTTCCTATGGACAACAAAAATGCGCTACGCTGTGCCCTTCAACTCCCAAGCTTCTCGTAGAAGGGCCACAAAAAGGTGTAGCAGTGGAAAGGTAAAGCGTCATAACAAATGATCACCAAACTGTTATATCATTAAACTGGTTGTATTTAGCAAGTTGTATTGTCAGTGGTGTCAGGCAGGTGAACACAACAGAGAGTGACGTGCACGCCAGTCACAGTCAAGTGAAAGGGAATATATATATATATATATATGTATGTATAATTAAATTTAATTACCTTTACGTGAGTAACGTATGCAGCGCCGTGTGTGATGTATAATTTCTTATTATTTTTTTACTATTTCGGTCAATACCATATAGCTGCTGCTGGCTCCTGGGGTCAAACATGCAGATGTCACTGGCAGCAATGTGCACGGCAGCTGTAGTGACGTACACATAATAAAGGTATTATTGTGTGTGTGTGTGTGTGTGTGTGTGTGTGTGTGTGTGTGTGTGTGTGTGTGTGTGTGTGTGTGTGTGTGTATTATTGGACTGATGTAGCCAATACCATTTACATTAGACCAACAGGTGTATCTGTGAGGTGTATGTGAACACCCCTCTGCTTTCCTGAAGACGCCCATCTTGACCTCAATTTAACAATCCCAAAAGAGGGTCATGTGACCACTGTAATGTTTTTAAAATTTGAAAAGACATTCAGTGGTGAAGTCTGTTTTTCAAATATCTTCACTGGTTATGGAGTTTGACCCATCACAGCGCAGACATTAAACAGCCGTGCTGAGAGCGATACGGGCAGGAACTGAGACCGTTTCGCAGAATTTGATCAACGTGATGTGCATTTTGACCGAGACACAGCAGCAGACGTTGTTCCCAGTCAGTTTGAACATGTTCAAGATATATCCACTTAGAATAATCAAATAAAAATAAAATAAAGACCAGTGTGCTCGGTATCACGAACCATTATTTGACCGACGTCTTTGCTCAAGGCAACTTACAATGTTGGGTTTGTACACCAGACTTACAGTTATTTGCTCATTTACATAATAGGGTAATTTTTGCTGGAGTAGTCCTGCAAGTACCTTGGACAAGGGTATTACAGCAGGAGCAGGGATTTAAACTAACAACTCCATCCACCGCGCTACCTGCTAACCCAAAGCAACCAACTATATTGTTTATTTGCCGTTTAGCCCACGTCTTTACTCAGCGCCATTTGCAACTGGCAGGAGAAGCAATCAGACTGACAGTCTTTATGATACTAGTCATTGTCGACAAGAGCTACACCACCAACTGTTCCGTAATAAAACTTCACTGTAACTCTGTCCCCAGAGAAAAATAAAAAAGCCGGTCAGTTCTAATGCTTAAAATCCAAAGAAAGGTTACACCTTGTGTTGTTACTCATAGTCTATGAATGTGCTTTACTCACCCAGACTGGCTGATCTAAAAGTTGTCTAGCTGCTCCAGTTTTATCAGTAGATAAATACTGTAATGTTTGCCGCTTTGGAGAGAAGTGTCAGCTAAATGGATAAATAAGAGAAGAAGAGGTGACACAGTGGCTCAGCAAGTAGGGCTGTCACTTCTCAGCGCCTGGGCTGTTCGGTGTGGAGTTTGTATGTTCTGCCTGTGTCTGTGTGTCTCCTCTGTGCGCTCTGGTTTCCTCCCACAGTCCAAACACACGCATTTCAGGTTGCTTGGTCACTCCAAATTGCCCATAGCGTGTGCGTGTGAGAGAGTGTGTGCTGCCTTGCAGGGGACTGGCATCTTATCAAGGGTATAGTTTCATAGCCTAGTGAGTCCAGGATACAGTGGTTATGGACAGTAGGAAACTTTGGCTTGGATGCAAGTTACACAGCCAGTGAACTTCAAAACACCTGACAATGTTGAGCTATTTACAATAATTTCCCATTTATACACTATCTGGGGGGGGGGGTCTATCTACTAGGTAGATGTATTCTTTTAGAGAAATGTGGTCATAAGGACAAATATGTTTGCAAAGCCATGTATCTTGGGCCGTCCTATAGCAGGGATTACACTGTTTTCCTGTAAAAGTTGTTTACCTTCTGCTGATAGGAGATACATGGTCATTTCAGAATGTTTTGCTGTTACGTGCATTCAACAGACAAAAAGCTTGTAAACACAGCAGCTTCTCGATTCTTATTTTTTCACCTAAACAGCTGTTTAATTATTAATGGCCTTGTAACCTCAGGGTTGCACCAGGGATGCTATCGCTCTATCCTTCCGCAAAGCACTTTGACTGAATTCTTTCGGCAAAAAGTGCAGGCATGTAAAATTGGCGATTGACCGTTGCTTTGGGTGAAAAGGGTCGCTCTGTTTCCACACCCTGGGGAAAATGGCTTTGGTTTGAGGAGACTCCGAATCTTAGAAACTCCCTGACAAACCTCTGACATTAGACTTCTTGTACCCGCACTTTATCATATATCCTGTAGACACACCCCTATTTATGTGCTTATTTTTATTTCCACCGAATAGTTGTTCATCTTGCGGCTCCTTTGTTTTTCTTCTCTTGTGTCTTCTAGTCATGCCTCTCATGGGCTTGGTCAAGTATCACAGATCAAATTACACTCCCCAAGAGGGTCTGATGTATTATTCATCAACACGTCAATAGTACCAGAGAAGCTGGACTGGAGCAGGACTGGAGATAGCCGACCATGAATTTAGATACACAAGAGCCAGCTAGAGTTTACGTGAAACCACAGCCGGTCTGAGAAAGATGGTGGCAAGGAGTGGGACCTGTGCAGTTGGAATGCCAGATGAGCTCGATGGCTGAGCCCTCTTGTGTAAAAACAATTGGATTTGGGTTTCAGTCCGATCAAAATGGCCCTCCTCCCCAGCAAGGACCACCTGTTTCGTAGTAAATTGCAAGAGATGAAGGCCTGGTGCACCTGTCAGCCTCGCTGGTTCTCTAGTCAGGGGCTACAGCCACTGTTGTCCCGGTATGGAAGGGAAAAGCCTGAGAGCACAAACCATGGCTGTGCCCTGTACTTTGTTAGGTTCATTTCATGCTTATCCATATTCCCCTTGGCACAACTTTTCTGGCCTTAAGGAGCATGAAGGAGGTACATATCGGTATGGTCTGGTAATAACAATATACAGTAACTTTATGATTTGTACAACTTTCTTTAGTTAAAATAGAGATTTTTTTCAAGGATTCAAAGTTTTGCATCAGCTGATATTCTAGTTTGAGAGAATCCCTCCACTTTTTCCAAACTGCTGTCCCGCATCTGCTTTCAGAAGAAAAAAAAATCATCACATTTTTTCCTGTGGCCCTAATACTTTATCAAATTTTCTTCCTAGATTTAGCTGAAAAAGTGCTGTGCTTTTCCACAGCGTCGCCTTTGCCGCCATGTGTGAGCACACCGTACAGTAGGAAGCATTGTTCAGAAAGGGTTGGGGTTCCATAAAAAAAATGACCTTGTCCAGGCACCAAAGCTGAGGCTATGGGAACAATAATAGCCCTACCTAAAAATAAAAGGGGCAAAATGACAGTGGAGGTTTCCATTACAAAGGCCCAGGATTGACAGGAGGGTCTCTTTGAAAGCAGATGACAAAAGACCAAGGTCTCTGGCGATCAGGTTGCCTTTATCCACCTGGGAAAAAGAAGGCTGTTGAGGACTGTTTGAAGGGACAGCCAGCAGCCATCCATATCCCTCTGAGACACAGGCACCGTACTGCAGCACGCTGGGCATGCGGTCCGCTACCACATCTCTCCTGTGGCCTAAGAATGCCACCTCGCTGTGCCAAGGCCACCTCTGCCACCCAGCTGTTTTCTGACCTCACCTTCCTACAGAAGAATGGCTGGATAGTCCGACAAATACCCTGAAATTCCAACAAATTAAACTCTGACTTGTGCCAAGAAATACAGCTGCCAGAATAGTTCAGTAACTATACCAACCGATACACACAGGTGCTTTAAGGGAACAATGCTAAAGAAACTGCTCAATTAAACGTTGGTATTTACAACATTTACAATATTTCCCTTGGACACTTAACGTCAGCCGCAAGTAAGGAAGGCAGAACTTACGCCTTCCTTGACTGTGAGAGCATCCCAAGGACCAAAAAAAGCTCAACAAGTAACAGGACTTGTAAGTAATACAAGTCATTTGTAAGGAATATTTTCTTGACGTCGTACCACAAGTTTTCTCATAGACAAACACGAACACCTTCACTACCTGGACAATGATATTGTTCCCTTGACTTATTGCTCTTTGACACCCCTTTATTTAAACTACATGCAACCGATTCAAATCCACCCTCTTTCTTGACTGGCAGTGTAATGTGCTTCTTTTCCAAAGACAGGTTCCTTCATCAATTATGACTGTGCAGTTATGGGTCTCCCCGGCCTGCGATGAACTGATTTACGGGCCATATGGCGCACACTGCTGCTTTATTACCTTTTTATGGTGAACCCATTAGAAAATCGCGCTCAGCATTACTCATGTTCAGGGTTTTTGAATAATAAATTTACCTCCTTGTCCTTTTGTTGGAACAAAAAGGGGGAATTTTGAAAATGGAATAATTATTTGCTTTAAAGGCCATTAGAATGTCAGTACAACAGTATGATAAATAGTTCACACCTGGCAGGTGTGCGATGCTTTTCCAGTGCAGGGAAATGACACGGCGAAAGCTGGACGGGGAGTTATGTTAATCTCAAAAAGTAAAACATGTTAAAGCAGGTGATACGCAACGGTTATGGGAAGAGCGAGGGCTTCTCCCGTCCGCGAACTAATGTATGACCAGATTCAAAGAGATCAGTGGATGGTCTCCCTGATCCACTCTCATGTCTTAACATGCTTCTAAGCGTTAGAAGTTTCCTCGTACTTTGGAAGAGAGACAGATCCTAATTCAGAATGATGGGCGTTCATGCCCATCACGCACACTCCCCTTGAAGAGATCGTCTCCAATTAACAGATTAAGCCGAATGGCCCAGAGACACGGGCCCAGGCGGATGCCTTTGCAAGTGACCCCATAGGCAGAAGAATGAGGCGGGTGGATAATGTGTGGCTGCTCTCTTCTCCCCTTTTAAATCCGTATTTAATGACTGGGACACAGATGCAACCAAATATGGAAGAACCAAGCAAGGGTTTAGGTCTTGAACTTTGTTATATTGCTACTGATATTTAACTATTAGCAGCAAATATAATATGGATATGTTTTATAGCACTGCAAATGTGGCGTAAAATGAGGCTGTATATTTTGGATTGCAGATTTGATTGTATATTTCATCCTTATGACTTCACCCTTATCAGACTCTGCAGACACGCAAAGTTGTGTTCGCCCTCAGGCGGCCTGGGGTGTAGAAAGATGTACTCATTCATTTTCAATAACACATTGTTTTGCTTTACCGTGTTTACTCAGATGCGGGTCAGTTGCAGAAGTGTTGCATCCTGCCCACGTGTGGCCCTTGGGCCCCGGGCCCAGGCAGGAAGCAGGTGGGCCAAGATTGGGCCTGTTGGTGGTGTGTGGTACAGAAAGCTGGCTTGACCTAACTGGGTGGTTCTGCCAAACATAGCATCAAAGCTCAGGCAGATATCACACCCATTCCTTGTAAGCACACAGCACTGATGCTAAATAATAACTTGCCCATGACTTGAGGAAGTCAGAGGAACTTCAAAGTAAGGAGATGGGGTTTGGTTCTTGTTTCAATGTGAATTTCCAAGAAATCCTGCTCATAGCTGAACCGCAGCAAAAAAGATTGAGAGAAAAAAAAGTTTATTCAGGAGCACATCTTAAGGTATGAGGCTGCCCAGATAAAGTGCTTCATAAACTGTGATAACAGGACTCAGATACTGCTACCAGTCCTAAAACATAAACAGATTCTTAATGGATGCGCACAGTTCTGAATGGCTTAACGGATTTGAACGTGCCGAGTCACAGGCATGAAAGATAGGGGATCCAGCGCTGAGGGACTGTGGGGATTTCCTCTGCTTACTGCCCCAGGGGCCATGGGTAATTACACCCTTATTACCATCTGTGACCATAGGCACACTATGGATATGACTTTGAGATAAGAGCCCAAGGCCCCCCATGTGTGATGAGCCGCAGAGCAGTTGGCTCAACCTCCGTCTCTGTCAGTACAAGTAAGAGCTAAATGAGGAGCCCCAAAGGGTGAGTGCAAGGTGGGCCCATTAGTGTTTCTTCGCTTAAACGCTAAGACGCCCGAGAAGAGCATCACACCCTGTTTGCTCAGCGAGAGGAGTATGATAAGACAAATAGATTAAATTTCTTGTTAGGTGAAGGATAATCGGGTGTCACTGTGATTTCGTCTTAGGGGCAGCATATGGTGTAGTGCTCAGAACCACTGAATTTGGACAATGAGAACCCAGATTTGAATCCCACCTCTTGTTGCAGCACCCTGGTCCAGGTACCTACCCTGAATCAATATAGTATAAATAGCTCGGCTGTGCACGAGGAAAATCATTATAAGTATTTCAAAATTGTGAATCACTTTGGACCATGAGCTAGATGAGTAACTCTGATGTAAATACATAGTTTTAATAGCAGGACTGAACAGTGTAACTGCCAGATTAAACAACCCGTTACAGGATAAATCTAAAAGGAACTCAGTGGTATGGCTTTATCTCACATGTAACTCAGCAAAAACTAGGGCATTTTTGCACTATTTCCAGCTCTGTCCTGTGGGACTGGAGAGCGGAGCAATTTGCTGCATATTGTCATTAACCAGCGTTGACTTTTCTGAGTGTTTAATACTTTTTGGTGGAAGGTCACGAAGGTCTGATCTGCTGCTGCCACCAAAGCTGAGCTGGAGAAGAAAATTCCATTTCGGTGTCAACTTTACAGGGGAGCCACACCTTTCAACCTTTAAGTTATAAAACGTAATACATGCTCACTGCAATAAAAGAGAAAGATTGTATAACAGGTGCTGGGCCCTCCGAAAATTAAAACAGATGGAAATAGGACAGCTCTCAGTAGTCGCTGCATGGATTTAATTTAAAAGATGTAACGCGATATGGACGTGTTACGGGTGACACACGGAAAAACCTTCACCTACATTGTCTCTTTAAAGACAGAATCACTTGCCATACGCAGTTTATCTACTATTTTCCCCATATGGGTAAAATAAAATGCCCCCTTAAGATGAGGATTGTAGTTTGTTTAGCTGTTACAGTTACTATGTGTAACATGACCCAGCACATTTGCTATTTATTTATATGTCCTACAACTGTCTTCACACACATAACTGCATATAGCGACTACTGAGTGCTGCTCTATTTTCATCTGTCAACTTTTTATTTACCCATTTCTGCAACAGGGATATTTTTACTGGAGTAATGTGGGTTAAATACCTTGATCAAGGGAATTACAGCAGGAGGTGTGATTCCAACCCGAGTCCTCTCCTCTAAAGGTGACCGGCCTTCTGAATACCTGCTAACTATAAATATATATTAGAAAATAACTGTATGATATTAGGGGTTTACCTAAGGTATTTGGCACCTGGAGCGGATATTTCTTTTCCAACCTCCATAATACTGTGCAGCAAAAATACTTACAGTAATAAGCAGAGGCACCACCAAATCCAGTGGATGTTAGCGATGGGTCCAAAGACACAAATTCAGGGAAAGAATTAGGCCAGATTTTCGTTTTTTGTGCTTTTTATACACGGCAATTTAAAAAGGTTGTATTACTAAGTATGACGACACACTGGGCGCAACACTGGGCGGTTGCCAGATTACGAAAAAAACTGAGTCACTTTACAGAAGGATCTAGACTTCATGTTAATATGATACTGACTGACAAATTCTTACGTGTTTATTTCTTTTCGAATCACCCCGTGTTTTTAGACGAACACAAACAGAAAAGTGTCCTATTCAACAACAGCAACAGCTTGTTAATTTTATTGCATTATTATTATTATTATTATCATTATTAGCTGGTCCTAACGGACGACTGGAAGAACTAGGTTTGTGCCACATTAATAATTATATTATTAATAGTTAATTATTAATACGTATTAATTTGTATTGACGGTTTATTTCTTTTTGTAGCAAACCTTGACCATCGTCGACAGGGGGGTTTGTTCTCTGTAAAAAAAAAAATAGTGATTTTAGTTAATTTCATCTGCTTTAGTCACTCAGTAATCCCCCTCGTTATTTTTTCTAAATTCCCCGCAGATAATTTCTTCACATCCCTCGCACCACGTGTGTAAAACACGTGTCGTTGAGGGGAAGCGGGGCTGGAAAGAACATCTTCAAGGAGGGAAGTTGCGCCGGAAAAGACTACAGCTGAACACGGACGGCGCGATCTTCATAGATCGCCGATGAACGGCCAGTGGTCGCGGCCGTTAGAAACCGCGCGGCTGCGCGCGGCGGAAACGCCATTAATGTGAAGCGCTCCGCCGGCGCGCGCGGCCCTGTGAAGCCGAACTGTTGCCGCTCCCGGGGGAGTCGCGCGCCACCGCGACCAAAGCGGCGCGCGCGGGAAGCAGTGGCGCGCGAATCGATAACAGAGCGGGATGCAGGAGGGAAAAAAAAAGGTGCTGGTATGAAAAAAGTGTCTTTTTTTAGATTTCTTTCCCGGCGTAGGTATATAAGAAGGCTTTTCAGAATGACCACAACTCAGTTAATAACCAACAGCGCACTTTTACAGTTAAAATAAAAAAGCCACGCAGTCTGGCGCCCCAGCTCCCTCGGTGAGGGGATGGGTCTCCACTGGGTCTTGTTACCATGTTGTTCAGGTGCTTTTAGTATTTACTACACCCTGAGAGGAAATCTATTAAATATACTAATAGTATCTTTTTAGTTAGAAATTGCAGCAGATGGCACCGTGCTTAGAACCGACACCTTGTAAGAAAAAAAGAAAAACACTCAGCTTGGAATCCTGCTCCTGGCGTAAATCAAAACGGCCAGCCCGGAATAAAAGCTAGCCGCAGTGTCTAGACCAACGTCTTACCCTGGATACATGGAGAATACTCTGCTGTGCAAACGGAAAACCGTTATATGGCAATGTAAACCCCTCCGACAGGCGGAAACTGGGATTAAGGCTCCTTCAAGTCTGTTTACCTCCACGCGTTGACTCGTGTCCATGTTGCGCAACAGCTGCCCCAAAGGGCACGAGTCGAGCTTTGAGGTGTTTACTTTTGCCGATGAGACCGGGAGGAGGAATGTGCGCACAGCGCGGTGCCAAGATCAGGTGCCCCTTGGAGCATCAATGAAATTTCACCTCCTGAGTCCCTCGCGTGCTGGTGGATTTTTATTGGAAGAATGTAAACTCTTCGGGTGATGACTGTATGCGGAGAATTTGGGGGTCCAGGAGCCGTGTTGCCAGAAATCTGTCTGGTAATATAGCTCAATTTTTTTTACACATGCTGCTACAATAGCCCAGATTAATACATTAAAACATTTAAGTTGCATTTATTGCTTTAGCAGGTAATTTACTCAGAGGTTACTTTTCAATGCTTGATACAGCACGCTGAACTCTGTGTAATACTTCATCCATTTATAGGACAGGGTAATGATGTCTCTCACACACCAACACACACACACACACATTAGGGAGGGTTTAGAGTTACAAACTCACCTGAAACACAACTCACTGGACTGTGGGACCCACCAGAATACAGGGACAACATGTAGCTCCATGTTGACTGCAAAGCCTTGCAGCCGTGAGGCACCAGCACTAACTGCTGTGCCATTTTTATATACGTGTACAGTACTGTGCAAACGTCTTAGGCACCTGTGGGAAAAATGCTATAAAGCGAGGATGGTTCCAAAAATAATGCCATGAATACTTATTAATGAATAAACCTTCTAAAAAGTGCAGTAGACAAAAAAACCTCAGTCAGATCAATATTTGGTGGGACCACCCTTTGCCTTTAAAACAGCATCAATTCTCTTATGAAACTTGCATGCGGTTTAAGGTAGAGGTTGGTAGGTTCTTCCAGACATTTTGAAGAACTGGCCACAGTTGTTCTGCAGACTTTGACTGTCTCTGCATGTCCTCCTAGACTGACTCGATCGTGTTGAGATCAGGGCTCTGTGGAGACCATACCATCTGTTGCAGGATTCCTTCTTTTTGCTGAAGATAGTTCTGTATGACTGAGATTGGGTGTTTGAGGTCATTCTCAGGCTGCAGAATGAATTTGGGACCAACCAGAAACCTCCCTGATGGTAGATAAGAATCTACCTGTACTTCTCAACACACATTCAAGTTGCATACCTAAGACTTTTGCACAGTACTATATATACATTGTTTTTGCAAAGGCTGTTATCATTTTTCCGTTTGCTTTTTAAAATTGAATATAGAGCGATCCAGAATTAACTCAGCACAGAATAAAAATGGCTCATTTACCTATTTATCCTGCAGAATGTGCTTACTGTGTCAGTTCAGGGTCGGCACCAGCATCGCACCTTAAGGAAACTGCTCTAACCACGATGCCACCTGCTGCACAACAGTTAAGTGGAAAGTTTTCACCATCACAGGAATCATTAGTAATTTACCCTTAATTTCCATTGTTTTGTATCTCAGTCAGATCTATGTCTGGGATATATTTCCTGTGCTCTAGGACTGAAATGTTTTAGGCATTTCTTTCTGTTTCTAATGCAGAACTTTTGCTCTGAGCAATTGTGTGCAGCCAAGTTGTACTGACATTTTACTGGTCCAAATATCCCTCTTCTTGTCATGTTACAACAAATCCACAACTGTGCAGCAAGGATTATAAGAGCAGCCAGAAAGTATGACCATTTTACACTGACTCTAAGGTTACTGCAGTGGCGCCCAGTAAAGTTTAGTACAGACCTTCATGTCTTAGTTCTCATTTATATGGCTGTGAAAGACTCAGCAACTTATTAATTATTAGAATCCCAGTCAAATGATATGCTTTCTTTTTTTAACTAGAATACAAAAAATGTGCCAAGACCCCTAAAAATATGGCACCAGCTGCTATCAATGATGCAACTTCAGTCCGTACATTTAAATGTAGACTCTTCATTAGCATAGTGTGATTAATGTTGTTGGTGCCGCTGTCCATGTTGCAGTCTCTCTCTCCAGACCTCTCTGTTTATGATGCTGTGGATCATATGGTGCAACCATATTTATTCATTCTTCTCCCATGCAGCATTCCAAGCTGTGAGCTCCACTGGGTTGCCCAGCTTCTCCTTGATTCACTGATGATCATCTGATGACCAGTCAAGGTGAGAATTCCAAAAACCACTTGTTACACATGCTCTCCTGCTCTGCCTTTTGCCCCCCCCCCATACTAGTCATTAAATGTGTGTCATGTTTGTTAATACTCATTAATTGAGGCAATTTGCTGAGAAGGATGCGAAACAGCAATTCACTGAAGGGTACTGGATTTTAGATGGAGTTATATGAAAGGTAATTAAAATCCCCTGTTCCCAGCTGACTGTGGCACTGTACTACATTGGCTAAATCTTTGGTCTA
This sequence comes from Arapaima gigas, assembly GCA_900497675.1. Taxonomy (NCBI): domain Eukaryota; kingdom Metazoa; phylum Chordata; class Actinopteri; order Osteoglossiformes; family Osteoglossidae; genus Arapaima; species Arapaima gigas. Next base: position 19,913 of record UFQX01000852.1, on the reverse strand, counting down.
GGCTCATCAGCTTGATGTTCTGGAAAATGACTTTTGTTACTCCACATATCCATGTCTTCAGAAGGGCGCAATTTAATGCCACAACTCGGACACCAACAGTCACTCTGTGCTCTGGAAGTGTGTGTATTGTGTTACTGATGTGAATCGTAGCTATAGCTACATAACCATATATTTTTGGAATTGTTTGTTTAAGTCAGTTCCATTATATGGTCTGGAGGCCAATGTGGGTTTTTTTTTTTTTTACATGTGAGCTGTTCTGTCACGTGGTGTAGCACCGGTATGAGTTCCCTTAAACGAAATGCGCTGCAAATGTATATACAGTTTGTCTTGTGGGTAAAATGTCAAAAACTGGAGCACAGTACACCTACTGTCAGTGTGCAAGTTTTTCCAGCAAAAAAAAGTAGCACAACTGGCATACAAGCATATGATGTACAATCCTTTGGCAGATGGGTTGTATCTCTTACATACACATTTCTAGGAGCTTGAGTTCCCTCACGGTGAGACCTGGTTGAACGGAGTCTAAATCTGAGATGAGTTCAGTCCTTTTCTTACACCCCAGTGTTGACTGAAATTTAAGAAAATATACAAATTGTATGAGGGGTTTCTGGTTAATGCCTTTGAAGAGCACATTAAGTGCTTAAGTGTTTCTGGTATATTTAGAAAACTGATATATATCATAATTCATTATTTTGGAAAACAATATGTCATACTTACTTAAAAGTATCCAACTCAAACAAATATTTCAACTGGAGTTAGATTAATGAGAGTCGCGCCTTTCATGTACAGTCCATATACCTGACACGCACATTCCATGGAGCGATATGATGTACTGGTTAAAACTTGCACTGGTAATTTTGATGTTTATATTTCATCCCGTCTTGATATTTTCTTGAGGCCTCAGGTTCAATTCCCATTTGTCATGTTTTAACATTTTAAAAAGTTTACAGCACGTGCAAATGTGGACCTTGTATGGACAGCCGGTGTTCAGCCATTAAAAATGAACACGAATGTCTATGCTAAATATTTACGCGTCTGATAGGTAACACATTGAAATCACGGTGAACGCATTTCTTTTTAAAATCACTGTACAGCACACCGAAGTGTTTTTGACAGCCAGTACGCAGCGTGGTGTCAGTTAAACCAATAACGTCAAGATCTGTGGTTCTATCAAAGCTCCTACAAACGGTTTGAGTAACTGAGTTAATGTACATTTATCCAGCTGAATGAATGAGAGGCAGGTGGTTAAACTGTGTGAAGAAGAATTCACTGCCGTAATAATTTGTGTTCGAAATTCACTGGGAATATGTAAAGGTGTTGCTTTTCTTTAATGTCCAGGTGATGTAGCAGGTATGCAGCACAGGGACATGTCTTGACCTTCCTCTTTTCGCTTTCCTCCGCCTGTCACGTGTCACTGTCTCGACTACTCGGATTAACACGCATTTGGAATTGCGGTTTCATTTTATGCCGGTGCTGCGGGATGATGATAGAAGAATGGTAAAGACGTGCAGGGATGCTGGATTCCTACTGGGTTGTGCTGGGTGAATTGGAAGTCCTCCACGGCTTGTACAGACGGGACATGGTAGGAATTTAGGCCTGGTTCTAAGAACTAGTTTGGAATTAAAAAAAAAATTGCGATACGATTTTCCGTTTCGTCATGTTGCACTTTTATTATCCTATTAGATTTAATGGAAATCCAGAACGGACGTAAAGGTAGAGGAGCGAGACTCCGGTAAAAGGTGCGTGAGGAGTTTCTCGCCGGGATGCGGCTCTGTTTGTCCTCCACGGGACACCGTAGGCGCGTCTCCGCGCTCTCCTCCGCGGATGCTCGGCTGCTGCGGGGGACGCGGGGCGCTGCTGCAGCCTGCTGTTAATAATGGAGCAGATCAACAACATCCAGGTGGTTCCGTGCACCAGCTCAGATTACCTGAAGCCGCTCAGGGTGCATTACAGCCAGGTGAGTCCGTGCAGGTCGCTCGTGCGTGACCAGGGGGGCCGGTTCGCGGAGCGCGTCGCCGTGTCACCGCAGCTGGCTGCCACCCCCGCCCCCCCACTCAGTGCCCGGCACAGGACCCGCGATTCGGCGGCGAATTTTCGGTTTTATTCGTTATACAGAGACGTGTCTCGCGTTACTCTCACCGACAGTTTCACACGCAGCATCTCCATATGTACCGTCCACCGTCTAACCATCCGTGTCACACATTGTCCGAAATTCCAACCCCCAAACTGACCGTTTGAAGTCCCCCCCCCCCCCCCCCCCCCCCCATCCGCCTGTTTCACACAACAACCCGCATTTAAATANCCCCCTTTTGAAGCCCCCCCCCCCCCCCCCCATTAAATAGGTTGTTTAAATGGTAGCCCGGTATATACACACATGGTAACTGTTGTTCTGCACAAAATCAACGAGTGTTGGCGCAGACTTCTGGCACATGTTTTATTCAGGATCAGTAGGTGAAGAACTTCCTTCTTCACACAACTGCTTAATTCTCCTGCTCACTTTTGCATTGTTTGTTTGGTACGTGTTTTCAGCAGGCATGTGTGTTTGTGTGTCTTGGCCTTGGTGCTTTCTGAAATAGATCTGAAACATTTTATTCTCAGAATGGGACAGGATACAAAATTGCTGGTTTCATTCAGCAGATCTTTAACACAAAAGTTTGATTTGTCCCTGTTTATTCCTCTTAAACCACAGCCCACATTTTGTTTGAAAGAAAACTGTAGATCCTGTGTTGATTATTACTGCGTATTTGGTAAGAAAATGTACTTTATTAAATAGTGTGGCCTAAACCAGAGGTTTTGTCTGCAAATATGTGGTTTGGTTCACTCAAGTGTCCCAACTTTCTGCCCTTCTGGAACTACTTTGTGCCACATGACCCCCCTCCCCACACACTGTAACCTTTCACCCTTGTGTTGTGTGTACTTGTGTCTGTATATGTTTGTATTCTGTCATTCATTCTGTTACTATGTTGTAACCCTGTTATATGTTGTTCCATTGTTAATGAAATTCAAATAAACATGTGATTAAAGAAAACATTTTTTGTCCAACACAAACATTTTTTTAAACTGCTGGATTTCTTTATCATCACGTCACGCACATATTGGAAGACATAGCTACGTGTCTGCGTTGTCCATAGTACGTGTAACATTTTACTCTGTACACCCGGATATTTGAAGAGATCTGTTGAAATAACGTGTCTGACTTCTAACATTCAGTCGTTCGTGTCGTCAGTTATATACACGGATATCCTGCCTTTTTTTCCCCTTGCATGACTTGTCAGTAGGACACAGTTTTTTAATGCTTTAAGGAGATTAGATGTGCTCTAGCTTGCCTTTCTTCCGTCACTGTTTCCCCCACATGTGCCTTATAGCCTGACGTGACTGCCATCTGGTAATAGTTCCTCAGACTGAACGGGAGTTCAAGCCTTCTGTCTATTCAGTCGGGCCCTAGGTTTGTCGGTGAGTCACGACTCTTGCTGCTTGGGTCAACAGAAGGGGTGGGCCACGAGGAGAAGGCGGGCTTTCTAGTGCATTCTGAACACAACACCTACTGGCCATTAGCACAATGCACAAGGTCATGGTCTTGAATTAGTGTTTTCCAGCTTTAGCAAACTGTTTGCTCCATCAGTAGATGGACATTTGATCATGTAGGGCTTCAGCATCTCTTCTTTAAGACTTAAGAGCAGATTATGATGATTATACAGTTTGTTGCCCTGTTCTATCATAGTGCAGAAGTGTCTAGTATTTGGCAGTAATTGTTGGCCTTTAATTTACTAGCAGGTAGCGTAGAGGTCTCATCTTCAAATCCCACCTCCACTGAGCAAGGTGGTTTCCCTAAATCGTGCCACTAAAAATTTACCCAACTGAGTAAATGAGCACATCACTGTCAGCAGCTTAACATTGTGGAACTCTTTGGAGAAAAGTGTCAGTTAAATGAGTAGTTGCAATTAGATAGTCAGGTTTCCAAAACCTGTTTTTCATAGAGAGGCGTAGGTTAACTTTTAAAAGGGCATCATTGTAATATGTAAACCATTATCAGGATCACAGGAGTAATGGGTATGTCAGCAACCCACTTGAGTGAGGCAGTGTGACATGGTTGAAGTGGTTTCACACTTCAGAATCCGCACTCAGTTTAGTTCGCAAACTAAGAACGACGATCCGAGGAGCTGGAACAGTAGAACATGTAAACCTTTACATGCTTACAGATGCAGCCCTGTGTGATCCCGCGTTGTTCTGTGTGGTCACCTGGCGCAGCCTTACAGCGACTTTACGTGGAACTCCTCACTGAGCTGGAGCTGCAGAACTGAGTCACGGTGCCACCCACAGATTGCTAGAAGATGCCAAAATTGCCAAAGCCTACTTCTTAACCCCCCCCACAAAATATCTGTTAACCAAGGGACCGCTTGTGCTCTTCACCTGGTTCAACACAAACCTTTGGGGCCGTCCAATGCAGAAGACGATACTCCATTATGATATTTTAATGTAATGTTGTTCTTAGCACAGGAGACTTAATTTTTAGTACATGTATGATTCTATGGTGCCCCTGCTGAAGGTCACTCACTTTCTTACCTACAGAAACATGCAAATACGGTTTTAAATGACCAAGAGGGGCTAGTTGTGGCTCTTGTATGGTCATTTAAAAGGCTGGAACTGCTGGCGTTACTCCATGATGCTGCCTCTTCCCAGCAATGAGCATAAGTTTCCCTTATTTAGACTATAGTTTCCCTAAGGACATTTTTATAGTTTTTCTTCTGTTTCACTTTGATATCTGATTGATATCTGAGACATTGTACTGAGGGGGCAGGCAAGTGGTCAAAAAACAATGTGTATTTTTTTTATTATTATTTTTTTTTTTTACAACAAAACCTAAAGACATAAATAGCACGTGTAGGGGGTCACGGTAAAAGGCTGATGCCAGATTTGATAATGATTTTCTGTAGCAGTCCCTGCTGCCACCATATACCCACATTTGATGGTTCACCCTGCAGACATTATGTGCTTAGATTTCTTTTTCCACTATGTACACTGGTGACCGTAACCCTGATCTGCTCAACTTTTGACCTCAGCAGCTGAGCATTGAAAGTAAAAATAGAATTTTGCACAAAGTATTATGAACACGGTGTATATAAAAAAGAGCCCACCTTATCTGAGTCATAATGGCTCGGTGGTGTAATTAACAAGCAAATCTGACATGACGGGAAATGACTTCAGACAACCTTCGCTGTGTGGGAACAGTCAGGCTTGAAGCTGTGCATGAGAAGACTGGTGCCTAAACACGTTTTGCAAAGGCAGCTCCTTAAGCACCCAAAAATTGTTCTTCGAGATCCTATCACCGAAGGGGAATAAAGAAAAAGACCAAACAAAGCGAGATTAAGACTTATCTTTGTTTACACTGAGCTGCCCAGGATGCTTGGTGACATAACTGCGTGGCCTTGGAGAGCACCGATAGGTTGAGGAAAGGTGGGGTTCAATTTTTCAGACCTGTGGTATTGCATCCAGCACTCTGCTCTGCTGGCATATAGAGGTTTCCGCTGCTTTTGTCCTCACCCTTCTACCACCAGTTCGTCAGCAACTTGGATTGTGGCAAATTCCTCCATTTCATGCATTTCTGAGATTATTTTGACGGCCTTCTGTTGCCTGCTGGAATTCTGCCTTCAGAGTGAACTTGGCTGCAGATGTCATCTCAGCTCTGCCCTACTGAAACAGTCTAAACAAATAAATTAAGTCAGTTAAATTCAGTGTAAATTTGCTTTGCACAGAAATAACTTGTCAGCAGAGGCGGCGATTTGGTTTATTTGAATCTCCTGTCTCTTGGTACGTTTGGCCAACGTGTTGGTTGTAGTTTCCCAAGTAATCCTTGTTGTTTTTAGACAGCGTTTGGATTCGGATTCGGTTGCAAAGTTGATTTTGTGGCAGGGTGCTGATGCAAGCAGCTGGGCACAGATGGATGTGTCGGTCTTTGGCGGTAGAGGGTGAGGATCATATTCGGTGTCGGGTGGGTGGACAGTATGTTGTGGTGGGATCCGGGGCAGAAAGGGTGGACAGTTATTAGCAACAAAGCAGAACCAATAGGGAACAGTGTGCAGTGGTAAAGGAGCACATGGGAAATCGCATCATTTGAGTGCCTGAGCACCTTCAGAGGACATAGGAAAAGGGTTTTGTTGGGAGGGTGACGGATGCTTTAGAGTCAGATGTAGACAAACACGAGCTGTCATTGAAGGTGCTGCTGGGAAGGTGGTGACCTTGCTTGGCTGGAGGTGCTGGAACCATGTGAAATGTGGGTACTGGGTTGATTCATTGGTATGGAATCTAACCTTCAGCTGGACAAGGCCACAACTAATGCCTTTATGTGTTTTGTTTTAGAAAGTGGCATTTAGAGGTCCAGGGAGTAATGCGTGGGGTCAATGCAAGGGAGCGGTCTAGTTCCCAGGACCGAAGAAGTGGTCTGTCTCCAGAGCCCCTTGCTTGAGCCCCACCTGCCTCGTACTTCGCATGCTCCATGGCGTCAGTCTAGGGGAGGTAGGTGGAGCACTTTCCCGGTGAACAGTGAGCCCCGGCCCGGGCGGCATGGCTGCCTGCTCACACTGCACATTGTAACCGTGTCCTGTGTAGCGTTTCCCAGTGAGATTGTGAATTGTTACGAGGGAACAATGGATGGCTGTGCTATGAAAGGACTTGTAAATCATTCAGTGTGTTCTAGCATAAAGTGCAACTCCGCTCCGGTGATAAGCGGATTTCAATGCCTTTTTGGCTCTGGGAACAACTCTTAGTTTAGGCCCGCGTTGTTTAATTGTGAGCAGCAGCAGTTGTACTGGGAGGTTTCGAGTGGCTTTGTACTCATTGTCCAGTTTTTGCAGCCTTCTCTGCCAACTTGTAGCCTTTCGTACGGCGTTATGCGGAATGTCAGACTTTGCATGTTTCCTTTTTTTATTACATAAAAATCAGAATCTTCCCGTGTGAAGCAGTGAAAGCAGGGTGTGCAGTCGGTGGGTAGGTTATGAGAGGAAGGAAAATACAAACGGACACACGGACGTGATCCTCGCCTGAGTTTTGTAAGCGTTTTCTCGGCTTTGCCCAATTTACCAGAGTTCCTCTCATTTTCACAACCAAAGGGAATGTCGAAACGCTCTCTGGTGCCTATCTTGATCATCCTGACCGGTAGTGAAGGCAGTGCCCTTTGCCAGGTGTGGGGGCTGTGCCTGGTCGGCCTTTGTAGTCACAGAGACCTAGGGACCCTGCAGGAAATGAGGGAGTTTGTCATCTGGAAACTGCGCTCCAGCCTGTGTCTGGTCATCCGCTTTTGACTCACAGGGGCAGTACTGGAGGTCTCTGGGAAATACACACCTGCAGAGGAAGAGTCCTGGGAGGTGGGTAGTGTAGTAAGGGTGAAGGGGGGCAGTTAAAGAGACAAAAAATTGAGGTAGACGGTTTTGTGATCACAACCTGGTCGAAAGAGCCCTTCATTAATCTCCCCTCCATCACATAGTTCCTGGGAAGGAAATGTGACTTGTCAGTGTGAGCGAGCAGCGATTTCCCCGGAAGAGGCCCACCCCAGGTCTGTCTGCTGCTCACATGTTCGCTGTAGCACCCAGGCAGGGTTGTTGTGAATCATGTGTTTCTGCGTGTTCAGAAGCGACTATGGTGACATCGCGTTTGATCTGTGCGCTGGGTGTCGCGTGTCGTTTCAACAATCGCACCAAGAATTTCTCTGGTAGAAGCTTGAATAGCCTACAGTGTTTTTCATACCGTAAATCCAAAAACACGGGCATGGTCCATTTATTTGTGCCCTCACTGCCCTTTCCACCTACGGCTGCTCTCGCGCTCTCTCTCTCGCACACCCCCACTTCACAATAATTTCTTACTTGTTTCGACACAGGTTCCAACAAATGGTGAACTGTAATTAAATTTTAAATCTGTGCTGCTATTTGCTTGATCTGAAAAATAAGAATCTCTGTTTTCTAGTAGTTGGTTTGCAGGGTGATTCTACATTTCCAGAAATACTAGAGCAGCTTCTGTGCGTTTTTCTCAGGAAATCGGCTCCATCTTCCCGCGAATGAAAGCTCCGTACCACTGTGGCTCAGGTGGAACAATGCTGTACTTATTTGTATCAGATTGATGAGCTTACAGTGTTTACATAAAACAACATATTTCGCTGTTTTTCCAGTAGCTTTTCCAAGCCTTTCCTAGCTTGCTCCTACTTGTCGGTGTCTGGTTAATGCTTGGCTGCTGGGTGGTTTGGTCCTGCTCCCCTCTCCCGGTCTGCACCCTGCAGCTCGTGCCAGGCGTCGTGTCTGAATCTGCCTGGAGAAAATGCGTGCAACGCTGGCACCACTTCCCCCTCGACAGCATACAGAGAATTCGGGATCTGAGTAGGAGAGCGACGCCAGCAGAGGAGAGAGTTGTGGAAAGATGGGAAGGGACACGTGGTGTGTGTTTTGACACGGCCGCCTGTGGAAGGCTTTTTGGACAGGGGCTGCAGAGGGCAGACGGGTCAGGATGTGAACACGCCAGTACTTCCAGTTCCGTTTCAGGTCCCCGTTGTGGTTGACGTGACCCTGGAAGGAAGCGGGCTGATCTGCGTGCGTCCACTGGCAGGAAGGGAGCGCGCCGCCGACGCGCGCACAGTGGCGTGCCTTCTGCCACCCTTGGGGGGTGAAGTTTTTCGGGAACTCCCTTTCTGCAAATGCGTGCAGAGGCTGCCCCACCCCAACACACCCGAGAAGCGCACTGGTACACATTCAGCACCGCATGACGGCACTGCTGGGATTTGTTTTTTCTTTGGTCATTACTCAACCCTTCTCACCCATTCACACAGTAGCACACATACTGCACCTTCTTTGAAGGTTCAACCATAGAGACTGCGCTGAAATTTAAAGCTGTAAAATCCTGTCCATGTTAAATATCCTTCACATTCTGTCTCCGCCATGGATATGCACACGTAGGAGAAGGCAGTGGTTGAAGTGGACCGGTACTCACCAGTACACAGCACCAGCGCTTCTACATTTTGCTCTTTGGAGCAGTGGGCTTTTTTTCTTGCCTACTGGCACTTTCCATAGTATTCTGTGAACGGTAATGAACTATTTCACGGTCAGAATGAATTGCCGTGATTGTCCCTGATAACATTCTGTGCCATGTTTGATTGTAATAAAAAGCTGCGACTACCGACGTAAACCCGTCCCGCTTTTCCGAGATTCCCCTACGGCTTGAGTTTAGGATGATGGAATGGAGCACCATAACTTCACAGCCTGGTCTGTTTCTGACCGCCGTTACAAGGTTGAGGAGGGTTGAGGCCACGACCTCAGTAAAGTAAAGTAATGTCCTGGCCAAGGAGGCAGTAGTGACTCCTTTTCTCGTAGCCCGGTACAGCAGATTAGAGCTGGAGGCTCCTAGTTTTACACCTACTCTGCCTGTAGTGCTCTTGATCAAAGTGTTTGCCCTGCTGTGTAAATAGGTAAATTGTTGTAAGGTTTGTTACCTCACCATGTAAGTCACCTTAAAGAAAGGAGTTGACTAGAAACAGTTAATACGTGAGCAGGTAATGTTTGGGCCATGAGATTTGTGACCCCTCTGCTTAAGTTTCCTGGAAAGCGATGTGTTTAGGCCTGCATGTTTCCAGGGTAGGAATGTGTGGGGGGAACATGACCCTATTGATGACCTNTAGGGGGGTTTGCAGTATGAACGACCCCCTTTACCACCAACGGAGTTAAGATGTTGATCAGGCCAGCACGGGTGGGACAGATGTGTGGTCTGCCATGAGTCCCCCATAAGGGTGCGGGGGGGGGGGGGGGGGGGGGGGGGGGCCGGGGGGGGGGGGGGGTCTGCTGAAAAGACAGGGGTCAGCTGTGTTGTCAGACTCCAGGAAAGGCGTTTATGGGCAAATGATTTTAGGGTCAGTCTCCACAAGAGTGGAAATGCACATGTTCAGGTTTTTTTTCCAGAGGTTTCTCTGAATGACTGCGAACATGGCAGCCCATGGCAGAAGACTGAGGTGAACGTGAGGAGTGGTGTGCAACGTGAGCTTCCAGCCGTGCTGCCTTTATGATCGTAGTTTGCATAGTCATCGGGTTCGTACTGTGTTTGGCACCTTCTACGGTTGTCATGGTCTTGTTTCTGAAAGTTTGTGATGTCTTCATTGTGCATCAAGGTGGTCCAGTGAGGCAGGTATTCATCTGTACTGTTTGGGGGGGAGCTGAATTTAATCACTGATCTTTCACTGCTGCATCTCTGAACGAGGCCGGGATGTTGCCTTCAACGTGGCAAATGATAATTGAGGTTTCAGGTCCAAATTATAGATTGTATGTACCACCCACACAAGACAGTCCTCTCTTTAGCACACAGAGCCTTGTTTTCACTCAGAGGAGAACATTCCAAGTCATGAGATTTGAAGGTTTATAAAATTCACATTTTGTGCACATTTTGATCACAACCAACACTTTTCATCTTAAATAGGCAAAATGCAAATACAGAATAGCAGTAGAAAATGTGTTGGCACAATGACTAACTGATGAAAAGGGTTTGACAACATGCTGAAGGTGTGTGTGTGTGTGTGTGTGTGTGTGTGTGTGTGTGTGTGTGTGTGTGTGTGTGTGTGTGTGTTAAAGATCTTGCCTGTCCTTGAAGGAGAGTCTCCTCCAGCTTGACTTCTCCTGGCTCCCACCCACCCCAGTCAAGTGGTGACATGCACACCGAAGGAGCTAAAGGGTCCAGCAGATCTGTTGTTATGGGACTTAGGCTGTTTAATGAGAGGCTGATTCTGGGAGCAGAAAACCGTGAGCAAGGGTTTGCTTTAATGCACTTCCCAAGTTTGTCAGCTTTGAGTACAGTGGTCTCTTTGGGCTACACCAGAGGGAATCCCTTCCTGCTGCCCACCCCGCTGCCAGCAACACAGTCGACTTACGGGCAATCCCACAACGCCGCACTGACGGCCAGTGGAGCACCTTCCTCCCTGGCACAGCAGCTTCCCTTGGGAACCCTTCAGCCCCGTGTCCAGTTCCCCAACCACTATTCCTACTTCTCTGTTTACAAATAAGAAAGGATGCAGCTGCAGGCCCTGTGACCATCTGTGGAACAAGGTACTTTCCACAGCGATCACATTACTGCTCTTGGAACTAAGTCACCACACCTTGTGTGGCCTGTGAGAATGTGGGCACCTACAGCATGTGGTGACCTTCACATTCCACTGTAGTGCTCAGTATCCTCAATGAAAGAAAAAATATTTCATTTTGTAGTTTATGTAGTACTGATTGCATGGAAACTATGCATAGAAACCATCAGCTCTAATACATCCCTCTGATTCACTTAAGATGGGTTCCCAGGTTGTCCTGTGTTGCTTTTCCTGCCTGACAACTTAAGTGGCACTCTGTCAAGATGTTTTGAGGCTCAGTCACAGACGATGGTGGGCCGGTCTTCCGCAGGGTGTTCCGTTCTCATTGGGCCTCCCATTAAAATGACTAATGGCCTCCCGTCCTGTTGGCGGAAGCCCCCGATGCGGGTGAGCCGAGTGCAGCAGTCAGGTGGTGCTGAAAGTGTCTTTTTGCTTGGAATCCAGATGTCATAGGGGGCACTTGGGCTCTGCCTCTGGCCAGCGCCCACCGGCAAGGGTAGGCGTGGGTTCACCCCGAGACGCACAAGGTGAGCAGTTGCCTGCAGGTGCTTTCTGCCCTGCAGGTACGTGGCTAAATATAGACCAAGTGTTTGAGTAACAGCTGCTGCTTTTTTTTTTTTTTTTTTTCCAAAGCCAGGATCAGACTTGTAAATGACATTTAACAGCACCTGAACAGCAGGGGTGTAAGCAGTGCCTTGAGAAAGCGAGGTGACTGCCGGAATCACACAGTGGCGGAGTGACATGGTGCAATTGGGCACTATGATCACACACAGCCATGCGTCACTCCGCTCTGGCAGGGCTGGTCTCTGTCCTGGGGTCCGGAGAGGATTTCACACATGGTTAGACAAGATGACAGCTGAGCTTGGCGACCCATGGGAGTAAAGCAATTTCCTCACCGTGTTTATTTAATTTATGGCATTTTCCTTTCAGATCACCCACATTACTTGTTCTTCCTGCAGCTTGACATACCCATAAGTCTCCCCTCCCCCCCACACACAGTTTTTGTGCAGGAAAATGTGTGTGGGTGTTTGGTTTTTTTTTGTCTTCTCATATTTCCTGCATTCCAAACTATGGACTGCTTGTTGTACAGTATGTGCGTGTCCTTCGACAAACTGCATGTCACAACCTGATAACAAAAATGATGGGACAGGAGTTGTTACTGACGATACTTTTACCCCGCAGTGAGTTTCTAAATTACAAAATGTTTAAAAATGCTAGAAGGCTTGTGATCAGAATGTAAAGGTATGTAACACGTGAAGCTGCCAATGTCAACATCACACATGAAAGACCTGCTTTTTTATATATATATATATATATATATATATATATATATATATATATATAAAATAAAATAAAAAATCTCTGTATATATAACTCATATATAACATTCATATACCTCAACATATATATGACTCTGTTGTGTTTTTGTTCCACTTTCTCTTCTCCTCTGTTTGCAGAATGGAACCAGGAAGTCCTGGGACTTCATGAGAACCCATGACAGGTGAGAGTAGCTCAGTGCTTCCATGGGTGCAGAGCTGAAATCCCAGTGTTACTACTTGCACCAGGACGCATGTTACTGACACAGCGCTGTGGTCATTTTTAAAATCCCTTTGAGGAATTTTGCTCTCGAGATGAAAGGCTCACAACAGGTGCCTCTTCAGGGTTTTGTGTTCTCTCGGAAGCTCTTGGTCCTTCACCTTAATGATCCTGCTTATCTCCAGCTTTGGGGTAGGATGGCTGCCCATTGTGTTGGTCACTCCAGAAAGGAACACAAAGAGGGGGGAAGGGTCAGAGGACTGTGCATTGGAGGGACTCAGTACTTCATAGATGGATGTCTGAGGGTTGGTGGCCCTCAGTGTAGTCTTTTAAGGACCGTATCTCTCCAGACTTTTCCTCAATGGTAGCCAGGGTTAGTGGTCAGCTGGAGGGACCTCAGGCTCCACTTCTATCCACACCCAGCATTATCATTCTCAGAGAAATCACAGTAAGTCTTGGCAGGATGACTATTGATGACCACTAGGGTGGGGTTGGGAGGGGACACATAGTTAGTGCTTTATGAAGATCGTCTCAGCCAGCACAGTTGCTGCTTCTGTTTCCATTCAGGGGTTGGGAAGGAAGTTTGTGTGTGTGTGTGTGTGTGTGGGGGGGAATTGAGGGTTTACTCTGGTTGAGCTGTTAGTGAACTATGTTAGATAGAGCTTTGCACTCAGCAGTCTACGTTCATGTCATGTTGAACCAAACCTGTTGGCTGAATACTCACTATATTTTTAGTCATGGATTTATTTTTTCTCAGAACTAATAGTGAACTGGTGTGAAGTACAGTAATACCTGGATTGGTGCTCCACGTGAGAAATAAAGCACTTACCCAAGTGGCGCTGTAACAGCTCATTAATACATTATATTATATTCAGGCTCCATAAATGCTGCTTGAAAACCACGTTACATAATGCAGACTAGATTAGTTATATCTTTAGTAATCGCAAATAAACAAAAAAAGCAGCATTTTATGCTGCTAACATAAAATTAAAAAGAAATAAATGAAACAGGAAATTATGATATGTTACTCCAAGGGCTAAAATAAAAGTGCTGCTGTGAAACCGCACTAGAGGAGATGGCGACTTGAGGTATTACTGTACTGTAACAACGAAAACAAAGATGATTTCTACCTATTCTGACAAAATTAGAAAGAATTAGTGCTGTTATAAATTATAGCTGTAACTATGGAGATAACTTTGGAAGCCTCTTGCCAGTTAAGGAAAGTATTAATCCACATGAGGTTTGGTACTGATCGATTCGGTTTGTGAAGTGCAGTATTTATTTAGTATGGTCTGTTCGGTATTTTCAACATGTCTTGCTGTTGCACCAGCGTCGGTTTTTTGCACATATGAGGTCACCACGGACGTTTTTGTTGCGCGTTTAATTTAGACGTGAGCTAAACCTCGGCGAATGAAGAGCTCAGCAGCAGACGGCAGCACTGGGACGCCGTGTTTTATTGCTCTCCGTGTCAGTTGCACCGGGTGACGTTCTCCGTGCACGGTAGGGGGGCAGGGGCCGTATCGATCCTCTTATCAGACCCTTTGTAGAAAGAAGGGGTGTAGAGCAGTGCTGGTCCCGGCTAGAAGGTAAAGCCATTAGGCTTGAGCATCTGCTTGGGTCATTATTGTTCCTGCAGATGTTTGTGGGGAAGGTCCAGGTGCTGGTCTTCTGGGGGGTCCTGAGAGGAAGGCCATTGTCAACTGACCTTCTCTGCTTCGTCTTTGTGATGATGTCAGCCCAGGGTCCTAGGGGGGCTGGTGGTGGTGGTAGAGGTATACCAGAGGCTGGGTTGTTTTTGCATTATTATTTTAGCTGCTCGTGCTGTGGGATGCTTCAGCCGACCTTCACGATGTGCTCTTGACACGAGGCCGCTGTGACCCATTTTCGCAACCTGAGTGTTATCCAGCCGACTTCTTTATCGCCTCTCTGCAGACTAAGGGGAAGGAGAGGCTGCCTGCATTCTGGAAGCTTCCTCTTCCCGGTGCATTTGTTCTTAAGGTGGGTGGGGGGGGGGGGGGGNGGGGGGGGGGGGGGGGGGGGGGGGGGGGGGGGGGGGGGGGGGGGGGGGGGGGGGGGGGGGGGGGGGGGGGGGGGGGGGGGGGGGGGTTCTGAGGCAAGCTGTTGAAACACAGCTCCAAAGGCAAGCTTTGCAAAGGGAATCAGACTTTCGTTATCAAGGAACGAAATTAATCTCGTAGGCTGTAGATAAAGAGCTTCCCGCCCCATTTTTATAACGTACTTTTTTTTTTTTTTTGCTCATTTCTTAAGCGAGATGGTGGGCCACGCCCTCTCTTCATGGGAAAGACTGGGTTGGGCTTCCTGTTTCCTCAGCCACTTCCGTTTTCCCAACGCAACCCTCAGCAGCCTGGCTCCAGTAATGTCGCACACACAGACACACATGGAGAAAAACAAGCAAGGTCACAAACACACAGGGGCCTTCATGCATACAGCAGCACTGTGCACTTGTGTGTGTGTGTGTGTGTGTGTGTGTACTGTATATATGTCAGTGTTTGTGAATCTACAACATATGGAGTACACGAGCCAGTCTCGGGGAAGTTCCTATGGGGCATCGTCTAGTGCTCTTCACATGGGAGGCAGCATCCTCATGCTCAATAAACTCCCGCAACTCAGCGGTCCAGCTGCTGTCCACTTGAGAGCGCTGGCTGTAACCACAGTGCGGTTCTGATCTGCAGAACCTCCCCGAGCTGCCTGCCCCTCCTGCCACCTGCCCTGTCTCTTCGAAGTTCTCGAAAAGCACGGTCAGTGGCTTTCACATCGGCCCGCCGTTAGCACGCAGACCACTTTCAGCACCTCCTTCAGGTCCGAGTGTGGAGGTGATGGAGGTGAGACTCTGACCCCGCCCACCTGGCCGCCCTTCACCCTCCAGGCCTGTGTTAACAGCTAAGTACTTAAGCCCCTTTGGCCCACAGCATCTTCCGTCCTCCGTGTGAAGAGGCCAGGGAGGCCCACTGATTCATTGTGCTCGGTGTCCTTTCTTTCCCAAAATCCTATTATAGTGAGATCCTCAGGATCAAGATGTTTTTTGTTCATTTTCTGAATGCCAGTGAAGAGCAGAGACAAAGGGCGGGGGCGTTAATCCCGGGTGGACAGAGTAGTGCAGTCCCCCAACCCTTGTGGTCAGCTGTGTCTTATCCGCCGATTATTCAAAGACTCGCGGCACCGGGCCGACCTTCTCTGTAAAAAGGTCCGAGGGCGTGTCACGGGGCAAAACAAGGGGGACGGAACTCCAGAAGTTCCTAAGGAGTCCCTCAAAGTGTATGGGGGACACAAAGCTCATGTAGGCATTAATTAAGCCCATAAAATGCACCTTTTCAGCAGCCCAGAAGCTCCCAACAGCTCTGGCTATCAAAGCTTCCCACTTAATTGACGCCGTCTGCTATCCCGATTATTTCAGGGTGTGCAGTCCTCCCCCCCACCACCTTTCTTTTTGGCAGCGAGAACCTTGCCTGTTAAACCCTCCCCTTACACCTTATGTGGAAGTATTTGCACAGGTGAGGGTGTGGGAATGAGTTGAGTGGTAAACCACTGCAGAGTACATTTCCCGTTTCAGTCGCAGGTATCACGTACCCCCTGTTCTGTTTCACATGCTGCAATGCTGTCTTCGCGTCTTTTTAATGACACCAACGTCACTTCGCACCACGGTAGACACAGCGCGGACTCCAGGGCGACCGTTCAGCTGCCGGCCCACAGGACTGCTGTTCCGATAGTTGCTGTCAAACCCGCGTTTTCCCTGCAATTTAGGACAGAGGCTATAATAAGCGCCGCGTGCGACTGAGAAATGCAGAGTGATGATCTGCACCCGCCTGGACCAAAAACTTCCATAAGAACTCACGTGCTTAACAATCTGGCCCTTTGCGGTAATCGGACACCGCTTGGACGAGGGAGTTTCAAAGCAAAGTCTGATACAAGCCAGTACAAGCTAACACCCCCCCCCCCAAAAAAAATAGAGGCGAGCAGAAGTGAAATTGTTTTTGGCCCACAGATTGCTGGTTGGAATCATTTTTCCTTGCAGATTTGTATGTATCTGCTGGCTGCTATTTTCGTGGAGAAGCTGTAGGGAGGTCCTCAACCACACCTTGATGGTAGACGAAGGGGCTTTAGGGGCAGCTCTCCTTGTTCTTATCTTCTGTCTCTCTTTCTGCAGCGTTTCTGTGCTGGTCTTCAACACCACCTGCCACTGCTTCATCCTGGTCAAGCAATTTCGTCCAGGTACCCAGAGTGTCTTGTCTTTACATCATTCCCTCTGTCGTGGTCTGATTATTGGCTTTTCCTCCCCAGGTTGTGTACCAGTGAACCTGTAACCTTTTGGTTTCTTGCTGACTCTTAAGCTCTGCACCACCTGCCAGCTGGTGCTTCTTTCTGTGCTGTCAAACAGCTCACCCAGTGGCCGTTGTCGCGTGTCGGGAGGTGTGCGAGTGAGCACAGGCAGGGTGCATGCTGGGAAGTCATTTTCCACTCGGCTGCCTTTCTCCGCTGCTGCAAAGCCATTAGAGACGGGATTCTACTCGTCCCCCCCACTGGCGTGCTCCCTGCTGCATGAGTGTGATAAAATGTCTTCATTACCTATGCCCCCCCACCTCCCCCGCCACAGTCCTAACGCTCCCAATCCCACCCCCTCGTGTCTCTGTGCTCCTTCTGGGAGGACCACCCTCCAACATGATCACTCGCTGTCTGCAAAGTCGCTCTTCTTTTGTTTTGTCTGTATTTGTACAAGTAGAGTTTGTTTGTACTGTAGTCATAAAATGATAGATTGCGAGGGTAAGCCTGCATGAAGCCCATCTTACCCCAACACTCAATACAAATTACCCCCCCTTAGGCGCCAAAGTCCTCCAGCTTTTGTGTCCTGGTGGAACAGTTAAGGAGCTGTGTGTGCGTGCGTGTGGGTGTGTGATGGAAACCCTTTAAGAAGCTCATCCCCGATGACCCCGGGTATCTGCCGCTCGTGAGGCAGACTTCAATTCTCCCGAGACAGCCCTGCCTGGCTGGTCCCGTCCCCGTCCCGGGGCGTGCGGTTGAGCCCGGCTTCCATCACGAGTAGCTTGTTGACAATACTCCGTGGAGTGCGGCACTATAACGTTCCCTGAGCCACGCCATCGATTATTTCAACAATACAGCAGATATTAATCATGATGTCAGAAATTGCCCCGCTCCAGAAACGCCCGTTAAACATCTCTGGGACACGGTGCTTCGGAGAGAGGAAAAAGGGCCCTTTTCCATGTTCCTCGGAGGGCCGGGACATGGCCGCTGCCCCATTGTTTTCCCAGTCTCTGGCTGGCTATGTACAGCACACTTAATAATGGAAGGAAAGACTCACATTCAGAGGGATTGTTTTCACGGAGCAACAAAGTGGAAAGCAGTAAACACTCCTTTTTTTGTAAAGAATAATATTCAAACAATGCACTATATGGAATGCGAGTTGGGATTTTATCCCCTTCCTCAGGGTCCATTTGTGAAAATGCTTGCTTTGTCTGTTTGGCTGCTCAGTTCTTCCTTTGTGTGTGTGTGTGTGTGTGTGTGTGTGTGTGTGTGTGTGTGTGTGTGTGAGACAGTGTTGTAGGAGCGTGTTGGTGAAGAGGCCGCTCGCAACGGATGACAAGCGAATTGTGGCAGTGCGTATGGGGGCAGCGTTCCCTTGATCCACTGGTACAGGGAGATTACCCCGCTGTGTAAAGGGGTAAATCGCGGTAAAGCCGGTTGACTGTGTGATTTTACAGGTTTTAAATTCTTCTCCTTTACAGTAATACCTCAGTTAATGCTGCCTCCTATACTACTGTTTTGCAGCAGTGCTTTTATTTTTACACCTTTGAGCAGTTTATCACAATAATTGATCATGTTTCAACAAAAAAAAACATTTTTAAACATTTCAGAACAGCGTTTTGTGGAGTCTTACATTTTTCTATCCACAAAATGGACTGTTTTCCGACTAACCAAGCTCCATTTACACAACATACTGTATTAATAAGCTCTTGTCATTAAGGGCTCCGTTTCTGAAGAACACATCCAGAGCCCCAGACACCTTATTGTTGTGTTCAGTTACACTGAGGCTTTTCTCCGCACCGAGGTTTATACACTAAATTCACATCCCACTTGTTTGTCTCGTGCTTTTCTCCAAAGTGACTTAAAATGTCAACCTCCTTATAGTGATTTACGCATCAGGACAGCTGGGGATTCTTCCTGTGTCAGTTAATAATAATAATAATAAGAAGAAGAAGTGACTGTTAGTGTACTGCTGGCTGAGGAGCTGTGTGCGTTAAGCAGGCAGGGGCCGCACTGACCGACGTCTCCTGTGCAGCTGTGTACGTGTGCGAGTGGGAGAAGAGCCAGCCGGGACCGGGCAAGGAGAAGGCTGCCGAAGAGGCCGAAGCTGAGCCAGAAGGAAAAGACTCCGCATCTGACGGCGGGTCAGACGAGAAGGAGTCGGACCACGCCGCCGACATCCCGCCGGCCTCGGCCGGCGTCACCTACGAGCTGTGCGCCAGGGCCGTGGACAGGCCTGACCTTTCCCTGGAGGACGTCGCCCGGCAAGAAATCCTGCAGGAGTGCGGCTACGACGTCCCCGCTAGCAAGCTGCGCAGGATCACTTCCTACAGGTGCTACCTCCACCTACAACCCGCTCTCTCAGAACAAAGCAGAACACACCCCCTCCTTGTAGCTTAGGTGAGTCTCAGAAGGTTTTATCTACCTTGGGGGGGTTTACAACCACCACAAACACAGCGTTGCCTGCTGGTCAGTGAGAAATGTTTTACAGATCAGTGGTTTATAAAGTCTGTAATCAGGTGGCACCTGGAGAGCCATGGTGGCCTTTGTGCTGCTATCAGCTGTAAAACAGGAGATCGGAGCTGTAAATGGCGGCTAATGGGGCTGCACCTGCCGCCGTTCCCACGGTCACCGCGCGGTCATCCCGCTCGCGGCCCTCGCTGCACAGGTGAACCCTGCGGGCACGTGCCGCACCTGTCACTCCGCGGTGTGTTGTAAATGCCGCAGGTGGAATGCCTCGGATTATCCCTCACCGACAGCAGGGCGGCTTCGGCATGCTGCACGCCAGTTCACCTACAGTCGATCTCAGCTATATGTAACCCAAAGCCCCACCGATGGTTTTCCCGTATTTGGTGTGGTTTTTTGTCATCTCATATATATAGTTGTACCTTGAAAAGCAGCAGAAATAGCAGCGGTGACCGATGTGGTGATTTCAACTGATAGAAAGATCAGGAAGAAGGAATATGAGAAGCTGGAGAAATACCAGGGATTGCAAGAAGAACTG
>UFQX01000851.1:146313-192050 GCA_900497675.1 Arapaima gigas | reverse complement strand
ATCATCATCATCACCATCACTGTCATCAGTGTCACCATCACCGCCATCATCATCATCACCATCATCACCGTCATCATCATCACCATCACTGTCATCAGTGTCATCATCACCGCCATCATCATCATCACCATTGTCACCGTCATCATCATCACCATTGTCACCATCATCATCACCATCGTCACCGTCATCATCATCACCATCACTGTCATCAGTGTCACCATCACCGCCATCATCATCATCACCATCATCACCGTCATCATCATCACCATCACTGTCATCAGTGTCATCATCACCGCCATCATCATCATCACCATTGTCACCGTCATCATCATCACCATTGTCACCATCATCATCACCATCGTCACCGTCATCATCATCACCATCACTGTCATCAGTGTCACCATCACCGCCATCATCATCATCACCATCGTCACCATCATCACCATCATCATCATCACCATCATCACCATCATCATCATCACCATCACTGTCATCAGTGTCACCATCACCGCCATCATCATCATCACCATTGTCACCGTCATCATCATCACCATCATCATCATCATCACCATTGTCACCATCATCATCATCACCATCATCACCATCGTCTGCTTGATTTCTCCCTGAGCTCAGCTGCTCAAGTTCAACTGGCTGCATCCCCGCGTTCCGTGCTCCTCTGATCGGCACCGTTCTGTAGACGAAAATGAAATGATCTGTGGGGAAAATCCAGCTCCCTGTCGGGTCAGAGGAACTTTTCAGGGTCAGAGCAGTTGCTTCAGAGGCGCCGTGGTTCCTCACCTCCCTCTCTGACCGCCGTCTCCGTCACTCATCGGCTTTTTACGGCTGATGCTTACAGGCACTTTCAGCTTCAGTAGTAAGTGGTCTTTGACCCCCGACCTGCTGTTAATGGTGGTTACAGATGTACATCAGCAAGCTGGTACTTTACACCTTTCTTGTCTACAGTGAAGCTGAAGCTGTCCTCCAGCTGCAGGACTTACAGCAGGTTTGGCTCCATCTGGACAGGTGACCTGCTGCGAGCGCTCATCCCGGTCTTGGCAGAACGATGGCTCACGGTGTGTGTGTGTGTGTGTGTGTGTGTGTGTGTGTGTGTGTGTGTGTGTGTGTGTGTGTGTTTGCGCCCCCCCACGGGGCCTCAGTAGATGAGACCTGGGGTGGGATGGAGACTCGGTGGGATTCGTAACAACCGCACGATAACTACTGCTGCCGAGTTGACGTTGACTTGACCACAGACAGGGTTCTTCTAGAAAGTTCTGCCCTCCTCTCTTGCCCTCGGTGTCGAAAGGCCCGTGTCTGCTCTCCCTGCGGTTCGGTCCGTCCATCTGGTTGCTGCTCCTCTCCGTCTTCTTCCGCCTCCCACGTTCCCATCTTCCCCGCGCCAACCTCCTCACACCGGGTCCAACGTCTCCGGTGGGCATTGGACCTGACATCCCTCTGCGTGTCTCCCTGGCTCTCCACGCCGCCCCGAAAGGTCTCCTCAAGCTCCTCGGTTCAGGAATCCGTGCACCTGCACTCCTGACAGCAGAAATGTCTATAAAAACACGAGCAGACAGGAGAATAAAAACTCGCAGCAACGAGGATTATGAATAAATTCATATAAATTCATCGCTGTCGCTGCTGCTGAGCTCCGGAGTGAAAGTGCCGTTATTTGACTGTGATGAATCGGCTCCTAAGAGATGTATTTTATTTTTAAATTAGCCTTCTCTTTTATTCCGGTTATGTTTCATCCAAATGGCAGCATTTGTGCTGGCAGTGCATTTAAGTTGAACAATCTATATAATGAAACTTAAATGGCAAACATTAATTTTAACAAATGCATTGGGTTGGGTTGGGGGGGTGCCGAACTGCTGTGCAATATGAGCTCCCGTTGTTTATTCTGTTTTTGTCAAGTAAGTCTGAATAAAATATGCCGCCGCTGACACGTTTTTAACGTGTCTGACCTGCACGCCGTCTCGGGTGCCACAGAGAGGCATTTCAGAAGAAACCTGAGCGCCGAACGCGGCGCGTGACGCGTGACGGAGGTGGGACGGCGGCAGAAGTGTGTTAACAGCGTCACAGTAACGCACCGGCGCGGTGCTGAACGTTGTACGACTGCGTCTCGCCACACGTGCGGGAAATGTCAAGAGAAGTGAGCACTTTGCAAATATTTTATCAGCATCATTAGCCGAGTCATTTTCAGGACCGGAAAATACGGCGAATGTCAGGAAAGTGACATTTAAAGGCTTTTCGTAAGATTTGCTGCAGTCCAAAAAAAAAGGAAGAAAAACACACATCCTGTGAGCTAACAGCCCCCCGAAGATGCTGTCGAAATGCTCTGTAAATTCATATTTTATGAGTGTATTTTGCGTCTCCTGGTCAATATGTAATTTCCCACCGGGGAGGAAGGAGCCAGAAATTCCCTCATTTTCTCCAGCCGATTGGCTCGAAATTTCGGCAAAATGTGTCACTGTCGTGATCCAAGGTTCGAGGGTCACATCGCTCTCGTTCTGCACTTGTTCAGATGAACAAGGAGAACGGAAGGTAGTTTCTCCTGGGAAGCAGACAAACGGAAGGGTAAACAGGCTCTGTAAGCTGGCAGAGAGCAGACAGACAGATGAAGAACAGAGGAGACGATGAAGACATCAATAGATAAATGGGCAAGAAAAATCAGTGCAGGCAGTCAGTAGGTCAGCGAACATGGTGGAGATGATATGGCGGGAGGTGGTCAGTGGTGGTCAGTGGAGGTCAGTGGTGGTCAGTGGCAGTCAGTGCTGGTCAGTGGAGGTCAGTGCTGGTCAGTAGTGGTCAGTGGAGGTCAGTGCTGGTCAGTGGTCAGATCCTACGCAGCATTTCCCGAGTCTGACTCTCTGTCTTGCTGTCTCCCTTGCCGGGGGTGCAAGAGGCAGCTTTTCTGTGCTGGGGACAGTCGTGCAGCTGCTGGATTCCGCGTGAAGCCACCGTGTTTGCAGTGAAAACTGACTGTTACACATGATATATATTAGGGGGGTAAAAATGGCTTCGGAGTTACAAACAATTTGAGTTACGAACAGGCTTGTGGTCCTGTTTACATTCACCCTTCTCACTTATTTCTTCATAAATGCCATCGAGAAAACATCGGCCATCAACTTTTTTTCCAGTCCGCCCGCCAAAGCTGTGAGCTCAACGTGCGGAAGAGACGAGGCTCCGGCCGGCAGCTGCGGCGCACGGCGGCGTTTAACAGCGAGCCGGGGAGTGGAGACGTGTAAAGAGCCGCATCGTCACGCGCCCAAAGAAGGACACCGAATTCCTGCCGGCCAAACATCCCTACCTGTTCGGACAGCGGGGAGGCGGTTCCCCGGGTTTGAATTACGGCGAGAAATGATATAAACGTGGCAGCACACGGTGCACGAGGGCCCGTCGTCTGCAGGACTCGGCTCCGGGAAGGACCAGGGCGGTCGCTCTTGCTTCGCGCCTGACGTTTCCTGCGGTCGGCGTGTCGCCCCCCGGCTCGGGCGGCTCGGCCCAGGAGCGGCGCGGATTACAACGAATGACGCCAATTGGAGAAGAAAATCGCCCAAATGGCCCATTCTTCCTCCATTGTGCTGCAGGAACACGGTTCGACGTGATTAGAGTGACACCGAGAATGAGCTCTCAGCACGAACGAAAAGCTTTGAAATATGAATTCTAATTCTTCATTTAGGCAGGAATTCAGCTTCGTAAACAATGCGGCCCCGTGGCATCGAAATTATCTGTTCATGCTCTTCTCAGCCATATGTTCTTCCAGCTCTCAAAGCTACTTAATGTGAGGAGCTGGAACCGTCTGGAACTCGCTCCAAAACTCACATCCCCTTCATTAACCCACATGCAACATGTCTGTTGGGGGGAACGGCTGGCGTCTCGTTTTACTTTATCGTCGTCGCCGTTGAGGGGGACGTCCCTTCCCGCCCCCTGCGTGATGGCGGCCGGGAAGAATTCCGCTCGAGCGACACGCGGCCAACGACGGTCCCGCCTGTGGATCCGCGGAGCCCTACCGGATCCCTCCGTTCGCATTCGCTCGCATACCTCCCTGGATGCTGCTGTGAGGATGAGGCCGAACTGCGGTAATCCCGCCGTGCCGGTCGTCTCAAACACCCGAGAGAAAGGCTCTCACGGCCACGCGGAGAAGTGCTGAGCAGACAAAAACGAAGGGAAAGTCGCCCACGAAGCCGGAGCGAGGCGCCATACAACAGCGATGAAGACGCAGGCGAACAAACTAAAGTCCGTCTGGATTCAGCTGATTTGGGACCTCGGTGCATTTTTTGTATCTTTTTTCATCTGTCTGAAACCCCTCTGGAGGATTTTGGGGAGCCAAGACAACAAAAGTGTGAAAATTAGAACTGAAAAAACGTTTTTGCCGAAAGAACCTGCAGCTGGAACCTGTTTAGTAAGAGGGCGAGACCCTTTCCGGGCCCCACGGACACACGATTCCGCCGCTCAGGGTAAATCAGGGTAACTCTGCCAACAGCAGGAAGGTATTCAGTGAGAATGCGGGAGGAGTACCGACCCCACACTGGCCCAGCACAGTACAGCTGAGGTCTGAAGTTGGAAGAAGTGCTGAGTTACAATGTCTGTGGTTTTTACGTTTAATTTCTGTTTTTGTTACTCTCTTTATTGCATTTGCGTTTAACCTACAATTTTCTGCAACTTAAAGTGTGTCACACTGTTGAAAACCGAAAAGCAAAAATGTCCTTTGCAGCGTTTCTGCGTCGCCTGCAGCTTTTTCACAATTTCGTGTAAAGCCTCGCAGACGAGAGACGACTTTCCAACGTTAGCAGTGTTCTTATTTTTCACTCAAAACATTATTACACTACAAATTGTGGTGGAAAACTGGGCTTAAATGAAAGTAAAAAGCACCACTGCAAACGCCGGAATTCAACACTTACACCGGATTCAAACCTTCAGAACGACTGGAGTGGGACGCAAACCGCACCCCGGTCCGTCTCCGTCTCCATCTCCATCTCCTCACTTTGTCTACACGCACACGCACACGGGCACCCAGCGCAGGCCGTGCAGAAGAGACGGAAAAACAATGTTATTATTTACTCCCCTCTGCGACTCGTTTCTCCAAGGTGACCTACAGTGTGAGGTTTGTATGTTACACTGATTTACCCCCTTTACCCCACTGCGTTTCTCCCTAATGTTTCCAGGCCCGTGAGAGATGCTGTCCGAGCGGGAGGAGATGCTGTCGGTGCATTTTTATGGAAACTCTTTTATGACCTCACATAAAAACACACACACACACACACACACACACACACACAGAAGCAGGAGTTCTGAAGAAGATCTAGTAGAAACAGTTTATCCTGTAGAGCCCTAAAAGGCCATTTTGCAGTAACTGCACCTCCGTCTGCTGCAGTGACGTTAAGCGGGTCCCCAAACTGGCCTGTGACAACATCGAACAGGCAAACTGCACTGCTGAGTCATCAGATATCCTGCAACAAGCAACTGACTAAATAACAGATGGACACAGGACTCTCCTTTGACTTGGGGCCACCGAGACAGTGGATGGGACAGTTATTAGCAAACAAT
The DNA here is from genome assembly GCA_900497675.1 of Arapaima gigas. Classification (NCBI taxonomy): domain Eukaryota; kingdom Metazoa; phylum Chordata; class Actinopteri; order Osteoglossiformes; family Osteoglossidae; genus Arapaima; species Arapaima gigas. The sequence continues at coordinate 186,506 of UFQX01000851.1, read as the reverse complement.
TGCTATTAACTCACTATTAATAATACATAGATGGAAATATACTGCTGAGACCCATTTTTAAAATTTATCTCCAGGAAACTGTCGAAGCCAAGCGGGGTGTAAACACAGGGACTGTCCTCCGCAGGGGACGAGGTGGAGGTGACGGTGATGGTGAGGTCCAGGTACCTCGTCTTCTGTGTATTTACTGGAGGAAGGAGGTCCTCTGCTTTCGGTTCATGTTATGTAGGGTGGGTTTCATCCATCCATCCATTCATTCATTCCATTTGCTCACTCTTCATTCTGTACTTTCCTCCCTGGGGACTCGGCACACAGCAGCCATGCTGCACCTCGAGACCCAACCTAAGGGCTCCTTCTCACACCTTCTGAAGAAGACGAAGATCCAGAGAAGAAAGGGAACGACCCCTCCCTCACCCCCGTTTGTTAGAAGGTGCCGGAAAGAAGAGGAGTCGGTGATGATCTGTCACTGCATTGGAGGCCAGGGGGATTCTGGGAGGAGGTCGTCGCGGCGACCGGCTGGCCAGGCCTTTCCCAGCGTCCCCTGCGATGCATCACCGCCGCACTGCCACGACCGCGATGAAAATTTCACAGCCGTCCGGGCCGCTGATGAACGGCTGTCCTCCGCTCAGGTGGAGCCCATATGGTGCCTGTCCCACACGGGTGTGGAGGTGCAACAAACATGTTTTATGCTGACAGCAGTTTGCTGGGAACCATCTGGCTGAACCGACCTCCGTGCTACTGCACCCCAGGGGGGTGGTGCGGGACCCTCGCCCGTTCCTGTAGGGCAGAACTTCTCACGCAGAGACGCAGAGCTCAGATGGAGCAGATAAATCCAACCCCGACGTTAAAGGTCCATCTACGTCCAGTAGCAGTAGCTCTGCGGTGCCTAGTAGAGCTACAGACTAAAGCAGCCGGCAGCTGAGGAGAGGAAAACAAAACCAAAGGAGGAGGAAAAAAAAACCTCGGCCATAAACCCCCCCCCACAGGGTTTCTGGGTTCACAAAGAGAACCAGTAGATCCAGCTAAGGAAAGAAAGACTGTACAGCTGTTTATGACATTGCTTTTGTCCCTAGAAGCTAAAGAAATGAATAAACAAGCAAACAAACAACAGAATAAATAAAGGAGACATCAGACCAGGGTGTGGAAAGACGTTTGAGGCAGTTTTCAGCCCGGGACCATTAAAGCGCCGCAGCAAATAAGTAAGAGGAGGAACGGAGGGGTAATGAAGTGCACGCTCTCCTGGGGTGTATGTGTGCAGTCACTGCGGGGGGGTGTGTGTGTGGGGGGGGGTAGAGCTCTCTCGCCTTTTACTCCTGACGTTTTACAGCTCATTTCCTATCAAAATGGGAAACGTGGCGAGAAGCGACGGGCAGGGAGGGGCAGAAAGGCCCAGATTTAACACCTGTCAATGCGCTCAGGACCGGAGGGAAGTGCCTCGCACCCCTCGCCACGGATGTCCGCTCAGGTTTCAAGCCCACCTCCTGCTGTCCTTCTCCACCTTCTCTTCTCCAGAGCAAGGTGGTATATGGGGGATAAAGGTGTCCTATTATGAACAGCCAAAAAAGAGAAAAAACCGAGACTAACGGCAGCTTGTTGCCCCCCGTGTCGTGTCACCGCCGCGAGCCGCGTCACACCTTCCTTCTGCTATGCAGAGCCCCCCAGGGCAGGTGGCCTTTCTCCATTCACGCAGGTATTAATCGTCCTCCCGTTTCTCTTCTCCGCTTTGTCACAACAGTAGCAAAATATACGATAACCACGGCAAAACCAGCGTAAGTAGCTTCATTTTCAAAGTCACCCGAGAGAAGAGTGTCAGATGAATAATCACGGATTTCCCCTGGAAATGAAGAGCGCGAAAGTAACTCGGAGCGGAAGCTCGTCCCGGGACTCGTTCGCCTCACATCGCACGAGCGAGACAAAAGATTTAATAAACAGCAACGGCGGCGGGTCCGGCCCGCCTCCGCGACGCAGCGGGATCGCGGACGCAAAAACCGGCGTCGATCGAAACGAGAGCAGAAAGCGGGCGGGACGGGAGAAATAAAGCTCGCGGCTTAACGTAAACGGGAAGTAGTCGAACGAAATACGTTTTACAGGAAGCGATAATGGCAACATTAGGGGCATTAAATCATCTTTATTTCGCAGGAAAGGCCAAACGGCTAATTAAATATGAAACGCAATCTGTTTGGGCGCAAGTTTATATGTCACCGCTAGTTAGGGAGAAAGGCTGCGGCTCGGAGAATCAAAAGACGCGCAAATGATCATGAATTGCGATGACAGTAATTGTGTATTTATACAGCTAATGAGTGCAGATGCTTAGAAGGAAGATAATAGTGCAACATTTCTCCAAGGTGCCGCGTTGCTGGAAAATGAGGCCTCTGCCTTATCGCCCCGCACCGCGGTACTTTTCTTCCGGCTGTTTGGAAGCGCATCTCTGCTTCCCAGGAAAGGCGTGTTTCTGAGAGTCTGATGGCGCGAAAATCTAACACGCTCTTTAAGACGCTTTCAAGGAGGCCTCCAGGAAACAGAGTAACTGCCTGCTATTACTTAACGCCTGTCAAAGTCCCGACCCGAATCGCGCCGAGGGTCCGATTTGCTGGGATCGGTGGGGAAAGGCGACGCTGCCGCGTGAGTTTTGAATATTTACGCGAGAAATATTTCGTCTTTCGCTGTAAAAACATCTGCAAACAAGTAATTCATTTTGCCTCTGAGCGGGAAGACGTGCCGGTATAATTTGCACTGATGGTGATATGGATGACTTTCAAGGGGGGGTGTGAATATTTATTTGCACTGCGCTGTTTTCATCGCGCTGATGCTTTTGCCCAAAATGACTTAAGATGCAATATTTGAACACCAAGTTGTTTAAAATAATTTATTCAGAAAGGCAATTTTTACCACATCAGTTCAGTAAGAATAGCTCGACGGAGGGAACTGGGGTAGGACTCCCTGCTTGCTGCCCCGTAACGGAAGAAACTCATGTGCAACAGGTAGTTCACTGTGAAGAAACAGAGGAGCGACTGTTCTCTCCTCTCTGCGCCGATCATCTCCGGCACGTCATAAGTCAGGAGAGGGTCAGCATCATCATCACCATCACCATCACCATCATCACGATTACCATCATCACCATCATCACCATCAGCATCACCGTCACCACTGTCATCGCCATCACCATCACCATCACCACCATCACCATCACCACCACCACCACCATCACCACCACCATTACCATCACCACCACCATCACCATCACCATCACCGTCACCACTGTCATCGCCATCACCATCACCATCACCACCATCACCATCACCACCACCATTACCATCACCACCACCATCACCATCACCGTCACCACTGTCATCGCCATCACCATCACCATCATCATCACCATCACCACCATCACCATCACTGTCACCATCACCATCACCATCATCACCATCAGCATCACCGTCACCACTGTCATCGCCATCACCATCACCATCACCACCATCACCATCACCATCACCACCATCACCATCACCATCACCATCACCGTCACCATCATCATCACCACCACCATCACCACCATCACCATCACCATCACCATCACCGTCACCATCATCACCATCAGCATCACCGTCACCACTGTCATTGCCATCACCATCACCATCACCACCATCACCACCACCACCATCACCACCACCATTACCATCACCACCACCATCACCATCACCATCACCGTCACCATCACCGTCACCACTGTCATCGCCATCACCATCACCATCACCACCATCACCACCACCATCACCATCACCACCACCATCACCACCACCATCACCATCACCATCACCATCACCGTCACCACTGTCATCGCCATCACCATCACCACCACCATCATCACCACCACCATTACCATCACCACCACCATCGCCATCACCATCACCATCACCACCACCACCACCACCATCACCATCACCATCACCGTCACCATCATCACCATCACCACCACCAACATCACCGTCACCATCATCAGCATCATCACCACCGCCATCATCACCATCAGCATCACCGTCACCACCGTCATCACTATTACCATCACCACCATCACCATCACCATCATCACCGTCACTGTCACCATCACCATCATCACAATCACCACGTTTCCCCTCCACTCGGCTCATGTGAGACGTGTTTGTCCTCAGCACCTCTGGACGGCGTGTTTGAACCCTCTGCTCCCCCACCCCCACCCTCGCCTCGCCCCCGGTCCGTTTCCAGCTCCGCCCATTCAATTGCACTAGCGGTGAAATTTGATGCCGCCTTTGGGCTCGGAAGCGAACGAACAGCGCGGCTCCTTGTGAAAACACTAAAATTTCTCCAAACTCGCTGCTGATAATTGATGGTCGGCTTTCGAGGCTAATAAAAGTTGTTAGCTGGAAATATCCTGCGATCACAATTAAAGTCAGATTAGCTCACATGTCAGCGACCCAACTTAGGACCTGTAATAAAGATTTGCCTTGATTTGTCCTTGACATTTATTTAATAGCGCTTGGCATTTGGCGCCTCGCAGCCCGTCTCCTCCAGGACTCGTGTTTTATGTTCCACGACTAAACTTTTACAGGCCGACTTGGCAGACTCGGTATCGGTGGAGCCGAAAGACTCTGGAAGGGCCAATAAAACAGACGCTGTTTAGATCCTAGCAGGAGGGACGTTTCCGCGACGGGAACCCAGGCGGACCCGGTCAGGGGCGAAACGCTTCGTTGTCGTCCGTCTCCTTGGCGACGGGCTCCCTGCCGATCTCCGGCGTCCACTATAAACGCCAGAACGCGTCGGGTCCTTTTGCCCAGACCGTCGCTTGCTAGACATTTTGCGGCTGTTTTGGCAAAGTTGAACCACGGCGATGAACGGAAAAGGGTGGTTGCCACCCAAAGGTCCTGACCGGTCACCGATAGCGAGCCTCGATGGAGGAGAACGGTCACATCGCAGCCATCGGGCAGCAGGGGGCGCAGTGGTCAGAGCAACAGAACCCCCTGCTTCCACTGTAGTTCCCGTAATCTAGGTATTTACCCATATTGGTGCGGTAAAAATTACCCTGCTGTATAGAAGGGTGAGTCACGTTGTCGCTTTGTACCGCGCTTTGTACCGACGCCCTCGCCGAAGCCTCGTGGGCAAGCGGTGGAATTGTGCGGCATTCTGGGAGTTTGGACGCTCACACGAATAACTTTTCGGGGCTCAGGTGCTGAAGCGGCTGCTTCACGGTTCCACCGTGAGTGAAGGGACGCTCATAAAACCCGCAGCCATGCAGCGTGTCCCAGGGCTGAGCGTCGGCTTATCTCTCTTCCTCTCCTTCTCCACTTATCTCCTGAAGGAACATATTTACATTATGAGTCAGTGTTGCACCAGCACCCTCCCTTACTTCCCTCTCTCTGCGGGAGCTGGGAACCGTGACGCCGCTCCATCAGGCGGAAAGCACCCAGCAAAGTCCCTGGCGGGGGGGTTACTTCTATCGCCTGCGTTTGGCGCAGTCTGTCACTTGTCCTCTGCTTCCATGACTCAGGGTGTCCTCAGGAGGAAAGGACGACGGCGGCTGGGTGTGACGGAGGACGGACGCACTGCCGCCACGGGCCAGCGGCTAAAAGCGTGGAAATAAGAGAAGGGAAGGGAGCGGTTCGATGCGGGACCATCAGCCTACAGTTGAAAATCCACAAGTTCTCACTTTAGTCCCTGATGTGGTGGACTGAGCTCCCTGTGTCCCTCAGAGCTGCTGAGTCCCTCCCAAAGCCACCTCTCTGACAGCTGCTTCTCTCCTGACCTCCTCACAGCTACATTAATGAGTCCAACACCGTCTGCTGTGATCATCTGTGTATTTGCAGTTTTAATCTCACTTCTACAGGGACGCGAACCAGCGACATGCTGGTACCAGACACACAAGCTGCCCTCTTGTCCTCCTGCATCTGAAACTGTTTCTCTGCTGTGGACGCCCTTTGTTGACTTTACCACATCACTTCGGAGGAGTCTGATAAACGTAACTGCAAACGTACCAAGTCACAGAGTAAATAAACAGCAGAGGTGTTTGCGAAGGTTTTAGCTTGAGATTATTCGAACCGAACGTTACTGTAAGGTGCAGGTCCTGCGGTTACGGTGGGCGCCCCGCTGGTCGGGTCGCCGGAGCTTCCGTCACCGGGCTGAAGCAGAGCTTTCGGGTACCGGACATCCGAAAAGCTGCAGAAGTCGATGCTGTTGACGTCGCCCTTATTATTGAGCACAGTCCACTAATTCCCAACCTCACTAATTCCCGCCTGTCGCCAAACAAACGCCGGTGTTTCGGCAGCTCCCACCGACGCCGCCGAAGCTCGGCTGAAGCTCTGACGTGCTGTAACAAAGTCTCTGAACACCTGATTAATTCACGCAAAGGAGGCGAGAGGAGCGAGGCGCCGAACGCTTATTACGCTTTAGAAGCGATTATTCCGGAAACAAAGGGAACAAAGCGTGCCGATCCAGACGTGACCGGCGTTCGCGGCTCGCGGCAAAAAGCAATCGCCCTCGTCCCTTCGTGCCGTGATCGAATTTCGCCTGGGGGAGCAGCTAAGTGTGACCCGCGGCTCCGCATTACCTGCCAGCCGGTGCTGCAGCGAGGAGCTCACCTGGGAGGCCTCAAACCCGGGCTGGGCAGAAGGAGTGGTGCCACAGAAGGTCGGAAGCATTTGGGTGGTTCTTTTGAAACATTTCTCTGCGTTTGATTCAATCTGGGCGCCTGGAGGACAAATAAATGAATAAAAACAAAAATACATCAACATTTAGATATTCTTTGCGGAAAACGCGAAGCAGAAGCCCTTCCCGGGCACGGCGCGCCGAGCACGACTGTTCTAAACTCAATTTCACCCTCCGCTGGCTCACAGACAGGCCGGACAGGCTGACAGCAGCAGCTCGGAGTGAGGAGACGCCGCATCTTTTATCTGCTCCCGTTTTTTTTTTTATCTGAAATACAGCGCAGCCCGAGACGGGAAGACGACGGCGCCTCCAGGAACTCGCCGGCTGTTCCTTCGCAACGCGGTTTTGTTGCCGAGATGGAAACCAGAATCCAGAATCAGAGCCGGAGGAAAGCGGGGGCCGCGGGGAGCAGGAGGGTTTTCGCGGTTCTCGACCGTGGCTCCCGGGGCTGAGAAGAAGGGTCGGAGAGGTGGCAGAAGTGAAGCGGGAGCCGAGGTTGTGCCGTAGACTGCGTGAGGATGAAACGCCGGGATCTACTGGTCAAAACGACGAAGACGTCGAGGTTAAAACCTAATCTGCAAATTAAAACCGGGCAAAAAAACACACGTTGAGCTGCTCCAGTTTCTTTACGACTTTAAAAGATTGAAGAGTTTTAACTCCAGCAGGTGGATGACAGAGAGATTAATCTCGGATCAAACGGAGCCAAAATGCTCGTCGGAAGCTTTAGTGCCGAAACGGGGGATGGAAGACGATGATTTCACGAGAAACGCCATGAAGATCAGCAGCGACCAGATAGATGGAGACGACCGTAGAACCAGCAGACGGTCCCCACTGACACGGAACTTTGTGGAGGGTCCGTCCCTACGTGGTTGACAGGCGTCCATATCCATGCGAGCGGAGCGCTTGCTGCAGGGGAAGGTGCGGCGTTGGCGCCATTTAGAGGAAACTCGGCATCTTAGGGGTGAGACTCGCACGGTGTGTGGCTGTGAAAGGAAGTCTCGAGGCCCCAGGGGGTTTCGTGTCAGACAATTTCACACCCCGCGCGTCCCCTCGGGTCCCTGCGGACGACGTCACTGCCGTCTCACCGGATCCTGCCCCCGAGGCCCGACGCAGCCGCACCGGTGTCACGTTTAACGCGAGAGCGAAAAACTCGGCGACACATCGGAGAGTTTGAGCCGACTTGTCTGCGCGGAGTCGCCGTTTTGGGAATGTTCTTCCCAACATTCTTGGGAATGTTCAGGCTGCTGCCACGGCCCTCAGAGGCACCAGTGCATTTGGCGGAAAGGGGCCCGTGTTCCCGACCCGAAACACCGTTCTGCCACAGCCCCCCCGCCGACGTTTGGCGCCGCGACAAATTTTGTCCCCTTTTTACACCCGTGCCTTTGTCCGGGGAAGACGATGCCTCCCGTGTTAAGCGACCAACCCGGCCCACCGCCTCAACATGTAAAGAACGACTTCACACAAAATATCGATATCTACATCTGCGCCCGTCGGTCGGCTTCTGGAAATGCCAGCCGCGCGTCGTCGCTTCCACCTTATCGGCGTCGCCGACTTTTCAAAGACGGAACCTTTGTGCGAGGAGAAAATGAGTTTCTCGCCCGTTGCGGCTGCGGCGCCAAACAAAGTTAATTATTCGCAAATCTGCAACAGTTTAGGTGTTTCGCTCAGACACGGTTCAGGATCGCCGAGCAGCTTCTTATCACCGAGATTTTGATAATTGGCTTAGACACATGGAATAAACTTTGGAGAATTCAGAAGTAAGCAGGTATGACATTCTAATAGTGCTTTCATTAGGCCCTTCTCCACGCGCTAATGTCTCCAAAATTACCGTGACATTTTCCACTCCAAAGGCTGCGGCCTCGTGCGCCGTTCCGTACGCTCGCCGTGAATAAAGCCCTCGGAAGCCGCCCGACGCGCCACGAACCGCTATTTGCCCCCGTTTGGGCGAGCCGCAGCCTCGGAAGATTTAATAGAAAGCGACGCCTACGTCTTGGTGGAGGAGACGCGTGGCTTTTGGCGGCAACTTTCGACGAAGCGTCAAGCCCTTCCGGAACGTTCCTCTCGCAGGAGGAAGCGACAGCCGTTAGCCGGGAGGCTCCGACGCCCTCGTCGGGGGGCGGATAACGACACTTCCGCAAGCCCCCTCGTGTCGCCGCAGACTAGGTGTTGATAAGCCGCGTCACGCTTCTCCTGGCGTGTTTCACCGCGTCTGCAACAATGCGGCGACGCCTCGCTTTGACGCCGCCGCCGAGAAACCGCAACCAGCAATTAACCGCAGACTAATTACGGTTTTGATGAACGTGCTGAAGGTAGTCGGACGCTGACTGGAGCCTGCAGACGCGCCGTGTTCTATGTTCCGATGGCTGCTGGTACCACGTTAAAAAGAGAGGATGAAGAAGACGTTAGACTCTTGTTTGAAAGGCAAAATGGGGCAGAGATTAAATCCGAAGAAAAGCAAAGTTGCGACAACCGGGACCGCAGCAAACTTTCAAGGAGAAGAGGCTGGAAATCTGCTCCTCTGGGGATCAATTAAAGGATCGAGCAGACAAGAAATACGCAGAAGACCAGCACTTGGCAGAGCTGCAAAGAATGATGTAGAAAACGTCCTCCTCAGATCTGTCAACGTGTGAACAAGAAGGAAGACGAGAGGCACCGGTTCTGGGTATTTTCCCTAACACCGAGGGGATGTGAAAGCTGGACGGGTTAGAAGCCCTGGACTCAAGAAGTTGGACTAGAGGAAACCTTTAAGGACACAACGGAGAGGCAGGAGAACAAGCAGGTGGTCAAATTGGACCAGAACTCTCATTAGAACCCTGAGGTTGAGGTACTTTGGAGGCATCTTGGGAAGGTTGGACTCTCAAAAAGACAGTGAAGCTAGAGAAAAGAGAAGAAGAGAGTGGACGCACCCCTGTTCAACCCTAAGCTTGTGGAGGACAGAACTTTTTAGAATGACGGCATACGTGCGGTCAACTCGGGCAAGAAGGTGCCAGCATGAGTCGGCATCACCACACCCGCCCACCTCCTCAATGGGACATATTAAGACGTTGGAATATTTTGTGCTCATTTGAATACCCTTTCGTGGACCTCGAACATTTGCCAGATCCCGCTTTTATTCGGCGCCGAGTTCAACTGTTTTTCTGTGCTGTACTGTAGTTTTTCGCGTTGTTCGTCAACCCAGAGCCGTACGATAAAGACGCGACGTGAATTGCGCTACATTTCAGCTGCATCCGATCCGCACGTCTCCAAACGGCCTGATAGAAAGACGCTTTTTTCGTCGTCGTGTGAACCTGACTAAATGAAAGATGAGCCGTGAGTCTGATGTCATCATCAGCGCCAAAGTGCCCCATCCAGTCTCCCGTGATTCCTGTTATTAATCAGCTTCGCTCTCCTCACATTTCCCGCTAAATAGCATCTTCACGGATATCGCCCCCCACCCCACACCCGGCGCAACTCGGAGCCGCGCTCACGCCTGTGCTCCGTTTCCATGGAAACGCTCCCGTGGCACACGCCATTAAAGAAACAGACACTTGCGGCATCGCTCGAGGAAGCGTTCGGGAAATCTCCGAGTCGGAAGGTGTGTAAAAGACGAAGGGCTCTTCACGCCGCTTCTGCCAGCGTTACCGTCCGTCCGTCCATCCGTCATTACCGCTTAATGCAAAACGGTGGTGGGGAGAAGGTGTCCAGATGAGCTCACCTCACATGACAGGAATCACAGTTGCCGGCTTGTTTCTTACTGTTACTCCGGTGTCCTCTGCCTCCGCGGAGCCACTTAAAGAGGCTTCGGGTTGTAAAAACCCACAGGCAGCATGACGGAGGCAGCAGAACATGTACAACGTGAGTGACTTCACATTCTCAGATGCACACCGGTTCACGACGGCTGTTGAATGTCAGGCTCGACTTTTCTACTTTTGAATCAGGTGCTATTTTACTATGTTTTACATCCCTGCCACCAGGGAAGCTCTGGTATTTAACTAATGGTAGCATGAGGTGGAGAGACACATGTCACTCAATGGAAGTGGGTTGGAAACTCTCGAGCAGACCGCGGGAGGCCGAAGAGAGAGCAGCAGCGTTGCAACAAACCGGCTTCATTCATTATGACGATGACGATAATTTATTTTGCACACATTCTACGTGCTGCTGTGTGAAGCTCTCCACCCGTCGCCATCCATCATATTTAAGTCGGTGAAAATCATTAGTGTCCAGCTGCTTTGTTTTGATTAATTCTTTCTTCACGATGTCCTGTAAGGCTACAGATATGCGGTGCGGAGATGACGGTCCGATAAAAAATGCATCCCATCACGCAGCAATGATCCATATAGACGTCTCTTCGCGACCAAAAGAAACGTGACGCGCAAAGTTGGCCGTCGTGTTCAGCGCAACTTTATTTTCCAAACCAGCTCTACTCTTTCATAAGTGATTTGCCAGAGTGTTCCGGGATCGGGACCCCAAACGGGTCCTGCTGTTAGGCCACAGAGTTCGGCTGCGATATGTGATGCCGAGCCGAAGTCGGCTCTCCGCTCTCATGGTTTCCACGGAAAGGAGGAGTATGGATGTGGTTTACTGCTACCTTCTTGCAAACGTGGTTTTCAGTTGGTGTGAACCCCAGCAAACATGCTGAGAACATATAAACGCTACACAGAAATATGGGGTTCAATCCCCCGTGTTGGCAGCCACAGTCCAGGAGCTGCAGGGCACCAGGGCCTCCTGATGCATCACTGTCGAACAAGGCCAGACTGAGAATGGGGGTCTCAGTTAGGGCACCAAAAAGGATCAGCAAACGGTGACATCCAGCTAGGAAGGGGGAGTTACATTCCTGACCCGTCGTTCCTCACAGAAGAAGACCATCAGCGATGGTGGTGTAGTTATACACTGCATGGTCTAAGTATGTGGACACATAAACACCACACCCATACATGGTTGCTGAACATTTATTTTTGAAACTATATGGGCTGATGTTGGGTGATGAGGTCTGGCTCACAGTTGGGGTTCCAGCTCATCCCAAAGGTGCTTGATGGGGTTCAGTTCTGGGCACTGCCAGTCAAGTTCAACACCAGACTCAGTAAACATTTCTTTATGGATCTCACTTACTGCAAGGGTCACTGTCATACTGGAACAGAGGCAGAAGCTCACAGTTCTCTAGGACATCACTGTCTGCTGTAGCAGCAAGATTTCCCTTCACTGGAGCTAAGGGTCCAAATCATGAAAAACAGCCCCACACCATCATTCCTCCACCACCAAACTCTACAGCTGGCACTATGCAGGCAGGCAGGTGGCATCTCCCGGCGTCAGCCAAACCCAAATTCGTATGCCAGACTCCTAGATGGTGAAGTGGGAACGCGGTTCTACTACTTCAGAATCCTTCTCCCCCCTTGAGCAGATGCTCGACCCTGCGCACAGTGATCTTAGGCTTGTGTGCAACTGTTTGGCCACAGAAACCCAGTTCGTGAAGCTTCCGACCAACGGCTGTTGTGCTGACGCTGCTTCCAGAGGCAGTTTGAAAGTCGGTAATGAGTCACAGCCAAGGACAGATGGTTTTCACACACAGCACACTTCAGCGCCTGGCGCTCCCGTTCTGCAAACTTTGGCGGCCTCCCGCCTCGGGCTTGGGTTTCTAGACATTTCTGCTTCGCAATAACAGAACTAACAGTCAACTGGCGCAGGACTAGCAGGGCAGAAATGTAACTTGTTATTGGAAAGGTGGCCTCCTGTGACAGTGACATCAGGAACGTCACCGAACTCTTTAGTAGGGCTCATCCTACTGCAGATGTTTGTCTGAGGACATTCATGGCTGTAGGCTGGGTTTTATGTACCTGATTTTCCTTCAAGAGACCAAAACAAATCTCTTTCTTCCATCTGCTTTACCAACAGAAAAGTCCCTCCATCCCAGGCAGGGATGCAGTCCTCCCCTCACAATTGTGGGTTGTCTCTTTAGCTTGCAGCTAACCTGATCTTCCCCGAAAAAACCCCTCTGTGAAGGAGATTATCTGTTCAAGTTGGCTGCTCGGAATGGGGCCCTTCCCGTTGTCGGCTGTTTGCCGTCTGTTTTTTGTCTGTCGGTGGTGGGCGGCGAGGCTCTGCTTGTCCCTCGAGGCGGCCGGGCTTCCCCCGGGGGGGATGGCCCAGTCCTCCCTGCGACGGTTCTCACTGTTTCTCTTCGCAATGTTCCTCCTCTCCAGGGGGTCCTGTACAGACGTGCACAGCAGCAGTACTGGGGATGATAAAGACCTGGACTTGGACTTTTAGCCGCAAGGTCATCGGTTTGCACCCCATGAACAGGTCTTTTGCTGCAGTCAAATGAAGTAATGGAGAATATTCCACATTTTTGTAACAAACTGGAGTTTTGCTCGCTGAGGACCCCCCAGGTCCGCTGACGGCGCTCCACAGATAAACTCAGGTGTTTCGGGTGGATGCGTGAGTCGAAATTTCTTGTTGTTTATGTGCGTGTGTGAAATTAAGTGTGGGAATCGTCACCTTTTCGCTGTTCAAGATGCCATCATTTCACGCCCTTCTGCCAGTCAAAATAACCATCTAAACGTCCTGGATCGACAGCGATTTCTGTCGAAACATGAGGCGCTCCGGACGGCCTCCACGGCCTCGCTGCGAAGGGGGGATTTTAGACTGCAGCATCACACTCCGGAAGAGAAAGTCACTTCTGTTAAAGAGCCGCCTTCCAGGTTCACGTTCACGGTGCTTCGCCCACCGGAGCGCCGAACCCCCAGCGGCTGTCTCTTCTTCCGTTTACTTTAACTAAATACCCACCGGTCCCCCACTGCTGTGTGTATTTTTACAACACGACATTACTTCTGCCAGACACGATATTTCTCCCACATCAGGTTAGCGCCTGCCGACAGCCCGTGGGTGGCCACCGCGGTGGGACTCTGTGAGCTTAATATCGGAGATCCGCGGCGGCTCAACGGCACCGCCGGGATCGTCGCATTCGCTCGGGACCGAGTCGGCACGGTAATTCCTCACTGCAGAACCGCAAGTAATCGAAAAAGCTGGAGACCATAGGAATGTTCCGCCGTCCCGCTCTCGCGCCGAGAGCGTCAGCGGATCGCAGGCCAGCGTCTCGGTGTGGCGGCGGCGGCGGCGTCTGAGATGTTGGTTTCAAGGCCAACGCCGCGGAGTGATTTATTGGCCGCAGCGTTGCTGGCGTGTGCACTCGGATGCTTGTAAATACATTTTCCATTATTTGCTTCTAATTACATTTTCCTAGGGCTTCCACTTGTGGGTTGCAGTGTGTGAAACGTGAAACTGTGTCCTGGAGGCACGGCCGCGCAGTCATAGAAATATAATAACAACGCAGGAGCGGAAGCTCATCGTAGCTCAGACTTTGCGTCGCTTTGTGCAGCCCGAGCCTCTCGCTCTTGCCTCCTGAAATCACGTCTGTGTTTCTGGGGAAAAGGCGATGTGACGTTTAGCTGGGCTGCTGTGAGGGTGCAGTGGAAGAGAAGATCTGGAGAAGATAGATCTGTTCAAAGGACGACATTGTCAACAAACCAACATGGGCGTCATCACAGCTCGATCGGAAGAGGGGATATTGATGGGCGGATGGATGGATTAACGGATGGGTAAAACTCTATATGGATGAGAAAACTGAGCAGAAGAAGACCATCAGAAGAAGAAATGCAGACAACTTTGTCTGGGAGACTTTGACGGACACCGTGACTGGCCCTGAAACCAGCGGATGGATGTCAGGTCGGCTGAAACCGGAACTCTCATTAGAAGCACAAGTGGCGAGAATGAGGTTGCCTTACTGGGGACGTGTGGTGAGAAGGTCAGTCTCAAAAGGATGGCGATGACTGGAAAGTTCTAAGAGTAAGAAGAAGAGGGCGAGAGGCAGCCATATGGATAACAGCAGACGCTCGAGCAAGGAGCAGAATTTTCCGGAGACACGTTGTTGGCAGAAAGCGAGCACCTTCAGTTACTGCCAGGTGACGGAGAACTTGCCCAACATTCCTGATGTAAGACCTCCCTTGCCCCCCCCGCCCTGGTCCTTATTTCCCCCGGGATCGCGGAGCCGAGCGGAAGGAAGTTACGGAAACGGGCCTGTTTTTTCGGCGATTAATCCCAAACACAACAAATGTCTTCAGAGTGTCACACTGCTGCGGTTTAGTTATAAGGCTGTTTTGCATTCAGGTGGCAGGAATGTCAATCGCCGGCCAGGTCGTTTGCCACCGAGCCTGAAAGCCACCAAAAACACACCGGGGCGGAGACTCCGGCAACGCGAGTGTAAATACACCCATTGCACACGAATCACTTTTATCATCATCTACTTCTTTCACACGCCTCTCCCCACCAGCCGCGCGACACGATACCCAGAATTCCTCAGACGACAGCCATTTCCTGCATATGACTGAGCGCTAACGTTGCCGGCCTGCATCTGTTCCGCCGTCGCTCCGAACCGCCGCCAATGAAATGAGTTTTTAATGAAATAATTCCAGGCAGAACTCGAAGCGCAAAATAAAGTTTATTTTTCTTACTGCCGTATGTTAATTCAGTATCTTAACCACACAACATATGTAAATGTTGCGCTTTTCGCGGGAGCATAAATAGCGAAATTGGGCAGAAAATCCGCGCAGCTCCCGAACAAGAACAACTTGCACGTCGCATGGTGGTGATAGTCGCCTCACCCCCGTAGGACCTGGGTTTGGATCCCACCTCCTGCTGTTGTTCCTTTGGTCAAGGTGCTTACTGGTTGGAAAGAGGGTGAGCGCCGGAGAAAGGTCTGAAGCTCCGGTGTGCGAGGAGATGACAGGAGCTGCCGGAGGAAAGATCTCCCTGAGCGGCCCGTCGTGAGACACGCCCGAGGATCCGTAAACTAGATGTCCCCGCCGCGACCTTCCTCGGGCCCGGCAGCGATGCCGTCCGTCGCTAAGCCGTGTTTTTCTCGGAGAGCCGCTTTACACAACACCGCCGTCCTGCCAGATGTCTGCACTCGAGCTGACAGGTTTAGCACGACTTTGACTAAAGGAATTTACTGCGGTCTCCTAGCATCCGTGTTCCGGCAGATTCCGGCGCTCGAGAGAAGGCTGTCGTGCGCTCGCAGGGAACCCGCCGTGTAGGGAAGCCTCATTAAACAGGTCGGTTGTTTTCAGTCGGCCGCGGTTACCGCCGCCGCCGTCAGGAACGGGGCGCCAGGGATGTGAGGTCCTGACGCTTTAAAGCGTCTCGTTGCTCATAATGAAGGGACCTGGACCGGGCACCAGGAGGATGGAGGACAAAACGACCACATTTGCTCGCCCCCCCCGAATGGCGGATGTATGAAAAATCGAACCTCGGCAACGTGATCGATGTGCGTGTTTATGACGTGTGGCAGACACATGCGTCAATGTCAGACGACGATAGAAATCGGGTTGGTGGGATTATGGTCTTTACTGAAAGATGATACTCCATTTTCACAGGCCTGAACTCTTCTGCTTCTCCAGTTTTACTCGTAAAGATCAAGTTTTTTTAATATTTATTTGCCAGCATTAACTGGTTAAATAAACTCTGCGACGGGGGGGCTGATAGGTGGGTCTTGCAACTTTTCTTAAGTACAAACAAACTGCCACGACAAACTGAAACAAATTTGAACAGCGGCTCTTTAACAGGATCTTTTTAATTATTATTAATGTTAATATTTCTTCTTTCAGCCCGTCCGTTTCTCCAAGGCGTCTTACAGTGTGAGGTTTGTGCGCCGAGCCGCCGGCGCTGATTTAACCTGTTATACAGCAGGGCGACTTTTACCGCCTCAGTTCGGGGTAAGTGCGCTGATCGAGGGCAGCGAGAGGTGGGGGACCGAACCCTGGTCTTTTGGCCTCCAGCCGCCATTTTGGAAAGACAAACGGATCGGACGGGTGTTATTAGGTCGATAATCGAACCTCAATATTAAATCAGTGCAACGTGGGGTCTCCTGCACCTCTACTGTAAACACGGTATCAGACACCCTGGAGGTCAGGTGCATCTCAGCTTCGGGTCAGACGTGTGGTTCAGCTGCGCGTTTACACATCCCGGACTTCCCCTCTCCTCCTTCTGCCCCCCCGGCCGCTGAAGATGCCCCCTTTTATATGTGCTGCACCACTGACTGAATATCAATGAGCCCTTTATATGATTAGATCGTATTTGAATTCAGGGCCACTTGCTGTGAAATCACACGCAGGACACGTCCGGGAAGCCATAAAACGAAATGTCGAGCGAATGAGAAACAGCCCGAAATCACTGCATATATGCATTAAAGTGTTTAACAAGGAGCATAATGGATAACCTCATTAGATGTTGTATTTTTCTTTCATTTTTGTTATGCAAGCATTTCGAGGCTGTAACTCAATTGCTTTGGCTGTTATTTCACGATTATGCTTTGGCTTTACTGGTAACATTGTTAATTCACAGACACAACAAGTTTATGAAGGGGAAAAAAAACCTTTATACTAAAACGCGGTTAAATATACAACTCAACATGGAGAGAATATTAACTGGGTAAAGGGTGTATCTGAGAGCGGAGTAAAAATAGCACTAAATGGTATAATTTGCACACCTTTTTTCACTTTTGACCTTATTAAGTCATATTATAACTTACATTACTGTATCTCACCGTATAATTGTTCTGCCTGGTTTTACTGCGGTATTCTTTGCTGCTTAGGGGTTTTTTTCAGCCAGCTACACCACTGTGGACAAGAGGCTCCATCCATTGTTAGATGAGCTCTGGTTGTCATGTCTCGGTCTGGACAGTTTTAAACGTGTCATGTATGGGACCCTCACTCTTGCGTGACAAAAACGTGACAAAGACGGAACGTTCTGGACAAATAAGCGCGAAGGCGGTAGGATTCTTTTAGTCTCTGCGAGGTGAGGAGTTATTGACTATAAACATACTTGTGGCTCGAGCTCTTAGTTCGGTTTAATTCTCGCCACTGAAGCGGGTCGGGCCGGAGGTGCGAGTGTGTTTGTTGTGACGGTGCAGATGTGGAGCTGCAGCTCCTGTCGTTCGACGTCAGACTTCCTACACGGGGGGGGATTTCGTCACTGCGAGCTTCTGGAAGCCTCCGGATCATCTCCTCTGTGTTTGATCTCGAAGCAGATTAACTGTATCTAGTACAGTGAAGAAGATCGGCTCTGAATGACGGACATCAATAGCAGGAGGAACATCTCACCTGCTGCTCAACTCACACAAGTTACACAACACAATGGGAGCAGAAATCTGTTCCTAACTTGGAAGTGTGTTAGTCACCGTAAATAAACGTTTAATAAGAGCGATATCCCTCGATTTGGTCCCTGCTCAGATTCTCTACAGATGCTGACTGTTGCTGAATGATAAAATAAGAATACAGTTTTTTTCCCTCTTTGAGATACGATGAAAATGACTGAAAATAAAATAAAAATGTCGTCCCTGGAACCTCCTATTTGTTGCTGAATGTCGACCGATTCGTCCCATAGGTGTGAACAGCATTGCTCATCCTCTTACTGACCACCAGCCTGACACAAGCTGTAAACACTGTGGAAGTGAGTTGAACTAAGCTGGCTCTAGATTACTGGCTCTTGACAGGTCACATTTGCACCACCGCAGACAGACATTTTAGAAAATAAATAAGGATATGGCATGAAAAATAGAAAAACCGGACATGTGTGTATCTTTGAGAGTTTGTAACTCAAGAGGAAAGCGTACAGGCTGAGCGGGGTGGGAGAAACCCTCCACTGGGGTCACCAACAGCGCCACTGTGTGGTTGCCCAGCAGAAACGACGCTCTTGCGCTCGACGGCATCTCTGCCTCTAGGTTTGCAGTAATGATTCGGTTCCATTTGGGACTCACATCAAACAGGGAAGTTCTCCTTTGATCGAAAAGCCGAAAAAGAGACAATATTGAACTACAAAGAAGCTATTCGGCCCCCCCTTAATTTCAGCTGTGTGTGCAGAGGCCTGCTGTGGAGTCCGAACCTCGCCGAGCTCCTCCTGTAGCTGCTCTCACCGCTGAGTGTGTGTGAGTGTGTGTGTGTGTGTGTGTAAATATTCCATCAGTCCAGATCTGCATTCATTCACAGCTGTTTACATGTATTTATTTAACTGACACTCTAAGCACTGATTTGCCAGTTTACACAGCAGGGCAATTTTTACTGTACCAGTTCAGGGTAAATACCACAATCGAGGGAACTACAGCAGGAGGTGGGATTCAAACCCAGGGCCTTTGTGCAAAGCAGGAGCTCTGACCACTGCACCGCCTGCTGCCCCAGGGAATGAAACGATGGTACCGGATGGTTCTGTGCTTCCGAACGCACGGGCGAGGGTGTCAGCGCCCCATTTCCCGATCCGGGACGGCAGTGGATCGCCAACAGGCTGCCGGAAAGTTCTCCCCGCCTGAACTGCCCCATCTCACAGCTCTGCTGGACGGCAACCTCCACTTTGCAACAGCAAAAGGGACAGGGACAGCAACAGGGACGGGGACAGGGACCGGGAGAGAGAGACACAGGCGGGGAGAGTGACAGTGACAGGTAGTTACGGAAACATTCTGAACGTTCATCTTGGGTTCCAGTCAAATTCACTAGGTCATTTACAGCATCTCTTTCCCATAAACATGGTTTCCTTCTCCTGGAGGCTCCATGACGTCGTCCACGTCAGACTACTGATCAGCAGTTTCCCTGAACTTTACCTTTTTCATTCACATTTTGTACATCTGTGGTGTCGGGTCACATCAGGACATGAACAGATGAAGCTATAACACACACACACACAAATGAGGTCTGTAGCTCATAAACACCAAAAAGTGCAGAACAACAACCAGGAAGATGTCGCTTAAAAGGTGTGACACAGCATTAGATGATCATCTGTGCTTCATCATTCAAGAGCCGCCTGATTTTGGAGGCCAGCAGAAGAAAGTGGCTTCAAACACACCAAAAGGGTTGAGCAGCGATCATCACTGACTAGTTAGTTGGCGCCCAGTAGTTACACCTGAGAAATATTGAGACCTTTGACTTTTTTCTTGTTTTATGCAGGTGGACATAGTAGCAATTTCTGTCTAAGCTGCTATGACCCACAGCTGTTCATAAAACTAATGTAAAAAATTCATGAAGAGCAAATAAACCTGCAGGCCCCGTCGCCCGTGTTCATAACTCAATCTGCCACCGAATAAAAGAAGCAGCGCTGGCGGCAGACGGGTGGCGTGTTCTCCACCGGCCCCCAGTTGTGTTAACCGTTTAATTTGTCGTCACGTATTGACGGCCTGTAGAAAACAGCCCCGCTGCCGAAATCCCCCGCCTCCCCGTCCTTTAGATCCGATGCGGCGCCGGGTCTATTTAAGCCCGTGTTTTCACAAAGCATTTTCCTCCTTTCCAAAAGCAGCACATTTTGCAAGACACCCGCTGGTAAATGCCAAGGAAGAGAATGGCGTTATTATTTCTGCATTTACACAAAATGCTTCTTTTAAATGCAAATAGGAGGGGGGGGGGACTCGCGCTCTTATTTCCGCATTTCATTTGCGCACAAGAAAGGTGCTTCCGCCACGAATCTGCATGTAATTGCAGCCGTCTGAGCTGCGGTTCATCGGAACAAAGCCGTTTCAGGCTGAATTACTACCCACAATGCACCACCTCTCGTGGGAGGAGGATAAATAAATAAATGAAAAATAATAATAAAAAAAGGCCATTTTAAGAGGAGAAACCAACATTGGCTTGGGCAACGCTGGCCATGTGGGGACCAAACTGACAGCAGAGGCAATGAAGTGCATCTCTGTTCTTGCGTAACTCCGTTTGTGCATAACTGTTCGAAATACCGAGGGGGCTTATTCTCCCATCCATCCCTCCATCCACCCATCGTCAAGGACTGTGGCGCCAGTGCGGGGTCCTGGTGGTCTGTCTGTCAGTACACACCGGATGGGCCACCAATCCATCACAGGACAATCGCCTACAAAAACTAACTATAACTAAATAACTAACTAAGTGAACACCCTGGACAGGACCTCCGTTCGCCGTTCGCAAAGCAGCCTAACCGTCATTTGGTGTGACACATCCAGCTGAAATACAAGTCTGTGGACTGTGGGAGGAAAGCCAGGCCAACATGGGGAGAACAAGGTAATATCACACATCCACCTGCTGCTTAGATATGTTTATGAAATAGAAAATGAAAAAGATGAATCACTTTTGCTCTTCTGTCAGCTGCCGGCGTTGCTCTCATAACCAGGAAACACGTAACCGAGATTCTCTGCAGACGGAGAACTGGAAACTGTAAAGAAAAGCTGTGCTTTGACCTGTGGGTTCGTCACAGACGTTTTGAAAGCGTTTGGCTCGAATTTTCAGTTTGTCTCACCTGCTCTGCTCGATTCGCCTGAAAGCTCCATCTGTGAGCAGCTGTGGCCACCGTACCCGACGTCCACCTTCCTCTCGCCTGACCCCGAATCCGCCCCCCCGCCACCGCGGCCCCTGGAAACTCGCGGGGCTCCACTCTGAAGTGATATTAAATCAATACTTCAACTTGGAGCTAAATGGTGCAGAATATTAATAAACCCGGAGAGCCGAGGCTCCTGTTTTGATCAAAGACAAGTTGACCCGGGAAATTCTGTCGATTGTTTAGGTAGAACGAGAGAGTGAATACGGAGGGTACGTCCACACGGCTGACACTCGGTCACGTGTGTCTTGAGGAGCTCCATCTCTGTGTGATGCTCACCTAAGCTCACGGGTGATATGCAAATGAAGGAGCCCCGTCTCGGGACCGTTTAGTGTTAAACGTTCTTGAGCGGAGAGAAGTGCAGTGAAACGGGGTAAAGTGGCGGCTGATGTTACTCGGGGGGGGGTGGTAATGTTTTTAACCAATCGCAGCTCTAACATTTGCAATAACTGTGTATTTTCATAACTGAGTGCGAGACCTCCTCTTCCTGGCCCGAGTTCCTCACATCTAGAGGTCAAATCAGTGGAATCCGTGTCCCGCCACTCCCCACCCTGTCATGCTCGGTCCCCTTCCCCCACGGTGACCAGGCCGCCTCCACACCAGAAACTACAGGGTTAGAGTGCCACCTTGAGGAGCAAAGTGTCATGACAAGTGGCTGAGTGCAGCAGGTGACCGATCAATTTGGGGTGCAACCGGGCTGCGAACCAACAACACGCAGAGGGTTTGTCCTTCGATTCTGATGGTCAGTTTGTTCTTTTTTCTGTCCACATTGACTCGCTGAATAAAGACCCTTGCTGCTAACTTTGAGGGTTCAACATGGCAGGTTGTATTTTGGCCAAACACCCTTCCTGTATGTTGACAACAGCCATAAAGCCATATTCACGACTGCACAAGCCAGCTGATGTGCTCAGATCTCAGTCACAGTCTCTCTCTCATCTCTCACACACACAGTGAATTCTTGGTGGACAGGCTTGCCCCAGAGGCCCACAGTCTGGAAAACACTTCTTAATTATCTCCTGGTTCACACCTGGAGCACCAGGTGAGGTGACTCCCCACCCAAATAATAGCTTTAGCAAAAGGTTTAGGCTGAGGTAGGACAGAAAAAGGAGTGTGTGCAGGTGCTGGAGAAGAGCTGTTGCCCACTCAGTAACACAGCCAGCAGAAGCAAAGAAAGAAATCTCACTCAAAAAAACTGCTTCTCTGTGGATGGAAGGTAAACACCTGAGCCCCTGACTCACCCTTGGGGGGGGGACAATGTAATACCGAAATGGAGAGCCCGGTTTTATCACGGGCTGCACTCTAAATGTCACCTGCGTGGCTTTTTTTGTGCTTCTACTATAATATTCTTCTGAAAGCACCATGTTATGTTTGCTTAAAAAATTGTTTGAAAATTTTAATTTTTGAAATGGTCTGTGGAAATTTAAAACCAAAAAACTGAAAGGGAAAAACTTGGAAAATATAGAATTCTGTAATATTTTCATGATCATATTGGGAAGAAAACCTTTATAAATAATCACAGCTCTATCGACATTCTGTTAAAAAAGGAATAACAATGTCTATCATGTTTTCTACCCTTTCCTCTTTCCCGTATTTGCAAACTTTCATTGTTGAAATTCAGCAGGAAAGAAACTTTCAGCTTTGTCAATCTTCCTAACTTACCTGTTCACTTTTGAATAAGAGATTTGTTCCCTTCTGCCAGTAAGAGGTGAAAAGCAGCGGATTACTTCCAAAAACGAATGGTGTGATCACACTCTATTGTGCCTCGGAAATAGAAAATATGCAAATCCAGCTATTTCCATATGTGTCTAAGGCCAGCAAAATAGCTGCAGTGCATTTTTTTTTTATATTCGCCCTCCTGCTACTGTGTCCATATTACTGGTAATATCCAAATATACATGTTATATAATACTGCCTGGAAAAGATATATGAAGAAAAACGACGTTTGCAGTTGCATGGAAGAAAATGACACAGCTGTACAGGAACAGCGAGATAATAATCTTGTTCAAACACCTTCTAGCAATTTATTTTCTCAAATCTCTGAATGTTCCGGAAATAACCCAAATCAAAGAAACCAAAATTACAAACACGTTCTGCAAAAACGTGGCTTCAACCCTGCAAATGCAGTATAATTACAGTACAACTCCACATGTTCATATCAAAAAACAGGGTGGTCCTATAGAAACAACAAACTCATAAAAACTAAAAAGCCCACAGGAACAAGGCAGCAAATGAAGCAGAATATTATTAAGTTTAATATTAAGCAAAAACAAAGACCTAGGCTGTGAATCCACGTTTGGAGTCCTTCGCTGATTTTGATTATAACAATAAAGCAGAGTCCTACTGGGTGGAGCCTTTTCAGGTGGTGGTGGTGGTAGTGGTGGTGGTAGCGGTGGTGGAGGGTGGGGGCACATGGCCCAGTTCAAACCTATGATACAAATGTGGGATTCAGTTGTTCACCTGTTTCTTCACCTCATTGGCCTTCATCAGGGCCTTGATAGCACGTGCTCTCATCTCCAGCTCCAGGAGCTCCAGCTGCTGGGCTGAGGGCACGGCGGACGCGGGGGGCGGGCAGCTCAGGGGGGCAGACGAAGGACCCACGGCGGTCAGGCTGAGGGGCGGAACCAGGACCTCCGTTTGATCTCGGCCAGAAGCGGCCCCCAGTGCTAGGATCTCGCTCACGCTCTTGTCAATGTCTTTCTGCAGCTCCCTCTTGGGGTCGAAGGACTTGGGGGCGTCAGGCTCTGCAGCGGCCTGGGCACTCTTCTGGGTAGGCTCCTCCTTAGGCCCCTCGATGTCGCTGTCGTAGGCGTCAGCATTGATGCTGAGGACGTCGCTCTCCTCTCCGGATCCGCCGCCTACCACACAGAAAGCTACGTGACACACGCTGACAAGTGACGCACCTGCGATCTGAGCTAGAATTCCATCTCCATCATTCTTCTGGTACGAGTGACAGGGGATTTCTCCGGTACCTTGCTTCAGATCCTCCATTTCGGCAATTTCTTTGAGAGACGACGTGGAATCCACGTTGTTGTCCTGCCTGCAGTGCGCGCACACACACACACACACACACAAAATAAACGTGCAAAAATATCACTCCTGCTAATGCACAAACAGACATGTAGGCACGTCCTGTGGAATTATACAAACCATTTCTACAGTAATCTGAAGCTTACTTTGTTATCCTCTGACATTTCCCAATGATTCACCTGAGAGGTGCTTTAAATCCGATTAAAGGTTTTGCTTCATATGCTCCCACTATACATTCTTCCCACAAAATGTGCTTTAGTTCCTTCTCAACAAATCCACGTGCTGCAAGTACATCACCACACAGGAGAGTACTCTGCACTGCAGGTAGTCACCATTTTTACTCACTGGCTCTCAGTCTCTGCTTTCCTTTTGTTTCCCTCCTCTTCTGCATCTGAAAAACCGCTTACTTCTTCCCCTAGCCAACACAAATAAGAATATATGGAAAACCAAACTGTGCTGAAAAACCTTTGTACAAAATGAAAACCCAATACAACACGAGAGGTGCTACCTTCCAGGATCTTAAGAAGGTGACTTTGTGAAAGCTGTTCCAACTGCTCCCAGCAGAGCATCTTGATCTCAGCAAAGGTGCAGCTCTGTGAATGACACGTTTCTGTCAGACCAAACCACGGGCGGACGGGAGGGCTGCAGTCGATGCCACACTACTACAAATATGATTTCTGCAGGACACGTGAACAGAATGGGCGTTTGCCGTCTGCTGAGGATCACAGAACAAAGACTCCAAGCTGGAGAACCACAGCGGGGCTCTGAGAGACACTCGGACAGAGACAGGGATTTGAGACGAGGATGAGGCATCGGGATCGAAGCAGCAAGTGGCGCAGGGTTTAGAGCTGCTGCCTCGTAATCAAGACGTGGGTTTGAACCCCTGCTGCTGTGGTAGTGCCCTTAATCAAGGTACTTACCCCAAAATGATGCAGTAAAAATTACCCAGACATGTACATGGATAAAAACCTGTGTGTGCAGATTAGTGTACAAACCTTACACTGTAAGACAACTTAGACAAACGAGTCGGATGAATGAATCAATAATAATGTTAACAAATGAGTGAGTCACTGACAGTGACAAGCTGCGAGGCCCACAAAATTGACACGCGCAGCAAGACGCTGGGACCGACCACGTGCTGACAACGACCTTCAGTTCGTCCGGCAGCATCTTCCTCAGCTTCTTCTCGCCGAGCACACGGAAGCACTGCTCCAGCATCTCCTGCCTGTCCGACATGTAGGCGCTGATGGGCTTGAAGGGCACGTTCAGGTCCAGGCCACCCTCTTCGATGTCGCTCGGCTCGTCCGCTGCCCGATGTTCACCGTCCGCCTTGGAGTCCAGCTGCACACAGAGACACCCGAATGAGCAACAGGTCGCTTCAACCTGAGACGCATGGCCTGGTGGATGAAGAGCTTCTACTAGAGGACAGCTATTGTGCACTGAATGCAGATCGCTGCTGTCAACTGACAATTACTGTGATGAAGCGAAGCTCTAAATATCCAGATGTCAACAGGGTCAGAAAGAGAGCAATGAGATCAAACCCAGTCTTGTAGAGTATGCAGTTTGGACAAATCAACAGGGAACAGACATCTTATGTTGAGCAACAGAGGCCTTATGACGGGGGATAAAATAATTTCCCCCTTATAATCAAGAATTAAGTATGTTTATCTTACACGGTAACTAAAAAGAGGCTGAACTGAAAACCACATCTGAACCTACAGCCTAGGAGATTTGGGGCACCGACGGAAGGAAATGTCAACACACCTAACAGGTGAACAAAGTCCTCCCACTGACCACTAAAGCACCTGGCTAATCCACGTTGTGGTGTTTGTATGTTTAGACCCCCTGGTCCACACCGCGTGAGACCACCCTACTGCCCTGCCTTTCACCTCCAGGCTCGACTCGGTGTTCTTCCTCTTTCTCTCCCCATCCTGTCGTCCCTCCGCACGGGAGTGTCTCCTCTTCTTCTCTTTCCCGGATTTCTTCCCAGCCATCGCTACTGGAAACCAGTAACAAACAGCTACCGGCTCACAGCGAAAGGATGAGAAAGGGCCGAATAAACAGTCATTTTTATATTAACATGAGCAAGAAGCGTAAAGCGGCCATTTCGGTTACCTCAAGGTAAACGTGATAAAACGGAAGCCTCCGTTAGAACGACAGAATCAACTGCTGTTGCACTTTTTCTCTTCCTTCACAAATAATGTTGTCGCGCTTTGTCTACGTCACAGGAAGTGTACGACACAGCACTCTAGACATCCGTCGTTGTCGCGCGCCCAACGTAACGACGCGTAGCTCGGTAAGCATTAGCATGTTGCATTTCTAATAAAGTAAAAACATTGCTTAAAACTGTTCACACTTCTCCAGCTTTAACGAGTAAATTCGCAGAGGGGGAGAATGCGATCGTCTTTCATGAGCAAAGTGAGTATACTATTGTTAAGATATGTTTCAAAGTATCTCATATCTCACTTATTTTGGAAATAACTGGTCTCATATTTTTAAATATGTCACAAGCAGGTAGTCGTGCACGGCATACGAAAATAAACGCATGTCTTGAGTATATTATTCATTTTTGCTGCTATATGCCAAATTAGATGTGTGTGTGTATTTTTTTTCTATAAGTAAGCAGCTTTCTGGTAGAAACGTAATATCTATATATGCAGCATAGCACACGCCACAATATATAATATATCTTTATTTGTAATATTTGTTTCTTATGCACATATGTCTTTGAACCGCACTCTTATACTTCTTTACAGTTTTCCACTTAAAACAGTGCAGATGGTGTCTGCTAACGTCGATATTTGTCTCAAAAATACGCCACACCGTCCCACGTCTGTAATATAAACAGCCTTTTGCCCATTTCCGTCACGAGAGGGCGCATTTTCCCCTTAACCTTTTCCCACAGCAGATCAGATGGGGGGTCCAGTTTGTGAGGGTAGTCCAGTATGACAGCTTTTCACATTCTGGTCTGTTAAGGTTATTTCAGCGAATGCTCTTATGATGTGTCGCTGTGATGCAGTTGTTGTAAAAACTGTCTGGAGGGCAGTCGTTCAGCACCTGCTGCCTGCACCATTTAGCTCACTTAGAAGCGCCCCACCCAAGCCACCCCAGACTCAAATCATGACCCCCGGTCAGGTGAAGAGATTGGGCGTCAGTCCCACTGCTCAGGTGAACACTGTTTGTCCAAACTGCTGCTTTTTAGTGTGCTGACACATTGCTGACTAAATTTTGATCAAAACATTTGATCAGAAAAATTATGCTCCCTCCTCAGAAATGGCTAAGACGTGTAGGTGCTGTCGATGGTCGGCATGTCATTGGTTGGACTGGCAGTCGGTAGTGAGCAGGCAGCGTTCAAGAGGAGAAAGTCAGGAGAAAACAGCCTCAGGTTTTCCAAAGTGATAGGTGTCTCCTCCACCACCACAACACTCCTGCTCCATAAAACGGTCACATCAGTCAGCACCGACAGAAATAAATCCAGAATGCTCATTGGAAGGACTTATAATGAAACTAAAACTCAGTTACTTTGGCCGTATAATGAAAAGACAGGATGGATTCACTAGCAAAGCCTCTTATGGTGGGAAAGATTGAAGGAAAGCAGAGAAGAGGGCAGCAGAGGTTCAGTTGGATGGAATAACGGACATGAATTTGAGAGTTTTTTTAGTTGGACACGACTGAATGACAAAGGCGTGTTTTCGTTATCATCTTCCCCACATTATTAAGTAAAACGTCTTCTAAGACATTATTTTGCAGTGTTATTTGCATTCATATTATTTTGCAGTTTATTTACATTCCATTACATATTTGCTGCAGTGTGGAAGGAAAATGTAATTTGTGTCAGATTGTGCAGCATCATCCCGTATTGCACACAAATATACCCAGTAATCAGTTCATTAAGTATTTAATACGGCTATTTCTCGGTATCCAAACTCTGTACATACAAAATTTTGCTGTAATGGCTCTTGAAAACAAATAGCTATGCGCCGGTTCTTTAAAAACAGAGGAAGACTTTGTGTTTTATCCGCCTCGATTCGTGTCAAGGATCGAAAGTTGCAAAACCCCCTGTAAGAAGTGGCACAAAATGACACAAAGAACAGCAAAAAACATATAAGCTTAGTTTTTACTAACTATAACGTATGTTACACCTTTCTTGTAGAAAGTGTTATTTGGTAGATGTTGTACATCAGAAAAGTAAACTGGTTTCTCTGGACCACCAGGGCAGTTCACTAAATGCTACATTAGGAAAGTCGCACATCAGACCCAAAATGGAGGATAGTTTTGCTGTAAAGTGGGAAATGTAGTCAAGTGTCTCATAACCATGAGAGCTCATCTGCAGGGGGGCTGAGGGTCTCACAGGATTGAAATACAGCCAGTTTATTTTCACGGTAGTTTAGTGGATCCTTTCTATAAAGCATCAGTGAGAGGCCATGACCACATGTATGAAGAAGGTGGGCAGGGTAGGGTTTTTGCTCCTTGTTGGACTTTTCTTGACAGTAGCTGCATCCACTGTTCCTCATTGCACTCCCCCACAGTAGTTGCTCCTTAGAAAGCCTGGTTGTCAGTGACTTACATGAGATTTGAACCCCAGACCAAGGCCCCCAGAGACCTGCACCTTGCCTGCTATGCAACACAGTTGTAACTGGTTTTGAATCTCTTTGTTTACCACTTATAATATTAAAAAACTGACTCAGATTTTAATTTTTTTAGACACACATTGATCACCAGCAGCCTTGATCCCTACTTTCAACTCAGCTACCAAACTGCTGGACCACAGACAAGTTCTAGCTTCATGCTGCAGTAAATATAGCTGGTACCTCTGAAAGGTATCAGTGCAAGAAAAGGGAAACAAAGTCCTTTAGGGAAATTTGAACTGGCTTGACAGCATCACGGAGGCCTAACCAGCCCTGTGGGCACCTGCTGTATGTTAAGCAGAGAGCAGTGAAGCTGACGAATGTGCTTTAAGTGTTTAGTCCCTGTAGCATCATGTGGAGCTGCTCCCTCTAAAGGTGAGGTCTGTCTCCTTATAATGAGAACAAGGCTCACACACAGGTGGAACTACCACTGGTCCAGGTACGTACTCACCTGGCTGGGTCACCGAGGGCAGGGGAGGCTGAGGACACCACACAATGCTGCCAAACACCCCCCCCCCCCCCCCACCGGTGCCTCACACTCTGCCTCACACTCTCTGAATAAAAGGTAAAGTTCCTGAGGTTTGGTATCCAGCGGCAACCTGCGGATAAACTACATGGAGGCACACGGTGAGAGCAGAGATGGTCAGAGTCGGTGATCTTCAAACACCTAACAAACACAAACACGGCATCTGGAACCGGAGAGGAAGGTGAAGGTTACGCAGACGGCCAGGAGAACATTTAGGTGGATGTTGGATCAAACCAACTGTCACTGGAAGCTCAAATGACGAGTCTGAGGTGATCACACGTGGGACTCGTCATGTGAAGGTCGGATTCACGGCGATAGTGGGAAAGTTGACCACAGTGACAGGTGACAGTGGACACCCCCCCACTGTGGGGGGACAGAAGTGTGGAAGAACTCCATGTGTGCACATCCAAACTGTGGGCTAGAAGATTCCACCATTACCTGTAACTTACAGACTTTAGTTTGGGAGACACACGCCTGTTTGGACTTCGATCCGTCGCCACTGCGTCTCTGGCATAAGGGGAGTTTGGAAGTAACACCCCCCCCCTTCGCTCTCAGCGAAGAATGAAAGGAAATGAAGTCGCCTGGAGTGGCGGGTCGTGTCGCCTCCGTCGGTCGGGTCTAACGAGAAAGCAGCGTAGAATCAGCGATTTGGACGCAGGCGGCTTGATCTCGACACCCCGTCGGCGATAAATATCAAATCCCCCTGCGGACCAAAGACGGCAGCTTTTCGTGGATAAAACGGCGCTAAGCTCTTGTTGCATTAATACGACTCTGTGAGCTTATGTTTATTCCTGGAGCTGACGAACTGAGGTTCTGAGATTCTCCTTAATTTTTCACACCCGTTGGACTTATCTGATGGGGTCGACCAGGTCCGTCGTTTCCGCACCGGCAACATCGACGCGGTTAATCAGAGTAAAGATGTCGGGACCTTGTAGACGCAACTTTGCATCTGTTAACCTTTTTGGAGCGGCGAAAGTCTGACGGGGATGACGGGAATTTCATTAGCGCTCCCCAGGTGGGCGTTCCGCCCGACCGCAATCCGATTACTAACCGCTTTTTCCTCCCACAATTCCTCTGATTGCCTCCCTTCTTTCCTGTCTCGGGCAGAAAACAAATCAACAGGTTCGCTTCTGTGTTCCGACCGCAGGGGGCAGTAGAGAGCCGTTCGTGACGGATCCGAGTGCCGGCGGCGCGGCGTGGCGCCCACCCAGAACCATCAAAGAATCCATACCCAGGTTAAATATATTAGTCACAGGAAAATAAATTCTATCTGCAGATAAACACCTCCCAGCTTGGACGACGCCCACATTCAATACGCTTTCATCCCACCCACCCCGTTATTTATTTATTTTCATTTTAACCGTCGCAGGTCCTGCGCCGCCACGGCCCGCTTAACTAATCGCGTGTAATTAGCGGCGCCGCCACGACCCAATCCGTGCACCCAAATAGAGTATCGATCCGGAGGCGGGCCTGTTGGGGCCCGGGGAGTCGCGGCGGAGCAGCCTCTCTGTCGCCCCCTGTGGCCATTTTGTTTTCTGAGTGTCATGTGTGCTTGTGAGGCTCAGCAGGTGGCGTGGTGGGTAGAGCCCCACCTTTGGATTCCATAGGTTTCAGTCCCGCCTCCTGCTGTCGTTTCCTGGATCAAGGTACTTCTCCTGAGCTGTGACCCTGCTGTGTAAATCAGTGTCCGTTGCTTTGCAGTGTTTTTCCCTGGTGGGGGGGGGGGGCAGTGGTAAAGAGCGGTACCGTGTCATCAGTTGATCCCCGCCCCCCACAACCAGGTGGTTCTACACAGCAGATCAGAGCAGGACAGCAACATCCAGTTATGTCCCTGCTCGTGTTCATCCAGCCCCGCTGTCTCTTCAGCTCCTCTCCTCTGTTTTCTTTCTCCTTTCACAGGTCACCCCCCCCAGTCAGCTACCTCTTCCCCCATCGCTCCCCTCTTCCCTGAGGTCCAAATGCCCCTGACAGACATCAGGGACTTGTCTGTGGGGGTAGAGCCTCGGTGGCCCGGTGGGAGGGGCCCAGGGGCTGAATGAGAGCTTTGATGTTACCTCCGCAGGTTTTGATGAGACTTTTTTAAAAGATTAAAAATAATTCATACAAAACAGACTGTAGTTAATCAGGTCTTGATTGACGTTCACACAATGCAGGTCTTCACGTCAGTCTCGTTCCCTTTCTAGTGCTGCCCGCCACCAGGGGGCATCGACACCTCGCTTTCTTTACACTCTCTCTGCTCTTTGACGCGGCTGGGAACCGAAAGCGTCCCTCGTTCGGGCAAAACCGGGGAAAACGGCAGCGTGTGACGAGAATCGCAGAGCGTCATCCGTCCGTCCGTTTTCCTTAACGGCTTTATCCTGGTCAGGGTTATGGGGGTCTAGAGCCTGTGCTGGAATCTCTGTGTGATAAGGTACGAAACCAAACCCCGGATGGGATCCCAGTCCATCGCAAGATGACCACTATCGCTCGCAGTTACGCATGACAGGCAGTTTAGTGGTACCAACTCACCTGAAACACACGTCTTTGGACTGCAGAAGGAAACCAGAGCAAACTGAAGAAACCCGTGCAAACACAGACTGAGCTGGATTTGAACCCACACCCACACAGCCTGGGCACTGAGCTGCCCCCAGAAACATCCAAAAACAGGCACCTGTCCAACCCTTTTCTCCACAGGCGTCCGACATTACGCTGATTCCTGTGGTCTGTGGTGCTACAGCAGGAGGGTAGGTGGGCAGCGGTCGAGGGTGGGTGGGGCGGGGGGCTCTTGTGCTGCAGCCTGGACCCCGATGGTGGCGCTCCGACACACCGCAGGAAACGTTTTGCTGTTTGAAGTGTGTAATCCTGGGAGGAGCGGAAAGAGGCTTCGCGCGCACAGTTTTAAAGGTCACACCGTGTCAGCATCTCAGTCCTCTCACCCTGGCGGGAAGCTTCTGGAAAGGAGCCGGAAATGTGGGGACGAATCGCGCATCAGAGACGGGCCGCTTTACGTTCGACTGAATAATCGAGCAGTGGGGGGGTCCTGACGGAGGAGAGATGCGCACTTCTGATCTCCTCCAGTTCCACCTCTGACCAGACCTGGGCTCTTCTGGGCTTTTCAAACACGACGTCTATATTGTTATTATTTATTATTATTGATCTTTACGTATCTAACCTGTGTGTCCCAAGTCACGTTACAGAGTGCAGGTTTATCCTGATTTACCCTTTATCTAGAAAGGTCATTTTTACTGCGGCAGTTCAGGGTGAGTACTGTGACCAAGGGGCCTTCAGCAGGAGTGGGGGTTCAAACCTGGAACATTTCATAAAAATATACACACACATACAGTGCTGTGCAAAAGTGTTAGTCATGCAACTTGAATGTGTGTTGAGAAGTACAGGTAGATTCTTATCTCCCATCAGGGGGGTTTCTGGTTGGTCCCAAATTCATTGTGCTGCCTGAGAATGAGCTCAAACAGCCAATCTCAGTCATACACAACTATCTTCAGCAACAGACGGTCTGGTCCCCACAGCCCTGATCTCAACATGACCAAGTCAGTCTGGGAGGACATGCAGAGACAGTCAACATCCGCAGAAGAACTGTGGCCAGTTTGGAAGAACCTACCACCCTCTACCTTAAACTGCATGCAAGTTTGCATAAGAGAACTGATGCTGTTTTAAAGGCAAAGGGTGGTCCCACCAAATATTGATCTGACTGAGGTTTTTTTGTTTACTGCACTTTTTAGAAGGTTTATTGAGTAATAAGTATTCATGGCATTATTTCTGGAACCATCCTCGCTTTATAGCGTTTTTCCCCCCACAGGTGCCTGAGACTTTTGCACAAGACTGTATAACTAAAGAAAAAAAGTTTGCATAATGGGGGGGTGACATTAAACTACTTTAATCCACACTCTTTACATGCTTCCCACCCATGAATTTATCAGATCTCCTGCTGGTCCCTCACGGTCACATTCTGACCCCACAACCGTGGTTCTAACTGAAACGCTATGCTTCCCATGGGGCACTGGAAGAACCCCCCCTCCCCGTACCCCATAACTTCACCACTTCTCTTTCCTGCGGTAAGAAGTATGCACTGTGGCTCCAGGTCTCTGGCTGGGGGCGGGGGGAGCTGTCACAGTGTCACGCTTTCATCTCGTCGCCCTGGAAACATCTGTGTTGAGTCAGTCACATGGCGGTGTGTTTCACAAGCAACGGGGGTCACGGCCACACCCTCAGTGTGTGTGTTTACGGGGGAAAAGGTTGAGGACCCCCCGCCTGCTGCTTACATAACGCTCATCTGCATAAAGGCTGTCGTGCAACTCGATTAGCACAATGAGCTCTTTCTATAGCTTCGTGTGTGTGTGTGTGTGTTACTCCAAAGAATGAACAGCTATAAACCACAAAGTATTTCTAAATAACCTGAAATGACGTGTGGAATCTTACCTCCCCTCTTAGCCCACACTCATCTTCTCAAGAAAATCCTGAGACACAAGCACCGTTTCCCTCCGTCGTCCCCAGTCCCCTGGGGGGCCACTGACATGTGCCACCTTGTTTGTCACCTCATTATTCAAAGACACAGGAACCTGCTTCTCGGTGGACACGAACGCAGCACGAGGTCCTCGTCCTGTGTGCAGGAGATGAGTGAAGGTGCTTCTGCTCCACTGGATCACGTCCGGAAATCACGGCTAATTTCACAGTAACGGGTTTCAACTTTTTTTTTTTCAAATGACGAAATAACATGGTTCAAGTGACTCATTTCCATTTGCACTTTTAATAACACTGTACGCACCTGAAGTCTCCCCGTAACATTAATTATTCGATATTCTATAAGATTCCAGCCTCGAGCTGGCAGAGCAACAACAACCTGCATCATATCCGTCTGATGTTTTAATTTACGGTGCAGTTTCCAGTCTGGACCGGCAGACCGACTCGAAAACTGGACTTCAGGGTTGTGCTCAGTACCGTCCAGCAAAACTGGACGATGGCTTTGAACCGCGGAGGGTTTTGGCCCCTCCTGCAGCCGCTGCAATGAATTGTGGGAAACCATATTTACTACGTGCACCCTACAACTTCCCTCATTTAAATAAACTCGTCTCATTTAGTTGCCGGAACTCGGGACCCTTTTCCGTTTTTCTCGATGGCTCTCCAATCCCCCCCGGCATCTCACTGACCAGATGGGTTTCGTGGCCCCTGTGGGGAGGGCTGGTCGTTCAACTGCGGCCGATAACCGCGAACCCTGTCCCGCTCTTCCCGTCGGTTAGTTCAGCGCTAAACTGCACACGTGCAGTTTGTCCATTTGGGGAAGGTCGTTCCAGGACAGCAGCTCGGGGGGGGTGCAGAGAACCTGCCGTGCACTGAAATCACACTCAGCGGTGGGTTTCTAGCAATACTGCAAATGGCTCCTAACTGAAATGGGGACCTTTTCCCCATACATATTTTATTATTATTCTGTGGTTCAGCAAAGGCTTTTTCACCTATTTTCCCAGCTGGTGTTTTACTGCAGCCTCTCCAGTCTGGAACCTACAGCAGCCTGGAAACCTTTTTTTTTTCTTTTTATATATCAAGTGCTACATGTTCATCCGTCCTTCCTTCCATCTCTCTATCAATCTGTCCATCCTTCCATCGACAACCCTCTCCGTAGGTGGGATGTCGATGGCAGAATAAACCAATTAGCCGATTCAGCCTGAAGACCAACAAAACATTGTGAAATAATATGAGGCAAGAAATGGGGGGTGGGGTGGTGGGGGGGCTGGAAAGAAAACTAATTGCAGCACTTTAATCTCGTAGCCGGGAGCTGTACCTGTAGTGGTTATAGTCTGTGATTTTTAATATGTTTGACAAAGTATTTAGCTGCAATTTGTCTTGCGCGACGCCCCTGGGGGCAGGAGAAGGGTAATAAAAAGGAGGAGCGAAGTTCTCCCTCATCGTGCAGCTTCGACACGGAGGCTGCGGAGAACTCGAGAGCAAGAAAAACAAGATGCGGCGTGCGCTCGGTGTGCTGAGACACTGCGGTGTACATCTGTACAGCAACACACACATGCTGCACACGGTTCGGAACGTGTTCACGACCCCCCACAGAACGGGCTCGGTCAGCACAGGGCCCGGAACCAGCGAGGAGCACGGCCTTCCCCTGCTGCGATGTGTTTGCTGAGTTTAGATCCACAGTTAAACAAGAACGAGCAGCAGACGAGTTAATCCACAAACCACTAACTAGTCCTCACTTTGTGCACAAAGCTGGGGCCGCGAGTCTGTTTGTAGATTGTTTTGCCTGTAACTCCAAAGCCATGAGGAATAAACAAAGAACATGGAACCCAGCTGGAGTCTTCACAGGTCAGGTGCTGCAAAAGTCTCAGATACAGCAATAATAAATAAATATACTTTCCAAATGTTTTTACTCTATAGTCATCACCCTTGAGAAGCTGTAAAATTATTCGATGGCGACTGTTGACGGGTTCATCCCGCAAACGTGAGCATCGCTCCTCATCTTGTTACTGGTCACCGGCACTCAGGGACAGCGGGGAAGGGAATCGAACCCCCGGTTGCTCACTGCACTCCTGTTCGGCGGCGTTTGCTACGCACAGAAGTTTTTGAAGATGGCGAGGTGCCGGATTTGGGAAACGCGCTGATGTCACCGCCAGAAGGTGGCGCAGTGTTTAAGCCAGCTGACCTGGGCCAAAAACATCAGGGATAAATATCCACAACTCTGAAAATGTGCTGCGGTGCCGTGGTCCTGAGGTGGGCATTTGGGAAGCGACTGCACCTCAGAAGGGGGCGCTGCCCCCCCATCCTTTTCCATGCGCCACAGGTACAATTTGCAGATGTTCCCGGAGACCACGGGGGCACTAGAGGACAGCGCTGCCAAAGCCGCGTTCCTCCGTCAGCGCCGACCGTCGACCTCCCGCAACACGACCGATTAGATCCGTGATCTCAAAGGGCTCCGGTGGCCGTTCATAACGTTGGAATCAGAGGAACTGCACATATTCTGCTTTTATTTGATTATGAATGAAATTAACCTTCTGCAAATGCCACCCACGTGCCCAGGCCGATTGAAAAGAGATGGCGGTGATCAGCGCCGGAAGACGACAAAAGGACACACTTGCTTCTTTCTCAAATCTGTTGTGTTTCACCTGCTTCTCTAGTGTCTTTCACACCAGGAGAAAAGTGAGCATTTTAAAGAGCTCTTTAACCCCTCACAGCCACACGTGACAGCAAAGTTGGTCCGGATGCGCTTTTATGATCAGCTCCCCTGGACGGCCTGCTGTGTAAAGGGTAAATCCGTGTAAGTGAGTATCTTCGCATAAAAAAGGGTCCGCTGTAAGTCACCTTGGAAAATAAGCAGTAAAAATAATGCTAATTTATGGACAATAAATAGTAATGCATTGTGTTTACAACAAGAACACAGCAAAAGCAATAGTATCCAACAATAAGGTCCAGCAGGTTCCTCATCCTCCCTAAACCCCAGGCCAACCACCACGTTGAGGGAAGAGATCTTCACGTAGACCGGTGGATGGATGGAGAGGAAGGGCTCGATCAACAAAACACGGGAAATATACACCTCACTTGACCAGGTCGTGTCCGGCGGGGGACTAAATTAGACCTGAACCTGGCCTACCTGACACAATGTCAACTTTGAGCAAAGCGCAAACAAAAAAGGCAAAAGGAAACACGAGGAAGCCATGCGGTCCTGTTACTTTGACCCAGAGAACGACATCGAGGGCGAAGTAATGCGGGGAACCTGCAGACGGGTCCGCCGAATGTGGAGCGGGAAGCCCCGGGTGGAGATGCTCAGAAGATCACGCTGATCCTGTGCAAAGCGCCCAGATGAGTTTCTTTGGTCTGTCGTCAGGGTGCGAATTCACGGACAGGGACACCGACCGTTGGCTAACGTTTCCCGCCGACAAACAATCGAACGGCGACACCAATGTGCAACGAGCGGCGCGATTTAGGCTCCCCTTGTTAAAGCCGAGATTTCTGCCGCGGCGAGTTGGACTTTACGGCGCCTTCCCGGGGCCCCCCGACACCGAGAGCGGCGGCTTATTAAATTAAATGGCTTTTACGGCGGTCTCGGAATTAAACGAGCCCATCCGGAGCCGAGGTTTTTCCCGTGTTTACCGCGGTGCGGACGTGCTCTCTGGCTGCACGCGTGCAAGTGAGCAGAAATCCCCCTAATGGGCGGATCGTTCCGAATGATTCAGCCAAACGCCGCAGTCTCCACTCGCACCTCTGCAAGTGAGGTTTCAGGGATAATAAATTAGGCCCACCGTGAACATTTGCCCTCCACACACATCTTGACATGCAGAAGTAAAGAAGAAAAGTGTGTGGGGAGTTGAGCAAACGGAGTGGTGACCCTTGCGGGGACGGAGGAGGCCTGGTGGTGACTGTGGACGTGACCGGTGACCTCTGACCGATGCTTTATTCTCAGGACTTTCGCAAGGTGGGGTCGCATGACGCTACAAGCGCGATCCGCACAGGAGACATCTGAGGTTCCTCTCCTGCTCCTCGTGCATGTGAAACTTGGAGGAAATGTGAAATAACGTGTGACGGAAGCCAGTTCTGCATGCAGCCGTGAGCGACGGGATCCACCTGTTGCGGCTCAGGTGCAGCGTGGCTGTTATTTAACTCTGGTCGACAAGCTGGAAACACCGTCGGCTGGTTCAACGCAGCTGGAAATTAGATTTCATTTGATGGGGGTTTCTGGAAAAAATACTGATTTTCAGTGAAAATGTACATGTTCTAATCACTGTTGCGCTATCGCAGCAGGTTCCTCATGCTTGTGTAACCGATGCAATATGTTTCCAGGTGAAAAACACACAGTGTGTCCCTCTCCTGTGCTCTATGTCTGGAATTATTCTTACCAGCATTTTCCTCGCTCTTCTATCTTCTAAAATTTCTTTTTTTGGGAGTGAAAATTGTCCATGTTTCCTCTTTCTGTCAACTGGGCAGCAAAATGTGCTCAGGTGGGGGAGAAACAGCGGTGCGTTGAAACTTTACAGAACCGAACCGGGGAATAAAGGAAAGAATTAAGTCGCTTTTACTGAGGGTGGAGGGGTCAATAACAAAAAACTGGAACACGTTTCAAATCCCGGATGTGATGATAAACTGAGGTGTGTGTGGAACAGTGAGATGTTCGCCTGTGTTCACTGCGGGAGGCCGGACTGGCCACCCACCTCAGTCCTCTGTTGAGCGGCTGCCTGGTTTTGCTCCACGATGCGGCACTGTGGGCTTGTGGCACGCGGCCCCCTGCGCTAGTGGGCGGCGCTCGGCCCTGTGATTTACTGCATCCCTGTTTTTTTTTGTGTGTGCTTCACCGTGTTAAACCTCAGCTCTTAAATCAATAGGCCGAGTCCAGTAAAACCGCACAGCTTCCAGGGAAGGGTCGTGTCATGTTCTCCTCGTACCTCATCTCACCTTTGCTGAGAGTCGAGGATGATGCATCAAGCTGTCGTCAACTTCGCAGGTGCCTCCCGGGCCGGACGTCCATCATCGCTGGCCTGGAAGCGGAGAGAGCGGCGCAGAGCCGTCAGAGGAGCTGTGCTGTGTATCCGCCGGGCTTTCAGGTCCTGATGAACACTAAACAAGATGAATTCTCATTTCTCAAAGGCACGATTACCCATTTAAGTTAAAACATCACCAAATATTAGTAAAATGGGCATTAGTTACCAAAACACAACAGTTTCCCTTCAAAAACTGCTCTACAACTCTGTATATCTGCCTGTCTGTTGATCCAGCGCTTATGACTATTAAGCCCTCTGAAGAACATACAGCCGTACAGCTCCCGTCCGCGGTTGCCAGTCTCGCGTCAATGTCCCACAATCCACCACGAGGAAACGCGTGAATAGAAACTGGGAACCGATGAGAACATTACAGGAATGAAAAACTCACAAGAAAACTCATTTCCAGTTATCCCCCCCAGCATTGCCACAATATGCCAGATAATACAATGTTCAGGTGTTAATTACAGACTTAAAGAAACTGATGCAAATGAGCTCACCCTCACAGAAAGCTGACATCGCTTGGAGGCCGTGGTGGCACGTTTACTCATTTGGTCGACGCTTTTCTCTCAAACGGTTCACAGGCCTAATCCAGGCTAACTGAGGTCCAGCAGCACAGCACGTCCTGCTCTGATGTTCAACAGGAGAAGACGGGGCTTCAAATCTGCAGCTCTGCCCAGTGCACTGCCTGGAGCCCAATGAGATCATAAGAGGTGGCAAACAAGGGGTAACGGAAGTCGAGACCTTCAGCCATCGTGAGCCGAACTATAACTGTCAAGTGGTCCACATGGTGGCGCCGGCCTGTTAGGAGGTGTGCAAAATCCCCGTTTGGTGTGCAGAAACGTATGGAGGTCAAGAAAGCGGCATTGAGTGAAAGTCAAAGTCAAACCCTTCAGGAGGTGTATCTCGGGGGTGACCGCATATCCGGGTATCGATGAAGTTTCAGACCTCGGCTTGAGTCCTGTCTGTTTGACTGCTGCTCTTCCCACAATGCCTTTCGGCTCGAGCGCAAACCCCACCTTGCCGAGTTCGGCCGCTGGCTGACAGCGCGTGTTCCTCAAACGCTCTCACGGCACAGTGGCGATAGACAAAGGAATCGTTGAAAAAAAATCCCAGAAATGCTGATTAACCTGCCATTTTACAGACAGGTATCCACGAGCACTTTCATCGCAACCTAAACACCATGAAATTGACATTTTCAACCGGCTTCTTGTGGCGTCACAGACGCCGGTTGCTCAAAAGGCTCTGTTTGCAGCACGGGGGCTCTGATCTCTCGCTCATACAGCAAAATGAGCTGCGCTGACCTTTCCAGGGCCCCTCCCTGCCCCCTGGAGAGTTCACCCTTCTCCGGGACCCCCAGCCGTGGGTGTCAAGATGGAAAACAAACCCCGCCTGGGGAGAAACCACACAGACCCACCCAATGGCAATGTGGCCCCTTCTGAGGAGTAAAGAGGTCACATCCAACAGGTGGGGGCAGCAGACCATCCCTTGGGCTCCCTTCCTCTGCCCGCCACCCACGTCCGA
>UFQX01000851.1:54457-137887 GCA_900497675.1 Arapaima gigas | reverse complement strand
CCCCCCCCCCCCCCCCCCCGAGGCGTGCTCCGAAAATAATAACAGCAGCGTTGCTTTTCGTCCATCAGTCCAGGAAAACGCTTTAATTACAGGCCTGTCGCCTCCCGTCCATCACTCCGCCGGAGGTACTCATT
Source organism: Arapaima gigas (assembly GCA_900497675.1). NCBI lineage: Eukaryota > Metazoa > Chordata > Actinopteri > Osteoglossiformes > Osteoglossidae > Arapaima > Arapaima gigas. Next base: position 137,753 of record UFQX01000851.1, on the reverse strand, counting down.
ATCTCGCTGCGAGAAGAGTGTCAGGCTCCTGCCTTTGTGCTCCACCCTCCCCCGTTTATTAAGTCACTTTTGTTCCCCCTTCCCAAAGTTGGAGCGCGTACTTTGCCGGCTTGCCTCCGCGTTACTTTTCACTCCATCTTCCCAGTTTAACCTCGATAAACACGTCCGTCTGCCGCGTTTCTCCGCCGTCCAGCTCCTCGCGCCGATTTGCCCCCTTTAAACAGCGGGGCCATTTTTACCGCGAGGTAAGTGCCTCGATCACGGCGCCTACAGCAGGAGGTGGGATTCCGAACAGGGGCCACCGCGCCCCACGCGGACCATCTGAAGGTAAAGCTCGGTTCTGTTTTGTTATTTATTCTATTCCTTCACGCGGCGCGAAGCTCTTTACTCTGATTTACCCTCTCGTACAGCAGGGCGAATCGGCACGTCCACGAGCCGGTTCTACCCCGGGTTCCGCTCCCTCTGCCGTACCCCAGCTAGCTCAGTTACCCACACGTGGTTGACAAACGTTTAAAATGGCCCAAGGTTTTTCCAAATTTACCGCCCTGGCGGAGCGGCTGAAGAACAAGCTAAAGTCGCGTCCCCGTCGGACCCCTCTGCCGCATCGTCCTCCGCTGATAAAAACCTGGCCGTCCTCCTGCTTTCGACCCGTTTCCCCCCATCGTTACCTCAATACCTTCAAAATCGTTTCCCTCCGTGCTGCTGGAGAAGGAGGTGCCGCGGCTGCCGGGTCCGCAGGCCTCGAGGAGGAGGAGCGCTTTGCGTCGCCGGCACATTTACCAGCCCGGCAGGTGAGGCCTGTAACCCCCGCCTGGAGCTGGAGGAGATGCTCTGCAACATCTGACTCTCTCCTCCCTTCTCCCCAACATTTCTACCAACGCGGCTCCATGTTTCCAGCTCTCTGACGCGGCCCCTGCATCTCGCTCAGTAGCACCGACCAAACAGCAGAACGCTAACGCCTTTTCTGTGAGGAACGAACGACCGCTGAGGTGACAACAGTGCTGCAGAACTCAGGACCAAAAGGAAGAGCTGCGATCAAACGTCTCACCTGAAGCTGTCCAACTGTCTCCAGGAGGAAGCGGAGTGTCCCTCACACAGCCGTGTCCCCGGGTCTCTGTCCCCTCGAGCAAAACACGTCTCTGGCAGGTCCGTCTTTACAACCCCCACTTCCGCCACCTCGGCCACACCTGGATCCTCTCCGCCCCCCACACAGACCCGCAGCGGTGATAGGTGATAACACGGTATTACCTGGCCGAAAGGAGCACTGACCGCTGAGGAGGAATAAATATTAGGCCAAAAATTTTGATGGATAAATTGACCTACTGAGGTGTAAATTCATGGACTGACCAGATCCTGTCACTCAGGAGGGGCATTTTCTACAAACCGCTGGTTGACGGAGGAGCTTTGAGTCGGACCCAAGAAGGTTCCCACTAAGGAGGGGGGCTTCGCTGCCTCATGGGGGGGTGATAGTCGAAAAATGAGGATCTGCAGCCGAGCGAAGGAGACGCGACGTCTGTCTGCCGCGTTTGTGAAGCGTGACACAGAGGGTCGGGGGCGACGGAGAGGGAGAGAAAGACTTTGGCCGTAGGGGGCGGTATTTGGTCACGGTTGCACACTGTCATTCCAGATGATGGCTGATAGATGGCGATTTCACCTGCTGGCAGCGGCTGCGATTCAGCTCTCCTGCATAAGGAGGATGGAGGGCAGGGAAGAAGAGCATGGAGCAAGACACCGGGCAGCGGCGACGGGATCACCTGGATCTCCAGCTCAGGCATCACCTGAACCTCCAGTACCATCATCGCCTGGATCTTCAGCGCTGACATCACCCGTCAGACCTTCTTCTAGACGTTAACAAGCTGACAGTTGCATGCAGCTACATTAAGCGAGGAAAGAATCTGCTGGCTGAAATATCCATCCACCCATCCTGTGTCCTGCTCGGGGTTGCAGAGGTCCAGAGTCGATCCCAGAGTCGATGGGGACCAGGAGATGAACTCACATCCTGGATGGTTGTCCATCGTAATTACTTTGGCAAACACACCCGAGGGTCCTTATGCAACAGCATTTCAATATTATTCATGTCATCTTCAAAAACCTCTTTTCAGTGTTTAAGGTTAAACTCCCGGGCGATAGGAAACTGGCCGACAATCAAACCAAACAAAAATGATCGGCTGCTCGGACTGGCTCAGCGGGGTTCAGATCCCACCTCCTTCTCTAGTACCCAACTTCACCCTGAAGTACAATACAAATTACTCTGCTGTGTGAATGAACGAGTGAATGAATGAAAGCAGCTTAGTGGTCCCCCTTGGAGAAAAGTGTCAGGTAAACAGAAGAGTAAAAGCCAGTGAAAGTGAGAACTGGGCCTTTTTGATGGACACCAGTGAGACGAGAAAGATGACCATGGGTGGTCGAAGCCCCAGAGCTACTCAGGGTCCAGAGGTTCTCAACACCACTAATCCATCTTGATGAAGCCAGAGAAGCGCTATGTGAAGCCCGGTCTGCTCATGACAGGTACGACACGTACATAACCATTCGAGAACAACATGTCTGTCTGTGTGTGTGTGTGTGTGTGTGTGTGTGTGTGTGTGTGTGTGTGACGGACGTGGACAGGAGCAATTAGGCGTGAACAGCAGGCGGCGACATCGATAGCTGTAGTTAGCATGTGGCACACGAGCCCCCGGGATTAACCTGGACACACACACACACACACACACACACACACACACGTTGCCTTTTTAAATGCCTTTATTTATATATTTTAAATAATTTTCTGTCATCTCTTGTAAAGAATCATCTTTACTTTGGTTTCACAGGGACCCACTTACTGTTATTTGCTCACTTATTCAGCAGTGTAATTTTTACCGTATCAGAACCTTCATCAACAGTGGTACAGCAGGAGATGGGACTCAAACCCAGGACCTTTGACTGCGATGTAATGCGACACCACCTGCTGTCCCCGTACCACACCTCTTATTCCCCACTGGCAAATTTTACTGCATCACTTCCTGGATTCAAACCCAGAAAGTTCAGGTTGCAAAGCCCTGAAGAACCACAGTCGAACGCTGGTTGTGTCCGTCTGGAGGTCCTGGAAGGAGGTTGAACATCGTTCCAGGCAGGTAGCAATGCGAGGTGGAGGGTGTTATTTTTGGTTGTCGCTCTGTGGGGGGCACCATTGCTGTGGTCTCCTCTGGGTAACGCGGAACACGTCTCCGTGACGTGGCCACCTGCGAAGCCCTCCGCCCCCAGCAGATCACCAGACCACCTATGACCACCCCTCGAGGATACAGCGGTTAATGGGTGTGATGATTCCGAGGGGGCGTGTCTGTCGCCGGGGGGCCGAGTGCAGTCTGTCGATGGGCAGGTACAGTTTTACAGGTGCGGTGGTTTGTCACTGCAGCACTGCGTTTTTTTGGGTGGTTTGCTGAGGAACACCGCAGAGGGGGGGGGGTGTGTGACAGTGGCGGCAGAGACCTTTACAGGGACTCTCATCTTTGTAACAAGAAAACGACTGAGACGGAGACACTTTAGACCCATTTGGTCTTCGGTGTTTCTGTTGGGAGGGGAAAAGAAAATTTTCCCCAAGACCCCCAGCATTGCTTTAATGTGCAGCAAATCAGCAAATATGTTTGCTTAACAGCTGCCATCCATAACTATACCTGAACACACACACACACACACACACACACACACACTCCCAATGATGCTGCCTTGGCACTACTTCTTCTTCTTCTTCTTCTTCTTCTTCTTCTTCCTCTTTCCTACCTGGAAAGATGTTTGTATAAACGGTAGCTACTGTGCTGCTGCAGGGCCTCTTCAGGAGGAGCAACTCGGCAGCGTGATTTTGATCTAAACCCGTTTGACTGGTTTCCACAACGAACTGGTTGTTTGTCACCTCTGAAGCCGAGTGATTCATTACCACACAGGGCTGCTTGTTTGTTTTCCTTATCAATGTATGTTCACGGTCTCCGCCGCAGCGCTCAATAACGTACAGCAGAATTATTAGTGTTACAGGACCATTTATCTCAGCTCTGTACGGACCTTATTTCAATGTCATATTTTCAAATTGAGGTACAATTAACCGGCACACACACCGCGAGGAACCCGAGTCCGTCCCGGTCCGCTGACCTGACGTCAAATCGTACCACTCTGGGGAGGGTGTTCTGATTCGCACAGACAGGGGGCAGTGTTGTCCTTCCTCTTACTTTGCTCCATTGCAGTTTGGGCAGCTCTGCTGTCTGCTGCTGCACACACACACACACACACACACACACACACACACACACACTCCCCCAAGAGAAACAGGGACTTGACACAAGTGAACAATGGCTTGATATCAGGAGGAACACCTGTGAGTTCTGGGGCAATATTTATTTGGGGGGGAGCTCGTACCCTGAGCCCCGGAGCACGACGGGGAGGGGCGGCCCAGTCCAGCTGCGGCAGCATCAGGCAGGTCGGGTCCCGGCTGGGAGTTCCTGCCGATCTCCCGGGGGCTGCGGTGGGCCGGGTATCCGTTCGACCCGCCGTGACGCTACGGGGTGGACGGGGGGTCAGCGCTCGTAGCGGTCCCGGCAGGCTGGACGGATACCGCCGGCCGAACAGTCCGGGCCGGCGTTGGCCTCTGCGCTCGAGAATGTAGAAACCAGGGAGCCCGAGATCAGAAACACATGTTGGGTCTCGGTAAGAAATTAAATCTGTGCCGTCTTCCTGTGGGCGGAGCCTTAGCGTCGGTCAGAAACGCACACAAGAACACGGCCGCAAACCCGGCTCACGCCGCATCCTTTCCGAGCGCCGAACCCCGTTAATGGGAGGAAAAAAGGAAAAACGCTGAAATCATAATCAGATTTTGCTCATTACAAAGTAGGCGTGTGAAATAACTACATCAGATCGCAACGGAGACAATTATCGGAACGCGCAGAAAATGGCAGTCGGCCGCAGCTTTGACAGAATAACACCTCGGGGCACGTCGCTCAGGTAATTTAAAGGTTCGACAATTTCACGTTGGAAAAAAAAATGCTGCAAAGACGCCAGGCATTAATCAGCGAGTCTGACTGAAAATCAAACTCGGGCGCGTCGCCTGTAAAAATGTGGGGAACATCAGGAGGCCGAGCCGACCGCCATAGAAACTCCATTTTGTTATTGATCAGCGACACTCAACAACAAAAGACTTGGGCTGAAAACACTGCGGAGGTGAGATGAATTAGGATGGACCCCCAGTCCATTCCTTCTGTGCGCTCTATACTGCTACCTAGAGGCTCGGAGGATAAATGCAGGCTGTATTCTATCCACCGTTAACAAAAAAATGAATTTAAAAATGAAAATTTGGGGAGGTACTAGTTTATCTTACGATGAAGCGCCTCACCGTTTTAGCCGGTGGCACTTACGTCCCTGTCTCGTCCGTCTTTGCTCGGTTGCATACGGGACGTGTCCCTCGCTGCTGTTATCCTGCAGAAAATGAGGTTCAGCGCTTTGCTATTTAAAAAAAGTGACATTTAAAGTTTGCACACTGCAAACATTGGACAGAAACACCAGGAGATAAATGTATTCATATATAGAGGTGGCGGGATTTAGGTCTTGAGGTTAGCATCTTCAGGTGTTGTCGTCATCGCTATGGCGACAACCTCACCTGGGAGTAGCCAGGGGCAAGGAGAGGGACCCCTGCCGCTCCAGCCCCCACCCGGGAGCGGATGCCGGAACGAATGATACCGCCTTGTCTGCGGGGGCTCAGCCAGGCCTGGGCTTTTGAGGGAAGTTCTGGTGTGGCACCTAACCTCAGTAAGCCTACGGTGAAGTCCTTCTGGAGGGTCAGAAGGGATCCTGTTGAGGGGCTTATGCTTTGCAAAGGACCCCTGAAGGTGACGGGAGTCAACCTGGTGTGTGAGCACGCGGGAGGGACGCTCGGTGGCTCGGAAGATGTAGCTGCGGAAAGCAAGGACCCCATTTCTTCCTTGAAAAGGTAGTCATGCTAAAGGCAGACATTTATCCAGCCGTATTTAGAGCTGATCAGCAGTTTGAAGTGTGAAAGCACAGCCCTCAAACCCCCGGACCCCAGAGGAGCTGGGAAATACACCTTGTACACTTGAAAGGCCTTAGTGTCGGCGAAGGTGAAAAAACCCAAGTCCTTTAAGGATCTAGTGCAGGGATTTGAACCAAAGACTGATCCAGCTCAAGTGCGGCATCATAACTACTAAGTGGCAACGCAACCGTGGTCCGCAGGGCTGCAGAAGTGGTCCGGAAGAGGAACCCGGCACAAGGCCTGAACGCCAGACTGCAGTCCTGCTCTTCTGCACACGGACTGCCCTCAATCTTTGGTTGCCTCCACATTCTGTTCTGTTTTTCTCAGTTCTGTTCACCTGCCCGGGGGTTTAAAACCCTGTCATAAGAGGGCCCGGTGCAAACGATAAAACCTGCAGACTCCTCACGCTTCAGAGGGCAGCGACAAAAGTGTGACAAAAGGTTAAGTGCAGTCGTTTAATTGCTTTGTGGCTTTTACACTATCTGTGTACCTGATAAAGAAAACAATTCTCTGGATCCGTAACAAAGTCCTTCCATCCCGTCACACGCGGGGGCATGTGCGCGCAGGTGTGTGTGTGTGTGCGTGTGTGTGAGGGAGAGAGGTGTGTATTGTAGAGGAGATGCAAGGTGGAATCGTAGTGTGTTTACACCCTGGTGGGGGGGTGGGGGGGTGAAAAGGAAAAGGAAGGCCGCTTGGAAGCTTCTGCTGGGCACCCAGGCTGGGAGGTAACAAGTTACACAAGGAAATTTTCACTTGTGAAGAATAAAATTTACTCTGTTATGCTTCTTCCACCCTGTTTTAGTTACTTTTGAGCTTTGGGGGGGATTCTGTGGGTGTTTTGGTGGCACTTTCCGCCGAGGCGATTTACCGTGTGAGTTTGGCGCACTGATTTACTCCTTTACGCAGCCCGATGGTTTCGGGACGCAGTTAAGACGGGAGTCGCTGAGAGGAGAGTCGCAGGGGAAGACCCCGGGCTCCAGGTCTCGACTCCTGACCCGCTTGGTGAGACCGTCCTCGGCCACCGACCAGCAGGACGTGGGAGACAGCGATTCTCAGCTCATGCCTGAAAATCCCTGCTGTTGCCTCCCACCCCAGGGCTGTACATCCAACGAACGCTTTTCTCTAAAGCAACCTGCAGCTGAGAGTGAACATAAATGCAGAAGATGCAAATACAAAACCTGGATTCTCCAAGTAGTTAGTTGCTCCAACACCATCGTTTTCACCGCTAGTCGTACATACAACTGAGGAAATGCGTCACGTTCGATGGACAAACTTTTTCGAGCAACGAGCTCTTGCTCCCAACTAAGTTTGTAAATAAGTGACGGGATTAGCAACTTCTCCAAGGTCCAACAGCAGGGCCACCAACGGCAACCCGAGACGTTTCGTTCTGGTCCTACAGGTTGTCCGTCTCCCCGTCAAGTTTCTGTAAAGTCTGTTTAATTAAGAAAGTTAAAAACTAATTGAGAAGAAAATTACAGCAGCTTATTATTTCACCTTTGCAAAAAAGGTGATTTGCTCAGTTTTTCTTGGAATCAGTTGGACAAATATCACTGCGGAGGAGCTCTTGAGGACATTAAGCATAGCGTCAAATCAAATCTGGCTTCTGGAAGAATCCGGGCATAAGTTATCTAAAGTAGGATTGTATTAAGTTTAGAAATAGGAGCAAAATCCTTGGGTGACCTGAAGGGTGTGTGTGGAGAGCTGCTGAAAGGGGTGGGGGGGTGGCGGCGGCGCTTTGGTTATCGGCGACGCCGTGCGGGGAAGGTGCTGCTCATTAAAGCCTCTCGTTTCTGACTCCAACAAGTCGCCGACAGCGAGTGACCTGCGTTCTCAGCAGAACAACGCCGCTGCTATCAATCGCTCTGACAGTGTGTGTGTGTGTGCGCGTGTGTGTGTGTGAGAGAGAGAGAGAAACGGGGGAGGAGGCACCTTGTGGAGACCAAGCGCGGGGACTGTGCACGTTGGACTCACAAACGGTACAAACCATTTCTTTATGGGGTGTGGAGGTTGGAGTTGCAGTGTTGCCCTCAGAGGAACCAGGTGCGAATCCCACCTCCTTCTGTGGTACCCTTGATCGACATGGCAGAGGTGGAGAACATTGAGAAGCAGAGGCAGCGAATACAGAGGAGCAGGTCGTATTTGACCTCGTGGGGTCCAAACATCAGCCCGTTGGCACAGTCCACACTCGACACACCTGGGAAACAGAGGCCTGCAGGTGGATAAGCGGCAACCCGCGCAGGTGTGTCCACAGACCGGCAGGCCGACCACTGCAGCTCTGCACAAGGCCTAGGGAGCCGGGAGTTCCTCCTGACTGCCTGGTGATGATGATGGGGATGGAGGGGATGGAGGGTGGAGAAGGTGATTCTCCTGTCAGAGGCCACACAGGGACCAACCACTGGTCAACAGCAGCTAATGAGACCGCCGCTGGACATCGGTCTTCAGCAGCCAGACGCGCCGCTCGAACACAACAAGCACCCCATCGCGACGGCGTCTCCTGGGGCCTCGTGACTCACTGCGGTTCTAAATGAAGCTGAAATAAGTTGAAAGACACACAGGTAGCCAGGGGGCGTGGGGAAAACATCAGCACGGGGTCCTCCAGAAGACTGCGGTGCCAACCACGAGGTGCCCGGTGCTGTGAGCCCCTCGGGGTGAGGCAGCTGCCCCAATGGTAGATGATGAACGATCACGGTGGACCAGGAGATCTAGGCTCAGGCGCTGAGTTAAACCAGCAGGACGAGTGAAGGTGGTGCTCAAGGGCAGGCTGGAAGTTCAATGAAAGGAACATTGATGGTTAAAAACTTGCTCGGGGAGGCAGGTGGCTAATATGGAGCTCTGAATGAGCCACACCTGCAGGTGACCCACCTATCTCTCTTGCTTTGAGCTGCCCATGGAAATCCTGCTGCCCCCTGCTGATCTGGGGTGCATATAACAGCAAGGCCTGTTCTTACCTGACCTGTCTGTTCAAAACGGTGCCAGATGTGCTATGACAAACTGCCTGCGAACGTTAGCACATTCATACACCACAGGAGTGTAACACACACACTGTGCGGGGAAACCAGAGCACCTGGAGAGAACTCACACGTGGGGATGGAAGCTAAATCCGATCCCACGGCCTGGGAATGTGAGGCGCCTTTGCTACCTGCTGCTCCTAAAGCTTCACACCAGCACAGCTGTAGAAGGTGCCCTGTAGTCCATAGGAAGATCTGGAAAGGATGGAGATGGAGCTCAGGGTTGCTATAGGCTGGAGGATGTGTGCAGCAACTGCTGCTACTAACTCACATGTGCTGCTGAAACCTTTTTGGCTCGGCAACGGGTTTTCGGGTCCGAATCGCTTTGTGTCCAGCGGATCCGGCAGAATCCTGCTTGGGCTCCCTGCCGCAGAGCTTCCACCTGCCAGTGGCTTTCTGCAGCATTGGGAGGAAAAGCAGGATCCTGGGACATAAATCACCCAGAGGAGGCTTCACGCAAACAATGGCAGCCAGCAAACAGCTTCGAAGAGCTGCAGAGTTCTCGTTTTCTTCAGCGTGACCAGCCAACACACACACACACACACACACACACACACACACACACACACACACACACACGCGCGCGCGTGCGGTGCTCCTCTGGCTGCCCTCGCTGACCTCACACACTGTGTTCCAAACCCAGCACAACACTAACTGCCATGTGGTCAGCAGTCGACCAGAAAGTGATGACCCCAAACAGAATTTCAAAATTCTTTTTAAATATATAATAAGAGATATTAAATAGGTGCTTCCACCGAGCCGAACTTTATTAAAACACGCATCAGGTGTAATTATACCTGCCGGACTGTAACAAGTTCATAATAGTGGAAGGAGATTATATCCAAAAGCGCTCATGCGGGGAGCTGGAAGTGCTCATTGTATTTTTCATTCCTTTAAGTAGCGCTGATGTGGCGCCGCTGCTCTTTTTTCTACAGCCTGCAGAGACCTCTCTGTCAGCGTCCTGCTCGGGTGTTTCTGGAAACAATCGAGCGGCGACTTGAGTTCGCCAGGTCAAACCTCGGAGTTACCGGTGTAAATCGAGGGCCGGAGCCCGAGATCGGCGGCCGTACCCGAACGAACCCGGGACCCTCCGTAACGACGAGTCCCCGTCTGTCGCCGCCAACTTATTTTCAAGTCCAAAGACAAACCTTCCGATGTCCTGCTTTTTCCCGGTCCCACAGCAGGTGGGAGGACAAAAGCCCCCATTCCTGAGCGGGGGAGCCCACGGAGGCCCGCGGGCGTCACGGCTACAGGGGTGTCACCAGATACGTTCGACCGGGTCACGGCGCCGCCTCCTCGTCCGCAAGACTCGAGGTACCAGGGCTTGTAAACCGCTCGAGCTTCAGGGGCGCACGCTAAGGACAAGGCACGTCCGCTATCCGTCACGTAGATTAATGTCCCCTTCTTTGAGGCAGGACTATACTTAGTGCGGTATTTCCTGGTAATCCGTGAGCTGCCGCATTTCTCCGCTCTTTCGTCTGCAACATCTTGTACGTTCGACCCAGGTTCAACGCAAAGGCAGCAAAACGAGTTCCCGGAGCGGCCGAGAAGCGGAATCCGTCGCGGAGGAAGGAAGCTGTTAAGTTCACCGCGGCAAACGTCAGACTTAAGTCGTCGGGCATCAGGATCGAAGCGATATTTCGGACTCGGGGCTCTCGTCCCGCTTTACGCGCGAAACGATCGGCTCGTGGGCCGGGCCGATAAACGTGCCGACTTTGCGTCGCCAGCAGGGGGCGTGGCGGCCGACACGACGGCCCTCGCGTGGCTGCGGTCGAGTGGCGAAAAAGCGGCAATAACCAGCATGCACTGCGGCCCGTTTTGTGCGCGTTTTTATCGCCGGCTGATGAATTCCTTACCGATACCAGGACTCCGCGTGAGAATGATTGAATTCGGGCCATTTTTCCTCCATTTGGTTGAAATAATAATCAATAAACGACTGGCGTGACAGTGATAAAAAATGGAGCGCGGAGCCCCATAATCTATAATCTAGAGGAGCGCAGAAGCTCATCTCTGCAGAGCAACAGACTCGTGTTTTCCATGCTGCGGTGTGGGACATAATAATGTCAAACATCCGTAATAAAAATGACATTAATGTCCGGGCAGACGGCGACACAATGCCTGTGGAAATCTCATCACATCAGAGGCTCGCTCATCTATGGCACTACATGGAAACAAAATGTAATTGGAAAGTCTTTCGCAGATAAAGCTGCGAGGACGACCTTAAGGCGCCGAAGTCGCGAGCACGTCTTTCTGACGGATGGCACTCGCCAGGCTGCTGCTGGCAGCAGTAATGCCACCGGGAGGTGAAGCGGCGACGCTGTCCTCCTGTCCCTAAGGCCCGGCGTCACCCCCATGCCGGTTGCGGGGCGTCACACAGTGGCTAAAACAGGTTTTTATGATTTTTGGGACTATAGTTTGACAACACAGAGACACACGGGGCCAGGGGAGATGCCGCATCTGCGTACAGCACATAAGACCTCTGGTTGAATCGCCGAATCGGACAATAACTTCGCCGGTGATGTTGGGAACCTCATTCCTCCCATTCCGCTTATTTTTCCATATCGACGGAATCATAGGTTCACCAGGTACTGCTGCTGTGATTCAAACACCTCTCACTAGAGCGGCTTTCTACGTATCTGACACTTATTTCCTAGGTGCCGCCTACCTGAGCGGACCTGAGGGTTCAAAGTGGTCTGGAGAAGGTAAAAAGACGTGCTGTAGAGAGTGTTGTACCTTCACAAAGCCACGATCCTGAAGCCTCTTCCTCTCGGCCCTGACAAAGGAGCTCTTCTTGTTTGCAGATAAGATGCCGGCGCAACGGGACAAAACGGAGGCGCGCTTTAAATCAATTCATATGCAAATGCAGTATTTTGTACATAATGAGCTCACATCTCGTCTTCGCGGTACGAAATGGCAGCAGACACCGCCGCTGCCGCTGCCACCGCCACCGCCTTGTCCTCCCTCGGCCGCCCGTTGATCCGCGCGACGCGCCACTCCGGGCCGCCTTTCGTCCGTTATATGACCGTCAGATAGAGTTTCCTAAAAAATGCTAATATTCTATAAATGTGTTTTTTGAACCTTGACAGATGATTCAGAAGAAAACCAGCTGGGATCTGGATTTCTACCAGAGTTTTGCCACCCTTGTGAATTTCACACACACACACACACACACACACACACACACACACACACACACACACAAGCATAAGCGCTGGTGTGTGATACGCTGGTACCCGGTGACCCTGCAAGTGGAGAAAACGAGTGGCCACCAGCCCTGGAGTGAAAAGCATTTCAGAGGAGCACAGAAGACCATCAAGAAGGGCAAAGAAGCAGCTCTCCTTCTCCTCCTCCTCCTGCGCTGGCTGCACAACCCATGTGCGATACCCCTGCAGCACCGTACTGTGACGAATAGTTGAACTTGGCAGAAGGGGAATCTGGAGGCAAATACTGTGGCAGAAGGAAAACTTTATAAATTATGGGCAAACAAGAATAAAACATTTGATATTTCTTGAGTGAGCGGCAGTGAAGGTCAGCTGGGCTGGAGAACCTGTGCAGCGCAGCTCCGTCGCCGTACATAAGCCGGCTGGTCACACCTGAGGCAGAGACAGGGCGAAGACAACTTCATGAAGGTGCTTTTGCTGGGCTGTGGTACACAGAGTGCATTGTGAAGACTTTTTGTGCATCCCAGACAATTCTCACCTCTACTGTGCGGCCGAACGCACGGGGAGAGCTTGGAAAGAGGAAGCCCCGCTCAGGATATCGCCTCCAGGTCCCAGACCGCTTCCGCCACGGCTCTAAATGACTGCATTTGCAGCATCGATCAGGTCGCTGCCCTCCAGCGCCGTGCCTCTGCATCTGGCCGCCTCCTGCAGTTCCTTCTCCTGGGACCCCGCTGTGAACCTACTCACCAGGCCTCAACCCAGGAACCAGGTGGGTTCAAAGGCTTCTCAACTTGCTCTGTCTGAATACCAACACATCCACTGAAACGGTAACTCGCCTGAATGTTTTTCTCCTTACGCTGCTCCTGCAGCGACGCTCCCTGAGATCGGCTTACGGAACCCAACAGTCTGCATTTATGGGACTTTTGGGCCTCCACAGCGCATCGTATAAATCGCGCGACTACTCAGTGCAAACACTTATGCATCCAGTGTCAGATGTGGGATTGGATGTGAAATTAAACGCAGACTGTCTTGTACGGTCTTGTAAATCTGATTTTGGCACTGATTTATATTTGGAAGCTTGACGCTGACCAATGGGATCTGTGGATCTTCTAGGGTGGTAAAGTCATATTTAGAGCCTAGTCTGAGCTCTGTCGCGCTTCCGTTGCAGGTCTACACTAAACCGTTGCGTTCCTTTTAAGAAGATGTTGTAGACTTCGCCTCCTCTCACACACACACACACACACACACACACACACACACTCTCACACACACTCACACACACAGAAGCTCAAATTTCTCTTACAGGGAACCCATTTCCCGGCACTTTCTGAGTTGCCCCGCAATGAAGTGCGAGTAAACCTCCGACATGACAGTGTGGGAAGCCCGGGGTCTTTGCTGTAATCCTCGGTGCTGTGCAGGCTATGCCGGGCGGCTGCGCTTCGGGCTGCCAGAAGGAGAAGGCAATTAAGCTCATTAAAAAACCTACGTCGTGCCTGCCAACACACGGCTACACGTTCCAGGAATTACCACGCTCTCGCCGCGAACTTCGGAACGTCTTCTCCGAGAGGCTGGAAATTTCTGCGCGATGCTGCCCGGCCGAGCTGCGTAATCACAGCGCTGACAGAGCCCTTCTGGAAGAGGAGGCGCATGTTTATTCCGGCATTAGTGTGTATCACAAAGGACGGTTCGTGTTCCCCCTTCCCCGTGCGGAACTGCTTCACGAACAGGAGCCTCGCTGCAGGCCCACTCCCTCCTCCCAGCCCCGGACGTCCTACTCGGGCCTCCCTCATGCCGGAGTGTCACCGTCACCCAGGGCGAGGTGCTGGGTTTTCCTGGGGCGTCGGTGGGGCAGCGACAGGCCTTCGGAGCGGACGTCCTGAGTGCCGCGGTGCCGGGGACCCAACGGGGACGCAGATGAAAGGGGCGCGGCTTTAATTCCCGCCTTTTCCTCGGAATCTCATCTGGCCACGGAGCAGAGGGGGATTCCTGCAGGACGCCGAGCTTCTGTAGTCGTCCAAAACGCCCGAGCGAGCGACTTCGGCAGCACCCGTGGCGTAAAAGTTTCAAAAGTCCCGTCTGCGTGGCTGGATCTCCTCCTGAGCACTGACTTATTGAAGTTAGTAATGGAGAGTATCAGTAACTATGAAGACTTTAATTTCATTAATAATTTCCTTTGTCTTGGCTGCCTTTGTTCCCTTCCTGTAAACAGCGTGTTTCTGATTCATTAAAGCCAGCCGAGCGTTGCAGCTCGCAGCCTTCATAAATAATCTTCAGGAGCCTAATAATGTGCGGCAGACGTCCCGTCGGTAACCCTCGGTGGCGCGGGCCCCGCATCAATAACACAGAAAGCAGAGGGGCGAGCGTCACCAGCACCTCCGCGCTCATATCTGCTCGTTCTGTTTAGCGCCGCTGGAAATGAATAAGTGAGACACGAGCGAGTCCTGCAGATTATCGCCTGGGCACCTGATCTCCCAGATTCAATAAGCCGATCCTCGGCGTTAAGCGGCCAGGGAGAAACACAAAGTACGTCTGTCTAAATTTCTGACTCCGCTCATTGGGGGTTGACTTAGCGAAGCCGCAGTGTTGGTTGGGCTCAATTTATTACTTCTATCTCTGTCGTTCTCGTGCCGCGGCTCGACGTACAGATTTCGGCAGATGTTTCCCCAGCACGAACCACTTATATTTTTGTGCCTGACGTGGATGTTAAATTATTCTCCGCCGGGGGGCCTGACCAGGTGTGAAGAGGCCCAAGGAGGGCTTACAGAGTGTTTTTAATGAAGAAACCGCGTCTACTGCTCCGAACCCCCGTTCTCTGATGGTCCTTCTGAACAGAATCGCCACTCCTGGCCCCGGAGGCTCCGGCGTCGTTTTCCTTTTCCTTTTCTTTCTTTTTCAGCTTCAGGGTTTGGTCAGGAAAATTTTGCACCGCAGTCGGGACGCAACACAAGGTAAAGGAAACTTGGGTTTCTAGAAGACCAGCTCGCCGCCCTCAACTTGTACTGGGAAACGTTGTTCGGAGAGAGTGACAGGGCAGTGTCACCGAACCCACCGGGAGCCCCGTCGTGGGAAGCATTGTGGGCAATTGCGAAATGTCTCCTTCGTGCATATTCATGAAGGCCTCGCTGCAAATTACCGAGCCAAATTGTCCTCCATCCGCACGCTGTCTCCGGCTTGCCTAACCCAGTCACGCCACAGCAAATTTCCCAAACAGAACCAGCCACCGGCAGGTCGCACGTCACCAAAACGGCTTCGTCTCCCGTTCAACATCTGCCTCCCCCCTCCCCCCCTACAAGGCACCGTTTGTAAATGTGTGGTTTTAAATTTAGGGCATTTGCAAGCATTGCACAATTTTGGAATGCCTTTGAGGTATTTCTGCAGTCTGAAGGCACAGAGGACATAATTTATCCAAGAACTGTGTAATTAACATAAAATACCATTTTGTTTGAAAGTTACTGCACAAATGCAGCAAAATATTTATACATTTCAGAGCAATAACATGTATTGTTGTATCGGGGCAAAGTGTTCCGAGCTACTTGCAAAGCGGTCGGCTGTGACGAAGTGGCTTTCTTGTTCCCGTGGAACAGTTTGCACGTTATTCAGTAAGTTTAAACCCATTTGAGGCCTTTTAGGGTGAACTTCAGAGTTCCAGAGTTAGTCCAGACGGGCAGTGTTCATATCCACCAGCTAATGAAGGTGATTCCTGGTTGAAATGGAGGAAAAGATCTGGTTGCTTTAGGTCAGGTGGTTACGGATCGATCTGCTCTTGACCGACACTCGGCGAGGTGTGCTCCGCCTTGGCTCGCACTGCACAGGTCGACCGGTTCGGAGAGGGTCGTTCGGCACAGCGGGGGTCTGCTGCTTGACTTCGGGCCCATCGCGTTTCTCCCGAACGCCACAGCCTGAACCGAAGCCTAATCGCTGCTGGCTTCGCAGAGCAGCCGATCCAGGCTCAGCTGACTTTGCGAAACACATCCGAAGGCTCGAAGTAAACAGCCAATTACGCCCAGCATGGAACCTGCAGCAGGGCGTCCTTTTGGAAAGGTGCACCTGTGTGTTTCACCGTGCATTTACCCTCAGACTGCCGGTCGTTTCTCTGGCTTCACGGCATCTACTGTGGAGTTAAATCAGAGCCCTATTGATGCATATGGCACTCCAGACATTCCAGCATCACAATTAGGATGTCAGAAATGTAGCTTTAAAAATGTAGTCTTAATAGTTAGAGAACCCTTTTTCACGGCTGCTGTTAACATCGACTCGGACGTCCAGGAGTGTCTCGTTTAACTTGGAAGGGGGATGGGAAACATCACCTACTCGACACGGAAGGACTCTGGACCGATGGCTGGGGTCACAGCGGCAGCTTTGGGC
Source organism: Arapaima gigas (assembly GCA_900497675.1). NCBI lineage: Eukaryota > Metazoa > Chordata > Actinopteri > Osteoglossiformes > Osteoglossidae > Arapaima > Arapaima gigas. Next base: position 121,209 of record UFQX01000851.1, on the reverse strand, counting down.
CACCCTTGGTCACCGGGAGAAGGAGGAGACCGAGTGGTCAAGCTCTGCCAAATGGGGAGCCGTTGCGTGAGCTTGTGGACTACCTTAGCCCAAGGGCTAAGTTAAAGTTCTCAGCTCAGGTAAGGGCTGATTGTGCGTCAGCCATCGACCCGGACATTTCCACCGGCGTGAGTCCATTTGCTTTGAGCAGCCACCACCTCGGAGAGCCCAGAGGAGGAGCGGGGGGACGAGGCCAGTGACGCGTCATATTGAGCCCATCGATTTATTCCTTTCGGCAACCATTTTGATGATATCTCTCTTCCAGCGAAATCAGCCTAATGTGTTTCCTCTGCATGTCTGTACTCTTAAAGTAGAACTCGACTGAGTTAAATGAATTAATATCGAACACTTACTTGTTTCATAGCATTTTCAGGCGTGCAATATCGTCTCCCAAAAATGGCACCAACAAATTACCTCTTGTTAAATGCTTTTAGCACTTATTAATTATATTAGGGGAGGAAACTGGGCAGCTAGACTGTGATTTATTGCACCGCTAACTTGTTTTGTCACTCAGGGAGCGGCCAGCAGGGACGCGCACCCCGTGCGTCACGGGGAAGGACTGACCTCGGATCGTCACCTTCCTCCCGTGCGGCCGACGTTTCGGGAGTCTGCCTGCCAGAGGGGGCAGACGTTGGCCTCTCATGAGCAGGATGAGGCTTTGGACCACATGACCGTGGAGGACTGGGACACGTGACTGGGAAGCTTGGGCCACAGATCACAGTACAGCAGTTTTCTTCCCCAACAAGCTGGCGTATGATTAAAGTATGGGGTTACCAGTTTTCCCAGAAGCCTCTGCATGCTCTCTGTCTTATATCTAGACAAGCCGACTCTGGACAAGTTGGTCCGCTGCCGTCCGTCCGCCGAGAGACGGTCACACTCCCCTGGGTCAACAGATTACTGCCCATAACACCACTGGGGGACAGCGGTAACTCGGACCCTGAGCTGCAGATGCGTTCCATCTCTTGCCCCGTACTGCACCACACCTGGCCCTCCGCACTATGGCTACTCTGCCATACCCTGCGGCTCTGCATCCGACATCTCTCTCCCGCACTTAATGGGGAAACAATATCGCGACGGGCTTGAGATCGTACGTGCAGAGTCCCGTGATACAGACCAGCACGTGTCTCTCTGCACTTCTCCAAGTGACTGCTTCGATGCTCCAAATGATCCTGACAAGGTCAGCGCTTTAGAGGGAGAGGCTTTCAGACAGCCCAGTCTGCAGTTCCAGGGAGACAGTAATGGACCACCGGCTGCCGAGCCCCAAAGGCCGGGTTGTCTGAATCCACCAAATCACAACCTGCAAGATGCAAACAGACACAGTCCAGGTCAGGTGTCACAGCTGACCCACATAAATCCGTGGATCACAGCACCACGGTAACCCAAAGGACCGAGGACCAAAGAGTGATCATGACCCATTCCAGGAAGCAGATCCCTAGCTGGGGGCCTGGCTTTCAGCACTCCATCTCTGCGCTGATGCTTCTCCTTCAGCGTTTACCTGGCTCTCTCAAGTTCGACTTTAAAAATAATTTCAATAATTTTAAATCTGCTGCTGTGCCGATACCCGCTGTTTAGAGGGTGATACCCATCGTCGTCATGCTCGCCCTTCTCAGGGTCTGAGCGTCTTACTTTGAGGATAAAACGCATTACTTATTTAGGACGCATGACGCTGTTCTCTAAAATGCCTCCTGCTGCACACGAGTCGGCTGACGTGTTGAAAAACTTTCATGCTGCTCTCCGAGGAAGTTAAATATGCATCATTTCAGCTGGATGCATAGCCATGAATAAGCCATGTGGCTGTCTGAGTTTGCACCAGTTTGGACTTTGTCGGAAAACCGTGGGGTGTTGGCCGATCGGCTTCTCCGGGTCGTACTGCCCCGTGCAGATCCCGCACGCATGTTGCGTTCCCACCCAGCTGCATTATGGAAATGCCAAGCCATACGAGTCGCGGGGCAAAAGTCAGGTTCGTCGCACAGCCAGGCGACAGAAGACATGGCCGAAGAGCATCTTACTGTGGGTATCAAAAGGGAAAAGTTTTTTTTAAGCACCGTCAAGTCCGTGTCGACTCTCTCAAGTTCCTCCCTCCTCTTGTATCCAGTCTTCCTGTGACGTGTCAGAAGTAGAATAACCTCAGTCATGTAATTTGTCTGGTTTCATCTCCTCCCACATCCATTTTTTTTTGTCTTCCTGACTGTCCACGGTGTCCTTAAAAGTCCTCCGCAGCTCCACAGTTCAAATGACTCCTGTCCCACTTCAGTGTCCACCTTTCACATCCATATCGTGTTTCTGACAGCACCGTTGCTTAAAATTTCTCAATCTTGACTCCTGTGGACACGTCGGCACATGTGAGGACCCTTTGCAGCCTTTTCTCTGCAGCTCTGCCAAGGGCTGGTCTTTGGCGTATCTCCCGACTGACAGATCGCAAAAGGCAAAGATTTGGATTTGAGAGGGGAATCCAGTACCTAAATTCAGTCGTGTTGTTCATTTTTCCACTGCAGGGTCTTATTTTGCAAACGCCAAAAACACAGCTGTAAAGGTAACAGCGGCTCAGTTTGTTTTGAAGGAGCTCAGCAACTGGATGTTCAAAGACCACTGAATCGTTAAACATCATCCGTCTTCATCGTCCCAAGTTTGTTCTTGGCTCATACTAGCATGCTTTAAGGGTTGTCTAAGAGGAGAAAGTGAGATCAGCAGTAATGCAGAAGAAAACGATGCCAACGTAAGGAGGTTCATAAAAGAACGGATAAAAGTCGACAGTAGATCTTACTGCTCTTACTCCTTTTGGGGCGCAAGGTTTTCAAACCTGGTCAAGCCCGTTCCGCCATGTTTTCTCTCTGCCGCACCGCCCTTCCCGACACCTGTAGGCTTTATTTCTGATGACTTGCTCAATACGAAGCGCCGCGCAGCCCTGTCCCTCGCACAGTCTCAGTGGCACGGCTGTGACACTCTAATTTGCATATATATAAAACATCCATCGGCATACAGTCTCACAGGGAATCACCGCAGACGTGTTTAAAGGGATGTGCGGCGTACAGTGATCTATTTATTTTAACCTTGACAGATCACGGCTGCCGGGGGTTTTTCTGATGTGAAGTGAAGCCCCCGCCGCAATCCTGCGGCGTCCGGCAGCTCCTCTCCCGCCTCCAGGCCCAGTCTGAAGCCGCGTATGGAGAGTTATGAACTTTGCGCCAAAATCTCCCTGCTTCATCCAGACTACAGCTTTGCCTTGAGGACAAAGAGCCTCGAAAAGAAACATGTACTTAAAAAACCTTCTGGAAGTGAACGAGTCATGTGGTTGGAGGATGGCCAAACCCCACTGCTCCTGTTGTGCTGCACAGGCACGGTGCACCAGGTGTTGGACCGATGGGGGAGCTGGGAGCGGTGGGGAGGAGAGGAGAGGGAGGACAGGGCCCACTAGCGCTCGCCCCCGCTCAAGGCTGCCGTGAACAATGGCAGTTGACTCCATTTCCGATTATACGTGCAGTTACAGGGATGCTAAGCCACGTTGAAGCGATGAGCCGAGTGGCCGAATGCCGGCCTGCACCGCGAGCCGCGGGAGATTCTGGAACCTCTGTGGGCTTACAGAACTGGCCAAGGACCCAAATGAGGCTGCGAGACGTGCCGGGCAGCTCAATCCGGCCAGGCAGAAGTGAAAATCTCTGTTCCTCTGTTGGTCCAACAGCGGATGAAGCCTAGCGAACATGAGCCGCGTTCGCACGCGAGATGGCCTCTGGAAAACACACAGAAGGATTTACAGTCTTCGGAGTCCAAGTGAGAAGATGTGGATGCTCCAGCGCTGGAATTCCTTGGCGCAGATCCCTCTGCGAGTCCGACCAGGAAGGTGGCTTGAGATCTGCTGAGAGGCCGACGCCAAAACCGGCTCAGAGTGAAAAGTGCTCTTAGACTCAGCGCGGGACTTCAGTAATACTGCTGAGGGTAACATGACCTTTTCTGGGAATGGAAACCAGTAGATGATATTTCTGCGACACACGAAAATCCACTTAAACGCCGAGCTTCGAGACAACCGAATATTAATGCAATTTTTTCAACAGCGTCAACCTTGGGCCACTTTAAAGTTGACTGCTTTGCTGCGACGCAGCGAAAGACCGTGCCTCCGAATCACGTTGTGGGCTTTAGCTGGCAGTCGCCGCAGAATGCGCGTGACAAGCAGAACCGACTTCAAAGGCTCGCGGTGACGCGGCGGTAGGTGTTCCCCTGACAGCCGGCCCACCATCGCGCCACACGGAAGGGATTTGCAGATGCTGCTCGCGTGTCACCGAGGAACGTGTCACCGTTTTCATCCCTTAACCCGGAAGACGTGGCGCGCAGAGCGACTCACTCGGGCCCGTCGGCGGCGCCTCCGTCGCAACTGCAAAATGTTAACCCACACGTTCCGGAGGTGATTTTGTCATCTGCCGGAGGGGGGATCTGTTTACTCTCCCGCTTGTTTTCTTCGGCTGTCGATCGCAGACATCTTGTCATAATAAAGATTAGAAAAATGCAAACGAGCCCCCATTTCCCCGCTTCCACAGAGATGCCGCCGTGCCGTGTTATAATAAGTCGGCCATCGGGAGGAGCCGCGTCCGAGTCGGTTCCGTGCCGAGCCAATCGGAGCGGCTCGCGCTGCATCGCCGCTGAACAATGAGCAAAGCGAGGTGCCGGTTAAAACGACGAGCCGAAGCGAACAAAGTTTCCGACCTTACAGGTATACTTTAAAGATGCTCCTCGGCCGAAACCAACACTGTGTTTTCATCTTTGAGGGCAATTTTGTTTTATTACTTTTCTCCGTCCCGCCTTTCCACTGGACTGCGAGCGGCGTGTTGCTCTCCGTAGCAGAACAGAACCACCTAACAGGTAATACAGTTTGGCGATATATGATGTGTTATTGCGCCTTTCTTTCCAGGCAGGACTCAGCTAGTTGCTGTTATCCCTCATTTAACTGACCCCTTTGTCCGACGCAGCTTCCAGAGACAGACCTACATGTCCACATGTTGTACCCCTTTCTGGCGCTTTCCTACCCAGAGATCCTCGCCGCGGCCGCGTTTCGGCCGTCTGCGTGGCGGCAGCCCGGATCGAAAGGGGACGTCAGTCTGCTGCGAGAGGAGGGCGGCGGAACCAAGTGGGGCCGAACTTGGGCTTGTTCCTCTGTAGAGGACGAAGCTGCAGAAACACACAGCTGTCAAAAAGGTGATTTTTCCTGCATTTTACACCTAATCCGGTGCCGTTCTTTCGTATTTTTTTAAAAGCTGTTAAACAGACAGACGGACAGCTTACAAACACGGCACGTGAATTTGTGTGTATTTTATTACTCTGACAGAATGACCCCTGGGCTGACGCCGCCGAGCCAAAGTAAGCAATGTTCAATTCCGCGCCGTCTGAAAAAGCCATTAAGAACGCGGCCCGGACTCGTTCCTGTCAGCGGGTCCCTGAGTTAATGGGTGGAGACAAAATAAAGCACCAAATTAGTATCTGGCGACGGGATCGATCCGGCCAGGATTTGCGGGCCGCCCCTGTCCCCCGTGCGTCTCTGCTGGGTGTTTGAGGCCCCATACGTCTTTTCCGCGGGGGGACTGTTTGCCCGGTGGAAATTCGCTGTGTACTGAGCCCAAAAAAAAAAAACAAAGTGGGACTGATGGCTTTCTGGAGCCCAGGGCGAGAACTCAGATAAACCCGGATGAGCAAGTCCCATCCCGTCCTCCGTCTTGAGGACGAACTCCCGGCTGTTTCTGTTCCTTTGCCCTGTCTACCTGGAGCCATTCGGCTGGTTTGAAACAGCGCCATGTCTCTCTCTCCACCCTCACACACACACACACACACACACACACACACACACACACACACACATTTGTATGCGGAAGGCAGCTGGTGCGCGTGGTGCAGAGCCTGGCACCCCTCCATCCAGCAAATGGCCCTATTATTTCTGTGTTAGAGTCTTCCAGTTGCACTGAATAAGCCGAATTTATCTGCGTCGAACAGGGGTGTCTCCTCCTCCCGCCCCCCGCACCCTCTTTGTGTCGGCGCCACACTCGCAATATCCCATCAGCCCCAGCGGCTGGAAACCATGGGATTAAACACTGAGGGTGTAGCGGAGAGAGAGAGAGACTGAAAGAGGGGGGGAGTGAGAGAGATGGAACAAGGGGATGGAGAGAGAGGGAGGGAGCGAGCCACTGCACAGGTAGGTGATCCATGGGGCTGAGGGATACAAATATTAATTCTCTTCTTCTCTAAATAGCTGCAGTTATTACTGTGAACTATTAGATAGTAGAAGGTGATTTGCTATGTTAGATATTCATCTCGACACTGATGTACCCACTCAAGCTGCAGGGTAAATTGTACAACATCAGTTCAGGGAAAGTACCTTGCTCGAGGCCACTAGAGCGGGATGTGGGACTGGAACAGGAGGCCTTCGGCCACCTGCTGCGCGACCGAGTCGTGCATAACTTTACATCTGATGCGAATGAAGGTAAAGGAAAGCTGCCGAATTCGCACGAATTCCTGTGACACAGACCCTTTGTGGACACCGTGCAGGTCTACTGCCATGTGCCACGTGTCACGTGACCGCAGGAAGGGTCTCAAACACAGACTGTACTGTGCAACCCTTTGTGTATTGGCACCGCACTCGCAATGTCCCATCGGCCCCAGCCTCGTGCGACCTTTGGAAACGACTCGGGTTTTTGCAGCGTTATATTTTGCTATATGCCGTTTGAAAAAATAAGCTGCAGTTGTGCAGCCTTCAGTGCCACTGTGGAATGTGGACGTTCGCTGCCAGGAAACAAACGGGAAAAAGAAAGAAATAATCGTCTTCGGCAGCTTGGTGAGCTGGCAGGAGAAGGCGGTCGCGCTCATTGCTCGTGCCGCACCCCACCCAGGTCCAGTCCTGGGGGCACAGACACACGCACGCACGCACAAGCACAAGCACACACTCGCACGCACAGCCCCGGCTGGCCGCTCCGCGCGTGCAGGTGCGGCCTGCGGAGAGCGCTGTCCTCTCTCTTACCCCAGATGATCCCTCCTGGAAAGAACCGGCCAGGAAAACCGCGTGTGATTCAGCCGCTGGCAGGAGGAGGACTCCGTGCGAGCGCCTCGACCGCTTGGCGGTCTCGCGTTTTTATTTTTCATTTGTGGACCGCAGCTCCGTGGGGCCGGTCGCTCCCTCCTCAGGGGCGGACGAGGGCAGCGGGCCGGTCGGAACTCGTTCCCAGCGCCGCCACCAGCCCGACGAGGGATTTCACACGACCGCGACTGAACCGAGAAGCAGTGACCCCTCTCACGGTGGACGCTGTCCGCCTCTCGCTCGTGCAGAGCAGGACAGGTTTGCGTTCGCGTTTCCGCTCTCGGGTTCGGTCCTCCACGCTGTGGGTCCGGTCCGGTCGCCGAGGCAGAAATTAAACACATTCATCTTTGGGATTTATTGGAAACAGATATTTCTGTGCACTGCTTTACGGACACGATAAATCACAGCAGACTGCCAGAGCCCCACCTGAACTCCGAGTCCCCCGTGTGGAGATGGGTTCTCGCACCCGTGCGTCTTCACACACACCCCCGGTAAAAACAGACAAAACGGGGTCTCTTTTTGGCCTGTTGTGATGAAGAGCCCTGCTGTCCTGACCTGAAGCCTCATCACATCCCTTCCTCGCACCGCAGGCCCGTTGCCACAACAACAGCCTGGCAGCCACAAAGCCCCGACACCCACACTCACCTAAAATGTCTTTATGTGCAAATGTTTATTTCATGAGTTTAAATTTGGCCTCACTTTTTTTAAATCGAGTGACTTTTAAAGGACCAAGAACAGACTGTTAACCCGCTTAGACACAAAGAGCACATTTTGCAGGCCTTTTTACTTTGCTGTGAATTACGTTCCGCGAGAAACATTTACATTTATTTATTTAGCCTTTTCTCCAAAGGGGGGGGTGCCGAGTGATGACATCACCGGCAGCAGCGCATTCGGTCATCCGTGCCTCGGCTTGCATAATAAAACTGAAAGAGAGCGTTTTTGTAAAAGTTACAGACATTTTTCAGTTCTTGTGAAAAGTGGAGTTTTTTTCAGAAAACACCTCTGTGAAAATGGGGGGGGGGGTCGCCCTGCATGACTGAGCACCACCTTTGTTCACAAACAGTCACTTACGTGTCACATTTATAATGTCGTTATTCATTATGGAAACTCAATTGTCGGAGGAAATAAAGGTAGTTCAACATGTGAGTTCCCACAAAAAGAGCGCCGTTAAATTACAAAATTTGTTCTTAAATTATAAATCTGACAAAGACAAGTGCCTCGGGCAGAATTAGCCATTAAAAAATACTAATTCTGAGTGGAAAGATAAATTGCCTTTTCCTTTAAATTCAAATGAAGCGGCTGTTAACTGGGAGATTATGTGGTCCATATTTAATGGGGCCGCGTGTTGATATGCATCTGTTTTATTAGTAAAATATTTCCGATTAAAGTGCCGTGTCGCGTGATTCTACTTTTTAATGAGCTTCCCGGGGGGCGGCAGCAGGTGCCGGTCGAACCCCGGTCCCCGGTTCCATTTTAACTCAGTTTGTTTAATTCATATCCTCGTCCTTTGAGCGCACGCACGATGGGTGTTCTGGGTGTTCTCCTCCAGAGAGAGGAGGTTGTTGGAACGGGGACGTTCCGGCTCCTGTTCTCCAAAAGGCCGAACGCGACCGGCATCCTGCTGGCTGGGGCTCCCCTGAGAAGCTGAGGACGCTCTGCATATTTCGTTGTTTTCCGCAGCCCCGGGAAGGGCGTTTTCGGGGCTGTATGAATATGTAGAAGGAAACACCAGGCATCATAAGCGTCGAACGCGGCGGCAACGCGGGAGTCGAGCACGCCGCGTGTCACCGCGGGTCCTCGGCAGCTCCAGCCTCGGGCGCCCGTTTCGCAGCAGCGACCCTCCGGCTTTATACTGACACGCTCTCTTTTTCTGACGGCGCGCCGGGTCACGGACGGATCGAACCCCGGCGTGAGTGAGGGGCCCGGACGGAGAAACGTCGCTCAGACGGCTGTGTTTCTGACCGATTCCTCCTTCCCAGTCGGAAGAACCTGCTGGAACATCGTGGTTCCGTCAGCCTTGGCTTTGGGGACATTATTGTCCCATAAGACCGTGCTCACTGCACACATAGAGTCCCCCTTAAATGAAATCTAATCTCGCTGACCTGCTTACTTTCCGTTTATTCTAAAATTGTTTTTTACAAGTTTTTGCATTTCAATACTGAGCGCAACAGAACCCAAGGACACCTTCCTGTTAACAGCGGAATGGGAACGAAAGCTGTTTGGACCTGGAATTGAATAATGGCGCAGCTTTCAGGTTGACCGCCTGGGCTGAGGTTGAGTGGCGGTCACCACGATGAGCGCCGTAGCGCCCCCCGCGGACCGCCCTGGGCCGGGCGGGTGTGCGCAGCCCCGACTGCGAAGGCTTTCAGTAAAACGTGTCTGTGAGGGACTGAAAAAAACTGCCAGTTAAACAAAGCAGCCGGAGAGAAAATTAACTCAATTACGTAAAGATTTTTTCATAAAATTTTTACAGGACTGTTTTCCATTTTTCCACCAACGCCTATATTTTCTCAGGCCGAGACGAAATTCACGCAAAGTCGCGTTGAGCGAAAGAGCGGACGGTGTGTGTGTGTTATAGTCAACGGACATATTAAAACTCTCCACGTCTGACTGCGTTTGTCTTCTGTGCCTCGACAACAAACAGAACTTTTAAATCTGCTCCGCGGCCCGATTCGCTCCAAACTCTTCACGCGTGTGGCTTTGGAAAGCGCGCCAGGGAATGTGACGCGTTTTTATTCTTATAATATCTGAGGGAAACGCAGGGGTCTTGGGTCCTTTTTTAACCTGGCAGGGATGTAAAAACGCAGTTCGACTCTCAAGCTGCCAGACCTCTGAAAACTCAGGATTGGCAAAATGAAATAATAATTGTTGAAAGTTGTTTATTTTTATTTTTACAGCCTTTTAGTCATGTCACTAATAGTATTATTCAGTTACCCCATTGATGTGTAAGTACCGCACTAAGAACGTTTGCGGGGACGGTTTTGACTGTCAGTTTTACATTTTCACGTATGTTTTACATTATTTTTTTCTTTGAACTTGTGCCTCAGACACGGCCATGAAAAAAGGTGCCGTTTACATCACATCGACCAGGAGGACACGTTTTGGCCCTGAACCCCATGGTATTGTGGGAAAGGGAGACTTTGGAGGGGGACGATGGAGCTCCGAGGGGGGTTCTCACTTTTTACCTTCTTTACTATTATGAGCTGCAGGAAAACAGCAACCATAACCCCCCCCGCCACAGTTGAGCCAGCGGGCGGCACAGTGCTCACCTTAAATAATTCAACCTGGGTTTGAATCCCACCTCCTGCTGCAGTCCCCTTGATCAAAGTACTTACCCTGGACTGATGTGGTAAAAATTACCCTGCTGTATAAATGGGTACATGAGCATCAGTGTAGAAAAGCATCAGACAAAAGAGAAAATAACATAAATAAGCAGGCTTCAGCTGACCTTTGAGCCAAAACAGCAGGTCTGGCAAGCCGGTCTCCATACCTCAGTGTTTGGCTACCCATCAGCCCACGCTGAGCCTTCCCGAAATCGCTCCTCTACCACCCGGCTCCCGCTGCTGCGGCGCAGAGGCGTCCGTCCTGAGCGTGTTGTGCCGAGGGTCCCACGCCGCACACCGAAAGGCTCCGTCTCAAGCCAGAGCAGTTCCGAGAGCCTCGAGAAGTACTTGCCCCCCGAATCAAGCAGCCACCAGAACGGCCTACAGATTGCTAGGCCCATGTCCCACTGCGAAGCCCCTCGGAGCCCCTATTGTTGGGCATCACAGGGAGGAATGACCCCCCCCCAAACCCCAACTCTAGTCCCTGTTAGAGAGGAATAGGTCTGCAGGGAGGATCAGGGTGACTGTGGCTCTGTAACAAACACCTGCTCCATATCTGTCTGGGGACACCTGTCAAGACTGTGGTCATCTGTGTGTGTGTGTGTGTGTGTGTGTGTGTGTGTGTGTGTCCAGCTTCAGCAACAGAAACAACACGATAAAAAATGACTTTATATATAGCAGTATATGGAGATGCTTGTTCTTCCACACTATGAAAGAAAAGGTTTCATTTTGCGCTCACACCCCCCTGCACACCCGACAACCTTCCCGAGCATCGATCCCAGTCTCTTCTCTTGCTGCAGGTAAAAACTGCAATTAAGGGACCTTTTGCTTTTCTTCATTATTAGTGGAATATTGTCAGCTCAGGGTTTCCCTCCTCCATCTTTTTGGTGTCTGACAGCTGGAGCTGTTCTACCTGCCGTTTCCGAGAGATAAATCAGATTAGGTGCCTCCGCTGGTGTGTTTTATACACGGAAGGTGAGAACCAAGGTGGTGCCACTCGGGCAGGAGGTCCGGGTCTGAGGAAAGTTCCACAAGAGAAAAGGGGTGAATAGGGAATGTATGTATATATGTTCTTCAAAGTGGGGGATGATGGCGAACGATAAAGATGGTGTGGAAGCAGTGTGTGTGTTTGTGTAGCTGCTGTGGGGTTTGGCGGTCGTCCGGCCCGGGGCACCGTGGTACCGAGGGTAAAAATCCCACTGGCAGCTGTTCTGATCTTAATAGATAAACTGCGGTGGCGGAGCAGCGGCAATTGATTCAATCTCACTGAGGCCTGAATTCAGATGAACACTTCAGTCAAAGTGTGTGTGTGTGTGTGTGTGTGTGTGTGAAAGAGAGAGAAGTCACGGTAAATCTCCACTCCCACACAAACACACTGTGTTGACACAGCAACCAACATCATAAAATTGGTTTGACTCATAGTCATTTCATAACTTTCATACACGTTCCACTGCTTTGTGGTGTTTTGCGCAGGTTTATAGTGGCAGCAGGTGTTGCGGCGGGCAGGAACCAGTCAAAGTCAAACATGCAGGGGTTTGAATCCCACCCCCTGCTGGAGTGCCGTTGATCAAGGTTCTTACCCTGAACTGAGACAGCAAAAATTACCCTGCTGTGTAAATGAGTAAATCAGGGTAAACAGCGTACAAACCTCACACTGCAAGTCCAGAAGAATGTGAGACAAATAAAATCCATATTTGCACACAGTGTTGCTCAGGCCAGGTAGTGTTTTTATCTAACGTGTGAAAAGTGCACAGTTCTCTCTCTCTGCATACATACGTATGTCTGTGAGAAATATAAACCTGTGTGCGTGCGTGCGTGGTTGGAAGTTCTCGCCTTTAGCTGTTTTTGTGTGATGTGCTGTCATGATTAAAGAATAATCTGTAAAGCTGAGTATAAATCCTGTCCCCGGCGGCCGGCTGTCGTCCGGCTGTGTCTGTGGGCGGCGCTGCCTGGTTGTCGGTCGGACTCTGCGGTCGCACTCTGGTCCACGTGCTCAATGGCCATGTTGCCCCACGGCAGCTCCTCACATTCATAATTCACCGCAGAGAGTTATCAACGCACGACTGGGCGGGGGGTCTCAGTGTGCCACGCTGAGTGTGTGTGTGTGTCTCCACTTCAGCCGGGTGCTGCAGGAAAACCTTTTTCAGCTGAATGACCTGGGAGATCATGGTGTGCAGCTCTGAAACGGGATCTGAAACTCCATCAGACTTAAATACTGCAGCAAAATCAGCTAATAACAACAATAATAATAACAATAGTAATAATAATAATAATAATAATAATAATAATGTGATAATATATTCAAATTACACTCAACAGCCACTTTATTAGGTACACCTGGAGTGAACCGGCTGGTGGTGGTGGTGGTGGTGGTGTAATGGGGTGGGGACAGATTTCCTGATACCCAGCAGGTTTTCTAATTTTTTTAGGTTTTTTGTTCCACTGGAGCATCATTTCAATGCCACTGAGTACCATCATATCCATCTCTTCACGGCCACTCTGGTCTTTCCCACCCTGACACTCCCAGTGGGGACGACACGGCACACAACACCTCCGCATGCTCCCACAAACACAACAACACCTTCCGTCCAGTGTCCCGCAGAGTCACCAGTAGACTGTGGGTGGGGTGAGGTTGGGATGTTAGCAGAATGAATGTTCTGGAAAAAAAAAATCTGCAGAAACTCCGAGAAGCTGTCAGTGGAGCCAGAACCCTGTGGCTGAGTTCATGCTGCACTGGGGGCAAAAGAGGGTCCAACCCTCTACCTGTTGGCTGTGCCTAATAAAGTGTCTAATCCTGAAACCGTGTTTTTCTTCAAAAAGCACGTCTTCAGGTTAAACCTCAGCTCAGGTGTCTCTGCTGTTAAACGCGGATTTAGGCAAAAACGCTGAGACTTAAATACGCGTCAAAGTGATCGTCCCCAATTCTTCTCGCTCACTCGCTCGCCCCCAGATACAGATATTCATTTCACATTTCAGAGAGCATCGACTGCTCCTCCGGGTCCTCAGTCCTGTGCTGACAGGGTCACGGGGGGCGAAGGGAGGCCTTTCTGGGGAAGGCCTGGCGGTCAGAAGCAAGTGAACAGAACCCCTTCCGGCACCGCTGGGTCGTGGCGTCTTGACTCGACGTTTCATCAAAGCGAAAGCATTATTTCCAGTGTTACTGGTGAGCGATTCCTCGCGGCTGTCAGAGCCACAGGAGCTCGACTCGGGTTCGATTTCGACTCGCAACATGTCAGCTTCTGAGTGTGAAGCCGTGTTGATGCAGAACCCGCGTCCCTCTCTCCAGTGCTGCTCGGGATCTCACTTCGAAACGCTGCACAGCTCATGTGAAAATATGCAAAGTTTTGTGCTCACAACACACACACACACACACACACACACACACACACCCAGTGAGTGATGAGCAAAGATAAATATTGGCTGGAGGACATTACATTAATGAAAAATTAATAGAGCCAGCAGTTTGAGAGGAGGGCCTTGTGAAAAGACGGTTTGCAGGGTCCCCTGCACTCATCCCGGTGTCACAGCAGGAAGACAGGCTGTCAGCGAAGAAAGCGTGACTTTAATTTTCGCAAATGGCACAAAATATTAAACAATACAGCTCAACAGATGAAGCGACGTGATGGTCCTCACAGCCAGTGTGGGAGCAGGAGGAGCTGAGCAGCAGGTAAAATCAACCAAGGTGTCCAAACATCTGTAGTTTCTCAGTTGAGATCCCAGGGTGGTGGACTGAGCTCTCTGCGTCCCTCAGAGCTGCTGAGTCCCTCCCAAACCCAACTCTCTGAGAGCCGTTTCTCTCCTGACCTCCTCACAGCTTCAAAAATGGGTCCAACACCATCTTCCATAAGCAGCTCTGTATTTGGTTCTATATGCAGCTGTACCTGTGTGTACAGTGTGTGTGTGTGTGTGTGTGTGTGTGTGTGTGTCTGTTCACGTGAGCCGAACTGCACCTGTATTTAATTCGTTTTGCACCTAGAACCACAGAGAAGCTGCTCAGCCATATTCACACACTCCTCTGTACTTCTCTGCAAAATCACTTTTCAGTCTGACTGTCACGCAGCATCCTGGCAAACATTGTTCTTGTGGGTTTTTGTGCCAGCAGAATATTAATCTTTGGACTTTTTTTTCGCAATATCACGATGTCATATGAAAGTTTTAAATTTCAAGGCTGTTAAAGTCGCTCTGTTCAAACTATATTCATTTTAAAGTTCTAAAAGGCTTTAAAAAAAGTACTTCATGTAAGAAAGTCAGATTAGTGTTTCCGCCAACTCGGCAAGACCCATACAGGACTTCACCTGTCAAATTTCCCATTTGTTGATGGAGCAGCAGGTCGTGCCTGTGATCTGTTCAGTTATAAGAGCTGAATGCAACTTATTATTTTTGTTATTATTGTTATTATTATTATTATTATTATTATTATTATTATTTGCAATAAACTCCTTTTTATTCCCGCCACTTTTTCTCTCTGAGGTGAAGAGCTGCAGTAATCATGTTACGTAGCTGGAAATCTGGTGGATCTGTGGAGCCCATTGTTCTGTGTCGGCTGGCTGTGTGTGTGTGTGTGTGTGTGAACCGCACTGACAAAGATACAGAAGCTGTTTCATCCCAACACCATCCCAGATATGTCCATGTTCACCCCTCTGGCTGCTCTATTAAATGGTTGTGCTTAAAAAAGACTCCCTGCTTATTTTCTCTTCTTAACGTCAGGATGCGGCTAAAAAATTAAAAATGACAACAGGCAAAATGGAGTAAAAATGAGAAGATCATAGCCAGCCCTCAGAGAAGACCTGAGTGAACCCTGTTCACCTGCGTTGCTCCACGGACCCATCAGGCCGACACCCCCCAGAGCCCTAAATGCCCCCCTGACCCCCCCACCTGCTGCTGAGTCGCTGCCATGGAAAATATTGCTTTTAAGTGGAAGGACAGATGTTGTCGGACTTGAAAGGCATTCGGTTAAGGAAATGTACGGTATTGTATTTAAAACGAGAAAAATTCGATCTGTTTAAAAGCTAAAAACCCTGCAGGGAACTGGTGTCCCGTCCGGGGTGCAGTTTCATCGCCCGGCCCCCGGTGATCCCGCCGCGGCCCTGACCGGGATGGTTAGACTGAAAAAGCAGAGGCCTCGTCCTCCTCGTGTCCGGACCCGCACGGGGAAGAGCCGTGTCAGCGTGCGGCGGACGGCGGCCACCTGTCCCTCGCGCGAAAAACGGGGAAATAGAACTCAGGCAAGATTGGGCGCGGGGGCGCGGGGATGGATTGAGGTGCGGGTTGCTGTGCTCCGCTTCATTTCACAGGCCATTTGGCAGCATCGCTCATCATCGCCCCTCGCTTCTGCTGCGTGCCGTTCAATAAGACGAGTCACTCCCGGAAACCCCCGGGAGACGGGCACAGATATTAAAGAGAGGTGCGGGATGCTAACAGCCACCGTCGCATCATTGTCACGGTGACCAGGGTGCTCCACTCGGTCCGTGACTGGTAACCAGGTGACCGTTTCCACGGCGAAGGGCACGTTTCAATTTGGCTGAGTGGAAAAGTGGGCAATGCCGCCGCCCCCTCCCACGGGCGACGAAAACCACGTCCCGGTGCGGCCTCCGCTTCTGCGGCGTTGCTCGCGGTCTCGTCTGCCGGTGATGGAAGACGCCGTAGCCCGAGCGGCGGCACAACTCATCCATTTACCCCGCCGAGTCGGGAAGCCATGCAAATGCACTGCGGTTAATAGAGTCTGATTTCACTCTTCCGTGGGACTTTTCCAGCAGTCACGCGTTCAGTTCAACCGAGGACACATCAGTCACAGGACTTACGCCGACTGTGGGTAAAAATAGACGTGAATGTGCACAAGGATCCCAGTTTTAGCTGGGGGGGGGGGTGTGAGAGAGCAGGAATCGAGTAAATCTTGGGTGAAATTCATTACACCCTCAGAGTTGACCGAGCTGCGTCTGAGATACTGTAGAGTACGGCCGATACGTCAGGCTCCACTGCGCTGCCACAGTAAATGTGTTTGCCTGGATAGATGGTGGACTTGGTTGGACGACCAATTGTCGCCTTCGCAGACACGAGTTGCACCCGGCGTTTTTTAACCTCCAGCAGAGTCTGAGTTTGGGCGTCCTTCCCACGTTCACGTCGGTTTCTGCCCACAGTCCCAAGACGTGTTTCAGGTGATCGGCCACTGATTTGTCCTTTGTGCGTGACTGAACCATGATGGACTGGCGTCACGTCCAGGAGGGACTCTGAACCACCGTGACCCTTCGCTGGGTGAGAGGTGCTGAGATGGATGGACGGATGATGAGTTGATGGATGGATTTAGCGGCTGGATAGTTAACAAAGAGACCTCCCGCAGTATCATCTCCACCATCACCGCTTGACTGTTTGCACTGATTTTTTTAAAATCCATTTGTAGTATCACCTTGTCTTTTATTTACCTCTATCCACCATGTATCTGTATGCAACTACATGTTTATCCATTTTCCATCCATCCATATTATCCACATTATTATCGATCTACCTCCACGTGTCTGTCTTTTCTGCGTTGGCCTGTTTAGTGCGCGGTGCGCTGTGGTGCAGGTGAAATTACTTTTCCTTCTCTCTCCTACATCTATATAAGCTCAGAATGACAATACAGCGAACTTTGAACCTTGGATAGATAGATAATGGACTGATGGATGGATGGGTTTACTATCTTCTACCACGACAGAAGCCGCGCTGGCCCCGGACCAGCCGGAGGTACGATGACGAATGCCTGTCAGCGCAGCCCACTTCCCAGAGCTGGTTATCCAGGTCCCCGACCCGCAGAGGTGCAATTTTCGTTCCTTTAAAGCTCCGAGGCTCCACATCCCTTGCGAAAAGCGGGGCGACGCCGAACCTCGGTCGATAACGGGGCCGAAGCCGGGGGTAGGCGTGAACAGGAGCGTGTCGAGCAGCGCCGAGCGGTTAGGGGTTTAACGGATGACACCGCGGGGCAGTAACTCGCGGCAGGGGAGCAATCAGCTGGAAAGCCATAAAACACACCTCCTACCTCCCTTCGTGGTGAAGACATGCTAATGCACTCTCAGATCGCCAGGTTCTGCTTGACGAATTTTCATCTCGCCAAAAACTTGCGGTAAGACGGTCCTCGGCGGCGAATGCCACCCCTGCCAGGAACAGCCGCGCTCACCGGCCTCAATTATAGAGGAACGAGTCTTTTCCTTTCCGTCGTTTATGTATATTTTAAGCGCGTGTCCGTGGCAGGCCTGTCAGACGTCTTTGATGAAGTCACGGGAGGTCCCTTATTTTAAGACTCTGTCCCCGGAGCCAGAGAGCGGTGGCTCGGAAAACACGAGGCGACAGCTTTTCTAGGACGCGGCTGACTCACGCGCTCCTTGTTTTCACTAAAGCTGATTTCACGTCGCTCCGCAGAGTTAATTCGGCGCAGCGCGAGCCATCGCAGGTATAAAACATTGATGATACCTGCGAAAACCAAGTGTAAAACCCTCCCAAGCAAAATAAAACAACATCAGAATAACAGCGAAAGTCGGCATAAACAGAGAACGCTTTGTCTCTGTGGGGGGGCGGCGCCGCGCCGGGCCAGGAGACCGAGAGGAGGGCCCTGAAGAAGAGATATCTGGCTAAGACAGATAGGGTATCATCCCTGCGTTTGCACACTGGCGACATATTCAGGGCAGGTTGTGGAGGAGTCACGCACGGTAGGTCGCAGGGTCTCGACCAAACCACGCTAAAGTGCACGAAAATGTGCTACAGGGCAGATGTTATACGGTAGACTGATGTTGGGGGGGGGGGGGGTCAACGACATTTCTTTTGAAATTGTTATTACTTTCAGTGTGGTTTATGAGGTCAGGTGGGCAACTTTACATTGATTTACCCTTTCATGCACTGGGGTTTAGGGTAAGGATCTCGAACAAGGGAACTACAGTAGGAGGTGGGTTCTAATCCAGGTCCTGGCCCATTGTTCTTTCTAGCTTACTATGCAACAACATGGCTTGTTCTGCAACCGGGACACACGCGGCAAGGGGTTACGGGGCCGCAGCCCCCCGGGTTTGTTCGAAGACCCCCCACAGGCGGCGGGGAAACAACAGCAGTCGCCTCCTGGCCCCCCGTCCTCTTCGAACGCAGCTCAGCGTGTCGTCCGCAAGCAGCTCCGTCCTCCCGCCACCTGCTCACAGCAGAGGCGAGGGCCGCCGAGGTAGAGACGGCCGGA
Organism: Arapaima gigas; assembly: GCA_900497675.1. Lineage (NCBI taxonomy): Eukaryota > Metazoa > Chordata > Actinopteri > Osteoglossiformes > Osteoglossidae > Arapaima > Arapaima gigas. The sequence continues at coordinate 102,605 of UFQX01000851.1, read as the reverse complement.
GGCTCCGTCTAATGAACGGCCTCCTTCCTTCCAGCGGACGCCAAAGAGCTTATTTCACATATATGACCTTGGCAGCAGATTTATGACTTCATTTTCTCCGGCCCTCGGTTATGTTTCTCAGCCTTTAGCCAGCAGCTCAGCAAAGTGGAAGATTTTCAAAAAACAGAAACGGGCCAGAAAATACTCATTTCTCACACGTCAGCCACTGCGTGTGAACGGACAGGCGCCCGCGAGAGCGGCCTTGCTGCTGCTCCTTAACCTGACAGGTGTGTGTCCACCTGGTCGCGTCAAAGCCACCGACCCCAAACACACCCGGAGCGTACGAAGACCGTACGACCACTCTGGTCCCCCGATAGCATCGTTTCACCTTCGCGTTTATTTGTTTGTTTACTCAGCCGACGCTCTTCTCTTTTTTGATAAGGGGCCAACAGCAGGAGGGGGGATCAAACTCACCTCTAGCCGCCACGACACCTGCTGGCCAACAAACACCGTCGCAAGAGCGGTGCCTGTGGGGAAATGGGACGGTTTACATGCAGGGTGGGTCCAGCGCCGCATCGTCCAGCCGAAGGACTGAGCAAAGAGGGGCGTGTTTTTTGCGTGTCCGCCGCGTCGCCAGGAGCTCTTGGCTTCTCACGTGAGGGAAGGACGTGTGCAGCTGTGATACGAGAGGCTGGACTTAAAGCTGGAAAACGGCCGTCTCCCGGGATGGAGCTGCAGGTGGGATGTCGAGTGTGGAGCTGCTCTGTAAAGACGCGGAGATTAGCTGCACGGCTCCACGCTCGGGGGGCCTCGTCACGAGATCCGGAGCGTGCCAAATTCTCCGCGGAATCCCCCAGCAATGGCTGAGACCCCCCCGACACCCCTGCGAGACTGTAATACCCTGTCATTACTCGGCAACCGTGAGCTGTGGGATGTCTGTCTATCCTGGAGAGGCAGCGGTTGTCTTGCTGCAGCACGGTGGACATAAACGTGAACTTTGAGCAGGACCACAGGGACTCCTCAGGGTGGCAGGGAGCTCCACCCCGGCTTCTCACTGACCGCATCTCAGAACTGCATATTGATGGGAGATTTTTGGACAGCGAATCACGTCTTTAGGTGTCAGTCATACGCTGATGATCATTATTAAAAATTCCCGACACTTTTCCTCCAAACTGACTTTCAGCGCGAGATTTGCCTGCTGAACTACTTACACACAATCCGCCCTCATCCTCCCAGTCAATAGATGGCAGTAAAGAGCAGCTAGAAATCAGGAGTGTGTGACCACCTTGAAGCCATTATGGGATGAAATGTTTAACGTAGAATCGACATTGGAAAAAGTTTGCGGATATGAAGTTTTTTAAAGTTTGGATAACTTTAAAATTAAAACAAACATTAAGAAATATTTAACCTTACCATTTTTGAAATTTTCCGTAGCTTTATTGTTTTTTTTTTTTTTTTTTTTTATGGGACGTAACCAGCAAACGGGTCGAAGGTGGTCTTTGTTAGACTTATTGCCTGAGATTTGGCAGCAAAAATGAACAAAACCTCCAGTCCCAGTTGTGCTTGTGAGATGAGGAGCTGCTGCAGTTCCAAACCTACAGGTTCACGTGCAGCTCTGCCTCTACGGCCCGTCCCAGTCGCCTCGAGAAAAGCTGCAGAATTTAACGTCAGATAACAGAGGGAACCATCATTTATTCGAACACTCCAGCCGGGGCGGTTTAAACACTCGGTTTCCCCACAGAAGAAATTAATTTGAAGAGCAGCAGCACTTTGGAAGTCGCCGGTGCTGATTAGTCATAGTCAGATGTTTCTCCACAACTGCAGACCAACGGCCAAATCTGCTTGTGCCGCTTCTCGCTTCTCTCCATTTTCTCGAGGATCCAATAATCTCATTCAATTAGGACCCGAGGGAGCGGGTCGCCTCTCTCGGCGCATCGCGCCTTCTTGCAGGTGCTTCCCTTCCTTCTGCTCGCTGATGGGGGTTGCAGGTTCGACTTCCTGGAAATTCCCTTCTGTCACATCTCTTCAAAGCAAAGTTCTCTTCTTTCATTTTTTAACGACGGAACAAAAGTGCAAAAATGCTTCTTAAGCCGCTTCGAACGGAAGGCTGACGAATACTACGGCAGTGTTTGTTGGGCACGTGACCGTGGTAACCGCATCCGCGCCCCTGTGGCGGCCCGCGGCGCAGAGGGACCGGCCTCGCGCGGCACCCGTCGTGTGCGTCGTCACCGGTGACTTTACGGCCGTCTGACTCGTGGGGGTGGTCTCCCCAAACGCTCACTGCCTCCTCGGGCAAATGCTCCATCATCGAGGACCCCTTCCCACGTGGGACTCACCTGTGCTTTACCACGTCCAGTGCAAAAACAAATGCTTTCGCTCTCCATGGTCTCCATCTGGAAAATGATAGGGTGCACAATGCAAACTTTCCATCCTCCACACCTTTATTGTTGAGAGACCAACCCTCCGGCAGTCAGCCGTATTACTTCGCTTCAGACGCCTTAAGCTGACATCAATAGGGGTCATTTTGTACAGGCCATGATTCGGGGCTGGAGAACAGCTGAATGAGAGCACTTTGCCTCAGGTATTAATATCCCAAAAATCAGAGGAAGACAAAATAAAGCACTTGGAGGACACTTGGCCTCTTCCTGAAGGTTACAGTGCTTGAAGGTACCTTCACTTCGATGGGCATTTTGGCCCCGGTCCTCATCTGCTGCTTTGGCCCTGGTGATGCTGCCTCTGAGCTTCGGGCTGCTGCAGACGGTGCAGCACTATGAGCTCAAAGGGGGATGAAAACTCCCCAAACTGGCCGGGTTAGAATTTGGTTGGCCAGAGCTGTGGTTCTGCGCCGTCTCAGTAGCACAGTGTGGGAAGGCGACTCCCGCCGTTGCCGGGTTTGTACACAAAAGGAGCCCAGGAGCGATTTGAGGACGCGGCCCAGATTCAGCGTTGGTTTAAGGAAGAGGAAGAAGAAATAAAGAGGAACGAAGATAAATATGCAAGTACTGCGGCGGTCGGTCGCCGTTTTGCATTTGAAGGACCCGGGTTTGAATCCCGTGTCCTGCCGTAGGTCCCTCGATTGAGTAGAAATGACCCGGTCGCACAAACGGGGGAATCGGTGCAGCTTAACACTGTAAGTCTCTCAGGAGAAGAACTTCAGCTAACAGAGGAAATATCGATGTATCGACGGCTAAAGCGGAGGGGCCCACGGGAGTGAAGGCAAGGGACACCCGTCCCTACACTGCGCTGAGACACTCGCTTTTGTCACAGCGAGTCCTGCTGCACGACAATGCTGAGCCCTCCGGCATGATATTTCTGTTGAAGAACACCCCGGTGGGAAAGTCCACCTGGGCGTGGGGTTTTTTCTCCAAGCCTTGCGGCCACGGAGAGCCGGGGAAGCGGCAGACACCCGGCTGCACGTGTGCGAAGGCCTGTTTCTCCCTTTGATGTGAAGAGGAGCCGGGAAGATGGCGGGAAGCTGCTCTGTTCGGGTGGGGCGGCCGGCGTGCCGTTATCTCCTCCGCTTCACTTTATTTAGCGCCCGCAGCGGAGAGAAGCCGCCGCCTCCGGAAGGAGCAAAGAGAGGGGAAGATAAAGTTAACCATCAGTCAGTTTCAGCATCCGGCTGCGCATTTCAATGAGGGAAAATGGCCGGGAAAAACACGGAGGGGAAATGCCGCCCGTCTGATTGGTCCTGCGGGGGGCCACGCGGACCAGCGGCGACCGGCTCCCGTGAGTTTGTGGATTATGGGTCCTCGTAGAGGGAGAAAAGGGCCCAAAGATTTTCGTATCGGTACGGCTGACAGTCGTGTTTAATCGCGTCCTCCAGACCCTGGGATTCTTGCGTAAGAACAGTGCAATCGCACGAAGAGGCAGTATCTCTCTCCGCCGGAAGAATGACGTGATGGAACCGTCCCGAGGTGGAAGGGGAAGACCGCGGTAAAAGAATTACCCGCATTATTGTACTGTTACACCTGCACTTTCAGGCCGGGGGGGGTTAAGGACACCGTCCGCTCCGTGCGCGAGGTGCAGTTTGCCTTGTTTTTAAAAGTGCTGTGGGGCCCAAATGGCTTTTCGCTCATTTCCCCACGAACGTAAAACCGCTAAGGGGAGTTATGGCGCGATTTATGCGCTTTTCTCTGGTTTGCGGTCGGTTAAGCGCCAGATTTGGGGATCAGGATCCGGATCAGCGGCGTTTAAGGAAGATGTTCAGGTGTTAATCCTGCGTTCGCGGGGGATGTGCGGTGACCCGACTGGACCCGATTCTCCTCAACTGCTCTTCAAGGATCACAAATGGACTGAAGGTAATGGCGAAATATTTAATTCCAACTCGCAGCCCCCTCTCAGGGGAGCAAAAAGGCAGAATGTAATTAAATTATTCAAAAATTACCTCGATACTTCACAGCGTATCGAGCAGAATACGCCGGCCGTTTGAACGTAACGTCCCGGAATTTTCCCGAGGGCTGCGCCGCCATTTTCTTGGCTCGACGACGGACCCGATGAGACGTTACGCTTCGCACGGCGGCTTCATTTTGTCCTCTTTCCGGCCTCCTTTTGATGTGCATAGTTGAACTAAACACACTTTCTCTTCTGGAGAATATTTATCTATAATATATTCCTCGCCAATCCCTGTGGAAAATTCGGTGTCTGCAGAACGCGAGGGATCTGCATTAATTTAACTTCGGCTTTCCGCCCCCGCGCTTATCGCCCTTCACCCTTGGTCAGCGTTGTCGGCAGCAGTCTCCCTGTCAATTCACCCCCGTCCTCAGCCGTGTGATGGACAGCCCCTCTCCTAACATCTTAATGGGCTGTGTCTTTGCTGAGCACCTCGCTCTGCCCTCCACGTTGCTTTCCGGGCCAGAAATGCCCCCTGGCACCGATCCCGGGGGCGCGGCACCGCCCACGCGGGAGTACGGATTTATCGGCGCGTCGATCCCGACAGCCGTGTGAAAACGTGGGCGTGTCCAATGCGACCGGCAGGTAGTACGAGCGTCGGAAGAGTCGCCACCGAACCCTCGGGTGGCGTTCGAGACGACTTTCCGCTTTTCGTGCTCCCCTCCGAAATCGAGGCCCATCATAAAGCAATTATGAAACATGAATGATCACCTAATGCTGCGTAACACCTTTCAACCCATTTCACTCCCTGTCGGTTCTGCACTTCTTTACGGAACACGTGGCCCACAGACCTCATTCACCTGAAATGACATCGGTGGGCAAATCTGAGCAGAACACAAAGCAAGAGTCAATTTGCTTGTCGCGCAGAAGCCGTAATGCAACTTTGCAGCCGCCCACATCTTCGTTGGCCCCGTTCGACCCTCATCCTCGGCTTTTATGGACTTTTATTTTTTAAAATTCTAATAGTTTATCTCCATCCAAAGGGAAGCGCTTGAAAGCCCTTCAAATGAGGGAAAATCCTCTGAAATGACCGGGATCTACATTCCATTAGCATATATAGAAAATGTGAATTCAGTCGTGACTAAAAGGGTTAAAACGGCAGTGAGATGTGACACTGGCTGGTCCATCACGCCGGGTGGGAAGCGATATCTCTGCCGGGTTTCTGCCCAGGATGCAGGCCCAGGAAATTAGCCCAGGATCGTGGGACCGCTGACGGCTCGAAGGTGTGAGGGGAGATAAGAGCTCGGTAATGTAGTTTCGAAGGTAATCCATTCTGGTGCTTTAAAAGTGAGCTGTGGAATTTGGAATTTCACCTGCGGAATTCTCAGCAGGGAGCCCAGGGGGGTCACCGGAGGGAGGAGTAATGCGAACCGACGTCTGGCTTAGCCGAAAGCTACGCGGAGGACTCCTGAACACGCGGGCAAATCCGCGTTCAGATCCATCAGCAGGCGAGGCGTCGGATTCACAGGAGACGTTCGCTTTGCTGCGGCTCTCATCCCCCCAAGGCGACCGAGACGCGAGACAAGGAACCGGAGACGAGGAGGAGACGGAAGTAAAGCGGGGCGGACACGAAACTCTGCTGTACGGAACTCCGCCGACTCCGAACTTCCCTCGCCGCGTCGATTCTCGGCTTATTTCCTCGCTGCTTTTCTTTTGGGCTGCGACATGTTGCTCGTGGGTCTGATCTCACAGCACATTTGGCCGTTTAAAAATCCCTCGATCGCAATTTGCCTTTCACAAGCGCGGACCTTGAAGGAGATCGATAATAAACCTTGCAGAAGTGTTGAGAAGGTATTGGAGGTCTAGAAGATCGTGCATCGAGTTTGCAGTTAGGGCGGCTCTGTGGAGAATTTATCACCGCAGTAGACAACATCCATTCACCACGGTACACACCCGTCTGCCCGCTGAGATTTACTCCGCCGCGGGGGTCTCCCGCAGTCTGTTGGGGTCTACGGCCCGACGCCATTTGTTTTTCACACGTCCTTGTGCAAAGTGGGTCCAAACAAACAACCGACCGAACCAAACAAACAAACAGGCAACGCAGCGAGAAGCACAAATGTCACGACAGAAGTGTCGCGGAGGGGTGTCTGTCTGCTGGAAATCCGGCTGAGAAACGAAACGTCAAACTCTTCACTGTGTCGATTTATACAGCTGAGTTGAACACCATCTGGCACCTTTACGCACCTGGCATCTGCACCTGTGGGGTGGGGCTTGAACCTGCAAGCAACCCCTGCTGTACCTATAGCTTAATGCAGGACTAAATTATACAGAAAACTATGCTGAGATGCACAGTCACACAGCAGGGTCGTTTTTACCCTGTCAGGACAGCATAAGAACCATGTCCAAGGTTGGCACAGCAGGAGGTGGGGTCTGAACCTGGGACCTTCTGGTACAGGTCACTATACTGCCAGCTGCACAGAATGCTACGTTACCCCCCCCCCCACAGTAATTCAGACATCAGTAAAACAGGTTTTTCCCACTTTCAGGGCACAGTGCAGGTACAACATCTGCGTGTTGCACGGGGTCACAGCGGTCAGCCAAACACCAGCCAAACACCGCGTTTCCCAAGCTTCTCAGCAGACACAAGTGTTGAACTTCTGCCCTTGCGCGTGAAGTCGAGAGGAGCTCCTCAAGCAAGTGACAAAATCAGGATGGCATTCAGTCTGCCAGGCTCTCCTCAGCGCTACAGAGGAAATGCCGAGCACGTCTTTCCCGCAGCTTCTCCCGGGCCGAGCCGCACGCCGCCGCTCCTTGACTTGATGAAGGAGTGTGTGAAAATGGGGTGTGATTGCCGGCAGTCAGCGGCGTCTAAAGGCGCCTTAATCACCCAACACCGAGCCAACAAACAGCAATCATAGTCGCACAAACACCGGCTGATGAGAGGTGAATAAATCGGGCTCTAGATGTTTCCCTCGAGTTTCTACCCAACTTTGCCGCTCGACCAGGACGGTGGCGCAAAGGCACGGGTGGCGGTCCGGGTCCGAAGCGAGCGGCTGGCGAGTTACGGTCGGGCAAAGCGGCCGAGGTTACGGCCTGTTTCCGCTGCCGGGACAAACGAAAGCGGCGCTGGACGACTATTGCGGGAAATCGTCTTCGACGTCGTGGCCGGAGCAGCAGCGCGTGTTTGGGAAGAAAGAAAGGAGCAAAGTTCCTACACGTGCCGCCTTTCTTTACGAACGAGGATGTTATCAACCGTTACGTGGAACCGGATCGTCTTCACTTCGGCATTTCTCCTCCTGGGGGGTAGAAAGCTCTAGACGCACAGGTGCGGGGTCATTTCTGCAGGACCGACGATGCGGTTAAACCCTGGTGAAATTTACCACCTCCACTGGTGATGTGGGCGTTGTTACACATAAACGGTCACTTTGCATTCAAGATTTTCAGGTGGGAAACTTGCTACGGTTATAACTGGGCCCAGACATTTAAAGAAAATGATCGCAACATTACTCAGACTGGTCTAACCCCTTATACAGCAGCGTAGTTTTTACTGTACCGGCGGGGTCCAGGTGTAAGGATCCTAACCGTTACTCCACCGTGTGTGAACTTCATCGCCGGGGAGGTGAAGTTCACTGATGCAACAGACCAGACATCACACACATCACACACCTTCGCCGGTGAGCTGCTCTCAGGCCCTTCTTAGGTGTCTCAGATGTTCAGAATTTGCCGGCAGCCAAACAGAACTGGACGAAAAATCCACAGTCGCGAGAGCCTGGAGAGAAGAAGGCGGCGCGGGAGGAACCGCTGCGCTCGTGCGCGTCGCTGTCCTTTCAGCACCACTTTGATTTCCCGCAAAAAGAAAAAAGTCGCGGGGGGTGGGCCGGGGGTCCCGAAGCACCTCGCATGTCGTTGACCGAGCTCGACGTAAATCCTTCCTGAACACGACGCACGACAACAAACCGCTTGTCGCGAGCGAACGTGAAACGTCAGCGACACACGTTCAGCAGAGGTTCGCTGACCTGGTCCTGTTGGGGACCCCGTGTTCCGTGCCCCCCCGGTGGCAACTCTCTTCTAGGAAGCCCAGATTTTGCTCCACATCGGATGCAGAAGGCGGAGCCGGGAGGGGCTGCAGGTGAACGTGAGGGGAGATGGACCGGCTCAGCTGCGGCGCCCCGGCGGAATTTGCCGGAAGGACTCGGGGATGCCGACCTGAATCAGGGTTTAAAAAGACTGCGGCGGTTTTCTCGAGACAGAGGGAGGGGAGCGGGAGGGACGGCCTTTGTGTGTTTCTTTTAATACACATATTCTTCACGTTAATATATTCCTCGACTCTGCACTCCGGCACCGAGAAGTTGGATAAATCAATAACAAAATGTCACATTTCAACCAAGACAGACCACCTGTTGGAAAATAATCTCTTTATATATTTTTCAGCTGGGTGGACTTTATTAAAGTTTATATATAGAGCACTGAAGAATTATCAAAAAACACATTATACTTTTTGAAGATGACTTACTGCTGTACATGATAAAGCTGGATTTGCTATAATCGACTTTATCAAACACCGATATAATAAAGGAGAGACATATTAATGAAAATTGCCTTGTTTTTCCCACACGAAACTCAGTTTTTCCAATTTTGTCGAGTTCCCCTGATGTTTAATAGACGCAAAGTTGGACGTTTTTTGACGGAGGACAAACGCCACGCTTTGTGGGAACCGCCCGCACGGCCTGAAGAATGTGGACGTGCGGGTCAGCAGTAAGAAAGGCAATAGGAAAATAATAATTTCGGAGGGTGTGCTGGGGGGGCAGTTGTTTTGCTGCAGAACTGTGCACATTTTCCAGAGTTACAGCTGAAAACACCAGAACGGAGCGGTAAGTATAAGCAGATGTCGGCACATTACAGCGCAGGCAGTTCAAAGATTCACATTTTCCCTCGACCGCAGAGGGGGGCGGCAGCATATCGGCGCTGCAGCCCGGCCTCGTCTACCTCATTTTACCACCGTTTGTCGCCAGTATAAAGACAATAAACTTTATGTGACCCTTTTCCCGAGACACGCAGACAAAACTGTCTCGAGCGACTAAAACACAAACACCGGACTGTACAGCACGCACCGAAACAGGGGCTGGAGCGAGTTCAATATTTGTGTAGGAAGATTCTAGAAGGAGAAGCTCCGCTCTCGGCAGCCGTGTCAGAGGCGCGCCAGGAGGCACCGTGACCGGGCCGACATCGGAACACGCAACCGACCTCCGTCTGAACCCACGACCACCGGTGAGGTTTCACAAAAATCATTTTTTAAAATTTTTACTGTTCCTCTGAGACTGACAGAAATTTCCAGAAAGTGACACACTTTTAAGCTACTTGCACTGACTTTCCCTTTTGTACAGCAGGGTAGTTTGTACCGAGTCGATGCGGGGCAGGTGCCTTCTGCAAGGAGACGGGATTCGAGCCCCAGGACATTTGGGTGTGAAGTGACCCCTTCACCCACTAACCGAAACCCCGGCGTCTCCTGGCTGCACCCGTGGGGCCGCGGTCCAGTGTGTCGGCACGTCTGCCTGCCTGCCTTCCGTTTCAGATTTCAGATTTACCCATAATCCCGCACGACTGCGTCCGAACGCACCGCACCGCTCCGGGTTTGTCGCTCCAGCTCGGCCAGACCTTTCCGGACCGCGACCCCACATCTCCTCTGGAATCGGTGACCAGCTCACCGTCTCTCCACGTCACCCCCCCCTCCCTCCTGCCGCCACATGCAGAAATTTCTCTGGTGGTCCCACTCCACATTGGTCCATTTCTCGCCTCACTTGCTGATAACCATCCGGAGGTTCTCAGAAACAGATGAGAAAGAAGCACTTAAACGCAACAGCGTCGCTTTACACCCACGTTCATCCGCAAGAGGGGTTTCAAACCTGTCTCTGCTTTCAGAAATGAAGATTCTAATTCCTGTTTTTCCTAATTTTGCCTCCATCGTGAAGGAAACATCTCCCTGTGTCCCTCAGTGCTGCCGAATCCCTTCCAGACCCATTTCTCTCCCGACAGCTACATAAATGAGTCCGTTTCCATCCGCTGCGATCATGTTTGACTCTCGCCTCTACAGGCAGCTCCTTGAGGGATGTGACCCAGCAACACGGCGGCACCACTCCTTCTGCGGTGTGGTTCCATCGGCCTGCATCTGCATCTCAAGCTCTTCCTCCACTACCGATCCTCTGTTTACTCTGATTCGTACAACTTTGGTGAAAAGAATAAATGTAGATGAGGGGGAAGAATCACGACAGTTTTGCTCACCTTTCTTTGTCACACCTTTTTTGTCGCAAGGGACCTCGGGAAGATGTGTGTATCCCATGTCTGTGCCGAACGTGTTATTCTTTTATATGTTATTATTTTTCAAAAAGTTCAACTCTGACGCAGCTCCAGCCCCCCATTTGTCTTTAATGGCCCCGATGTGCCTGAAACACAGCACTTCTTGTCCATTATTTACGAGTTTCTGTGGCGATCAGCTCGGCCCTTTTCTCCCACCCGCTCCGGACCCTCTGGCAATTCACCCGGGTCACTCGACAGACGAATGGGCATCTTCCCACCTTCTGAAGGAGCGATTTTGTCCGCCGTCATGCATCCATTTCCTGGGGGGGCCCCACACACACACACACACACACACACACACACACGCGTGCGCGCGTTAGATACGGCTCCCTTCCCGCCGTCGTGCCCCAGGAATGAAAAGCAAAAACAAGCAACCGCAGCCTGTTGCACCATCTCTGGGATGGCAATATTCGCTATTGCTGGTGAAAGGATTTAAAAGGCTTTCAAGACCATCTTGTGCAGCCAGTGGAGGAGAGAGATGGTGGGTAATTGAGGAACTGAAAGTGTGGAACCACTTCCAGCCACAATGGGCCTAAAGTGCCTCACTGCGTACGATCACAACAAACAAAACAGCGGCACAACCTGCACGAGTGCAAAATACCTTTTCCTCCAAAAAAGTGTGACCGGGCCAACGTCTCGCGTGAGATTCATCCCAAGGCCGCGCAGGACGTGAGGTAAATAACTTTTCGGCCGAGTAATTTTTACCGTATCAGTTCGGGGGAAATACCCTGATGAGGAAGCGCCCCACGGTGCCTTCTCGCCGGGCGCTGACACGGCTGTTACATCGAGCCGCCGTATTTCACTCCACGGGATCTGGACCCCATTTCTCCTGCTGCCTGAAATCGCATGATCCATCTCACAGGAAATTAGAGGGCCGGTAGTCGAATCGGTCATTTTCCCTCTTGTTGATCGCTGCTTGTTTTATTGTTTTAAACATTTATCGCCCCGCATTATAGCAAAGGGCCGCCCTGCTTCCGCTCAATTATTCCCAACTGTATGGATTCAAATTGCAAATTTCCCTCCCTCTTTCCAACAGTGTCTGCTAGTCCGTCCGTCCGTCTACACGTCCAGATATCCATCCGTCCCTCCGTCCCCGAGCGAGCGGTGATCAGATGATGCTGTAACTATGACCGCCCCGCTGTGAAGGTGCTGGGAGATGGTGGTCATGCTATTACCTGCTTAGCTTGACCTCTTATGTGGCAGAAAGTCCTCAAAGATTTATTGTTCAGAGCTTTCAGGGATGGCAGGAGCAGCGAGAAATACAGTCGTCACCGCGGGTCTCCAGTAGCACCGGAACGTCATTAAATGGAAGCTCAGAGGAGGTCATTCGCATCACTGATCCCTGTAACCCCGGTTCCAGGCCGCCCGCCGTCTCACGTTCTCGCCGACATGGCTGTTTCTGTCTTGTACCGGAGGCGAAACTCCACGGGACGCGCGGAAGGAGCGGAAAAGTCATTGCGTTTACAGATGGTAAAGCGCCACTTTACCTTTGCACAATAAAAAAGCCGGGCGTGTTTTGCAAGTCATTTGTTTTAACAGCCCAGCAGTTAAAGACACTGAGAATGAATTTACAGGCGTGCAGTGATTTTAAGCCCTGGGGGGCCACAGCGGAATGTCAGGCGAAACGCCACCCGAGAAGCGTCCGTTTAAGTGACGTTGATTTAAACAAGGCGCCGATGGGAATGCGTTGGCGGAAAGCTGCACGGTGTCCACGGCAACGCCTCTCCGCTCGACGACGCGCCCGACCCGTGCTGCCGAGGCTGCCGGTGCATCGCGGACTGTAATTCACCGCTCTTCCCCACTTTTAGGCAAACGAAGCACGACCGTACGGACGTCACCGCGTGTGGGAGGATCCCTGAGCGCAGCCGTGACTTCCGGCACATTCCGAAAGCCTGCGTGTCCCCACAGGCAAGCTCTCTGCGGTCACTGGGTCCAAAGACGTGATTCTTCCTCGAAGACGAGAGAAGCGAAGGGTTGCGGAGAAGTCGCAGGGCGACACAGCCGGACCCAGATGACGGACCGAGGAGAAGGAATCGAACATCAGTAATAAATTTGTTGAGAATTTCGCTCGATCACTGACAGACTAAGACAGCCACACCAGTGTAACACTGGGCACACAAGGATGGTAAACTGGCAACATATAAAACTGTCTGTTAAAGCAAATGTTTAACAGAAGGTGGCGGCACTTAACATGGAAAAAACTCTCTAATGGCTCATTAGGCAGTAAAACGCAGTAAAACGCAGTAAAGCGGTGGCCTTTCGTTTCACCCTCAGGTGTTCAGGTGCTGCTGATTCACGCCGGAGCCAAAGGTGCGGCCTGAGCATCTCCAGATGGTCGAGCAGAAGTGGATCCGCTTTTCCTGAAACCGAGCTTCTGTTTCTACGTGTTATTTTTTTCAAAGCAGCTTCGCAAATGAAATAACAAACGGGGGCAAAAGGTGGCGCCACGGTTCGAGCTGCCCTTCAGGTAAAGACGCAGGTTCAAATCCCACCTCCTGCTGTAGAAGGAGGTACATCGCTGTGAGAAACTGACAGCTGAATAAACAAACACGGTAATATTTAATATCATCTGCACACATTTCTGTAGTAACACAAGTAAAACATGGTCTCCCATGGTTATCGGTTCAGCTGAGATGGTGTGTAAACTCCTCCTCTGAGTGTGTAAACACACACACGCACTGGGACGTCTTTAAAACCTGAAATGTTTGTGAAGTCAGCAGCTCACTGATGCACGGCGGAAACAGAAAAGGTGTCGAGGAAGGACGGCGATCTCCTTCCTCGAGGTGTTTTCTCCAATAAAATAAGAAAAAAAAATGCAGAGAAAACACACTCCCACCTCCTGTCAGCCTGTCTGACACAGACCAGGGTGAATTCACACAGGCCTCTAATCCCATGAATCATGAGCTGCGAGATACAAGGAAAAATCCCCTCCCATGTCCTCCCAGCGAGGAGAAGATCCGTGAGCCTTTACTGCACTTCATCAGCAGAACCGTTTTCATCATCATTTATTCACTTATTGTTGAATATTACTTATTACAGAACGCTGGGATTAAAACCCAGGTCCTCTGACCCCACCCCTTCTGATTTACCTAATAATTTACACAAACAGAACAAAAGTCTCACAGCTGAAAGACCGTTTTTAATGGGATGTCGGGGCAAAATCACAGGGGTCCTCGTCACCTGGGAACTGGGTTCATGAACCAGACGTCATCCGCTACATCGTCCAGCAGCCTGATGAAAAAGGCCGGATGAGATTTCCTTCCCCGCTCGCCTCGCGTTGTCCATTTGTTTACGCCTGTATCCGGGCAACGGCTACACCATGTGGCTTCAATTTGTCAGGCAGTAAGTCTACAGTATCGGCCTGTGTTTGCAGTTATAAAAACAGTATGTCTTGTTTTCCTGAGACAACACTTCTTTAAAGTCCTATGCAACGTGAACTAAGTATTTTGGGACATAAATCTCAGCAGGAGAAAAAAAACGGGGATTTGGAGAAACGCGACCCCCGAGAGGCGTGACGGCCTGCAGCCTGGATCTGGTGTAAGATCGCTGGCATAATCTCTTGTCATCTGTGGTGCGGCCCGACTTAAAAGGCAAAGAGATAAATGTATTCATACCGCGGTGAAACCGGCAGGCAGGGATAGCAGCCAACAGCCCCCCGCCAGACGGACCCCGGCCGAGTCGATAACGTCCTCAATGTGGCGACGGGTCCGTCGAGGAAACTGCGGGTTCAACAGTTAACGCCATTTGGCACCACCACCCCCTACCAATAAGGGACTCGATCTTATCGCTCGGCAGCGTCTCCCCCACCAGCCCGGGGGGAAACTCCAACTTCATTAGAGCCCCCCCCCCCCCATTCGGCCAAGAGCGTTTCCTGGGGGGAGTCTCGCTGCCGTGGGAGGTCATGCCAGCCGGGGAAACGACAGAAAGGAGGGGGGTTCGAGATGTGGTTTAGGAACTGCTGCTGTGGCCCAAAGTCTCCTCAGAAGAACCTCCCTCATCGCTGCTGACATTTTCAGATTCCATTCAGTTGCACCGGTCCTTCGTTTCAGACGAAAACCCGACGTCTCAGTCGGGGGCTCGGTTCTACACGGCGTAACGGGGCAAATGTGCTGTTTTAAAGAGCCCCGCCTACATTCGCACCGCAAGTCGAAAGGCGGGCGGCGGGAAACGTGAGTCAGACGTTGGCGGCGGGATCGCGGGCCTTCGGTGATCCGGCGGAATCGCTAACGGAAACGTGCGCAAGTTGGCAGGTAGTTTGAAAAATCCCATTAAACCCGCCGCGACGGTTAATTACCGCCATCATTGAGGGCTGGCAAAGCGAGGCTGAAGAGGATTTATGACCTTCTTCATTAATTCTTCAATGCGAAAATATACAGCTCAACGTGTTAATTGATATTCCATTTATTTCGTTGACACTCTTTGGAAGCAGCCGCACGTGTGTGTGTGTGTTTTCAAGTGCACGTGGAAGAGTTTGTGCCCGTCGTAAGCCAGGCGCATCGTCTCTCAGATGCAGTCGCTGGGGGTTCTTTCTGAGGCCGGCGGCTGTCGACCTCATGAGGGAATAAGAACGAAACCCCGAAAGCATTGTTACGGGCTGGCGCAGCGGGTCCTGCGGTGCTCGGCCGGACCGCGGAAGTATCCAGAACCCCGAGTCCGCGTGGACGTCTGTGTGCAGCTTCACACCATGTACCAAATGTGCCAAAATATACCCGACAAGCAAATCTGGAGACGTAACGGTCGTTTTCTATACGAAAGTCTCTCAAAGGCTGGATTAATGTGCCTCGGATGCCAGTCAAATGCATTTGATAGCGAGGCAAAGCGCGGGGAACGGCCCCCCGCAGCTCCGACGCCCGGGTGGGCTTCCCCTCCTCCTAACAGCGGACCGGCACCTCTTTATAACAATAACAATAAAAATAATGACGACAAACTTAAAGCGAGGCTTCGCCGCGCCGCTGAATTATTAAAGCTGGTATTGAATAAAGCTCACTTTTGTCCCCAAAGTGCTGCCGCCCAGATGGAAAATAAAGTGGCGCCGTGCAGGACACAGGCGGCTGGAAGGACCCGCCGCAGCTCCCCGCGTAAATTCATTAACGCAATATGAAGTGTCACGTGTGTTATATTCAGATATAATGCTCCGTAGGCCTGCGTTCTATTACAGGAATGGATGGCTTCAATATCTGTGCAATGGTGTGTTAAAGATGAAGGAAATATCATTAACATGTATGGAGGCTATTAAAACATTTTATTTCTCCAAAGAATAGAACTGATTTTTTTTTTTTTTTTTTTTTTTGCCGCCGAACATAAATACACTTGTTTACATGCTTCATGCTTTATTCTCATTTTCAGGGGGAAAAAAAAGCATCGGAGTTGTTAACGTCACAGTAAAAAGGATGTGGACGTTAGAGCATATTTACAAGGCGACGTGTAAAGCCCGGAAAAGAACGACTGCGATAAACGCTGTGTTGCAGTGCAATTCTCCCGTCTAATTCACCACACCCCCATATGACCCCACAGGGAGGGGGAAAACCAATGCCTGACCGCAGTACGAGCCCCAAGANCCCGGAAAAGAACGACTGCGATAAACGCTGTGTTGCAGTGCAATTCTCCCGTCTAATTCACCACACCCCCATATGACCCCACAGGGAGGGGGAAAACCACTGCCTGACCGCAGTACGACCCCCAAGCGACACATTGTCTTGTCTCACATCGTCGCCTTTTACGAACATTTCCAACATGTGTTGGAGGTGACAACTGGACAGACGTCGAACATAATTCCTATCACCACCCATCAGACACAAAGATGCACAATTTTACATGATTTAAGAATTTTCCACACTGTAAAGTTACACCTTGAGAGAAAAGTGGACCCCCCTCGATGCGCTTTTCGGAACTGATCTATACGGAGATGTCCAGACCGGTGCTCTGCACACAGGGGCCTAAATGGAAGCACGAACATACAGAATATCGTAACTGGGAAATGTCTTGTTATTTGCTGTTTAAACTCCTGCACAGGTGAGGTTCCCTGCCGGGGTCGTAGAGTTCAATCCGATTCTGTCCGATGCTGTGCTGTGTAAGCGGACGTCGAAAACTGCGCCGGAGGAGTTAAACGCTCAATCGTGTTAAAACAAAGAAGACTATTTCACGGTTCACAAACATAACATTCCAAAATTACTCAAATGTCACTTTGCTTTGCTGCTAAACACGGTAAATTGCAGTAAAATGCGGTTTAGCGCGGAGTCCACGGCTCGGCTTGTCTGCGTGTTCCTGGCTGTGGATTTGCGGCTGACTACGAGGTGGGAAGGAACTGTAAAGGGCAGGGAAAGATCCCCGTCGCCCTCTGCATCCTCCGAACAAATAAGAGCAGCAGTTGGGAGCAGCGAAGCCTGCAGTTTAATTTCACCGGCGGGCTGAGGGAGCCCCGCGCGTTCCGCCTCGAGACGCCCGGGTTCCGGGGGAATCCGCGCCAGCGCCGCGCTCATTGCGGGAAATTCTTTTCAAATTATAATTCGGCTCACAAGCTTCCAGTATCTTTGCTTTGCACGGCGAGCTGTGTGGCGCGTTTCACGCGGGACCGGCCTCCTCTTCCGAGAGGGCTTTCCTGACGGCAGCGGCACCTTGGCGCCACACCAGCCGGCCGGTTGCCGGCGCTGGGATCGAGCTTCCCAACAACACCGGCCGACGGGGAAAAAGACGCTTCTCGACACTTATCGACTTCTGTGATTTTTTTTTTTCTTTTCCCCCAAAGTGTCTGTTTTGCGCAGATAAGCACGAAGGCGGCAGCCATCTCGGCACAGAAGCGACGTTTTCGAATTACACTTCCGCTCTAGTTAAGAAGCCACTCGCGCCCTTTTCTGCAGTTCTTTCCCGCAGCCGCTGCCCGACTCATTTCACCTGTTTTCAGCTGTTGTCGTCAAGGCAACAACATCCACAGCTCAGCAACACCTGGGACCGGACGTGCGCTCCGCTATTCTGTGACTCTGATGTCGCTCTTGCCTGCTGTCCGACAACGGTTTTTTGTACGGATGCCCGATGTATAATCACGTCGCGTAAAAATATGAGAAACAGCTGAAATAAAGAGAGTAAGGCTTCCGAAATCTGCTAAAATTAATAATATTTTAATAATATTAACTTTAATAAGCCTCCGACTGCTGGGCACCGACCGCTGACCGGTTCCTCCCACAGACGTCGGTCCTCAGCTCGTATCCAGCGAAATGGACGCCGGCCACCATTTCGGACCCCGCGTCAGGTCGCCGTGAGCCGAGGGCCGAGGAAAGCGCCCTCGCGGAAAACACATCTCTTTCACCGTACCCGGTACAGACCGAAAACAGCCGGGCATTTCTTTCTATTATTTTCTAGTTTTAAGCTAACGGTCCCGCGGCGTTAGATCAGACCTTCTCCAAACTGTCACGTTGGACATTTGCAAAGCAACTCAGCCAAACTTCTTTCATCCATCTCCATTTTCCAGTTTCCAGATCCCTCCTCGCAGCACTGGGGGGGTCTCACCTCCTGGGACCGTTAAACGAATGCGGCGGAAAACACGTCCCCCCCGCGCCGAGCCGAGCCGAACGTGGCCCCCTTTTCCCGTTCACGCCGGCATTCTGACGACGAGCGAAACCGGTCAATACGTGATTCGGGGTCAACTTTTGCGCCCCCTTTGCGCTCAGTCCAAAGTGTCCTTGTGTCTCACGCCTGGTCTCAGACGACGCTGTTGACAAAGCGACGGTCGCTGGCGAACCCCCCCGGCCGCTTTTCCACGCATCTGGAGCTAATTGCAGCTCAGTCCTTCTAAACCATTTAATCCATTAAACGACGGCGAACTGCAGCCGCAAACTATTAATCGCTTCAATTAGAGCCACTTAGTGGTTTTTCCAAAAAACCCTCCGTGCAGCTTCTCCAGCTTCAAATATCTACCCGGAACACACGTCAGCAGAACGATACGGCCGAGGTGTCGTAACGCTGCGGTCGGCAGGTTACAACCGGCGGAAAGCCTGCTTACAAGTTTCCCGCCCGCGACGCGGCGCCAAAACTAGATAACGGACAAGTTCCGGCCCGCTTGTTTTGCCGTGTGGCTCATCCGTCGCCCCGGAGACGTCGCTCGCACGCTTGTGCGCCGCCGGCCTTGGGAGCCTCTGGGTGATGGAGCGTGAAGCAGAAGCAGGGCAGCAGGTGGCGCTGCGGTCAGAGCCGCCTTCTCTGCCGTGGACCTGGGTTCAAATCCCCACCTCCTGCTCCAGTGCCCTGACCCAGGTGCTTACCCTGCACTGCTGCAGTAAAAATGACCCTGTTTTCAGGGGTAAATCAGCCAGCGTATCGGTAACACATCTGCAGACGAGGTGAAAAACTGCGACTTTGCTCAGCCCACAGCATTTGCAGCCGAAAGAAGCGCCACTTGTTTTCGCTGAAGATTTACGAGCTACTGGCCTCCGAACTGCTGCTTTCGTGAGGCTCCGAGCGACGCCGACACTTGAGGTCACCATCTAAGCGTCGGAGTTGCCAAAAAAAAAAAAAAAAGCCGCAGCCCCTGCAGACGGAACCGCAAATTGCCGCAATCGCCAGCGAGTTCCTTCCAGATGTTTCACAAACAACTATGTGAACTCAAACGCAGAACAACAGAGACGGGAACACACACAAACACAACGTTTTGGAAACGCCAATTTAGGCCACATGTGAAGTTCTTCTTCTTCTTCTTCTTCTTCTTCTATATTAGAGCATTTTTATTATTATTTATTTCTTTATACGGCTCCTTTCTACACAGTGACTTACAGCGTTTTGTCCGTTTACACAGCAGGGTAGTTTTTACTGTACTAGTTGAGGGGAAGAATCTCGATCGAAGGAGATGCAGCAGGAGGTGGGATTCGACACTCCAGCCCCTTTGGTGGTTTTGGGTCCAGCTACAGGTGGGTGCTGCTCCATTTACACTCCAAGGGGCATTTTACTGGCGTTGCCGTGCGAACAGTGCGACGGATCCCCCGCGTGACGCTCAGCAGCGCACAGCAAACACCCGCACCCTCGGAGCCGAGGCCTGGTGCCGGGAAGGGAGTCGGCGTGACGCTGGTTTAGCGAAGGCGCCGGGAAACCTTCTGTTGGACCATGAAGGGTTAAGCCACCAAAGAGGGAATTTTGACTTTGCATCTGAAGTGGCCACCGTTGACACTTGGCCAGAAGACCAAGTGAGCTGCGCTTCTGCAAGAACTTACACTGTTCACTCTTAAACCGTGAAAATGTCCAGCACACTCTAGACAACGCAGAGAGTTACTGCAGGAATCCGCGGCGGTTCCTCGCCAGGCCGCAGCAATTCGGAGCGCCGCAAATCGCTCAGAAATGCATCGTAATTTCTGATCCGCCGCGAGATGGGTTTTGGGGGAGATGCTTTCGCTGTGACGGGACACGGCTTTGGTCAGAATTTCTTTCAGTTTCTTCGACTGATGTAAAAATCTCGGTTTGGCAAAGGATGCGTCCTCACTATTTATGTTCGGGATTATGGGTGATTCTCATGCTCGGCTTATTATGCGTTTCCTTCTGAACTCGGGTCACGGGGGCCGAATGAGCTCAGGTCTTCTAGAGTTTCGAGCGCTTTGCTGTCCAACAGAGGCCAGTGGGAAAGGTTTGCTCACAAAATGAGTTCAGGATGTGGGGCTCGGGTGACAGACGCGGCGGGCGAAGGACGACAGGAGCGCTTGGCCGCGCGGGAGAAGGGCGACCGCTCCTGCGCTCGCGCCAGCTGCCTATCTGACCGGTACCGTGGGACCTGCATCTTGGCTGAAGCAAACGGAGCTCGGCAAGGCCGTCCCACGGGGGCCACGCCAACCAGACGCGTTTCCATGAATGGCTCGACCATCTTCTTATCTCGCAGCTCAAGTTTCCAAAGCCGAGGAAGTTCTGCCACACGGGTCAACTGTTCAACTCCTGCTGTCCACCACAAGCTTCACTTTCTTCTCCTCAGACATCTGTACCAGAGCAACAACAAGGGAGTGAACCTCGAACCTCTGTTTATTTATGACTTGAGTAAGAAGGCTGTGAACTGTTTTCTGATATTTAACCCTAAATGCCTGGGTTTAGGGTTATTTTGGGTCTCCATCCCCATTTTCGGTCTCCATCCTGCCCCAAAATATTTGAGGCCTGAAATGATAAGTATTAAGTTACAAACAGAGTTTTTTTTTGGTTTAATTTTGGGTTTGTTCTTATTTAACGCAATTTTCCGCAACCTTAAATTCAGAAGAAACTGTTGGATTGACTGTCTTCAGCTATTTGCACAGTTTTATATAACTCATTACCACCAAAGAAGTGAGTCAAGAGAATTTAAGTGAACCAACTGCTGTTATGTTAATCCAAACAGTTTATTTTTTTTAGAATTCATAAGCTGTTGAAACTGTGTTTAAATAAAAATATAAATAAAAACCAAGAACTGAAAATAAATAAGAGCTTTAAAACACTGTGCTTCGACACTTATCTGCCATTCAAACCTCGGATCCTAATATTGGAGGGGAAAATGGTCACTTTTTGCGGGGAGGCGGGAGGATGGACAACCTGGATGTAAAATGGTAAAAGGGTAAAAGCAGGTAAAAGGGCGGCGTTACGGCCAGGTGGGGCCAGGCGAATTTGGGGACGTGTAAACACTACATACCGACAGGGAATCCAGAGGCGGGACAAGACAAACTTGCCTGTTGGCTGTAAAGCAAAATTTATCTCCCTTTGTTTATTCATCTCTTGCTTCTCCGCACAGCGACTTACAGTGTTAAGCTCTTTACACCGATTTACCCATTTATACAGCTGGGTGAATTTTACTTTATCAATTCAGGGTAAGTACCGAAGCACTGCGATCGAGGTCTCGACAGCAGGAGGTGGGATTCAATCCGGTCCTTTAAATCCGGAAGCTGCCGTGGGTCTGCGGTGTCTCCCACGGGTTTCCATCTTGATTTGACCCTGACGGTTCGTCCTGCTTCTGTGACGCACGGTGTCACAGTTTGGGCCACAGGACGTCTGTCAGTTGCTGTGGACGGACCCTCCCTTTGGGGGCAGAGGGGCAGCAGAGCTGAGGAATTTCTGTGGAAACCAGGTTGAACTTCCCGGCTGAGCCGGCGGCGGCGGCGGGATAAAAGCTCTTTTACTCTCATTTAGAAATATATCTTCAGGGGAGAAGTAAAAATTAGATGCAGTAGAAGTGACCCTGCTGTATGAATGGGTAAATCAGTGTAAATCAGTGTAAATCAGTGTAAATCAGTGTAAGCGGCTTAGTTTACCCACCACGCACTGTCAGATATCAGCTAAATTCATGTATAATAATAGATTATTGCGCTGTTTTACACAAAATTTTATAAACAATGCTCAGTAGTTTGTCCCAAAGCAATTTGTACTGCATGCGGAACGTTTACGTAACACAGCGGATCTCCTGCTTGGCGAAGAGCAGGAACGTCACACACTGGGGGGGGTCGGCCGTGAGGGTCTCTGTTGGGAAATGGTTGCACGCAAGTCCAAGCAAAGCCACGTCAGGCCGCGATTTCCCCCCAACAAACACGGACCCCCACAAAGCAGGGAGAAGGAGGGGTTTTGTCCCCCAGCTGATCCCACTTCCATCCCGTTTCGGTCCTCATCTTCACATCGGCGCCGTCCAGGTGTGAACCTGCTGTCGGCAAGTGTGCGGCTTTGCAGGTTCCCGACACGAAAGGCCATTAATCCTGTTTCGAATCTTACGTCCGTTCATTAGTTCCTCTTGAGCGCTGCATCGTCTGTTGTGCGGTTGCTTGGCAACACCGGTTTAACCACCGCAGCCGAGGAGTCGGAAACACCGCTTCGCGTTCGTCACGCGCTTTTCTCCGACACGCCCGCGTCCGAAAGGCCGAAACGCGTTCTTCTGTCCGCTCCCGGGTCCGCGGCGGCCCGGCTGACTTCTGACGCTTCCCCGTCGCGCCGGCGGCTCTCGAAGCCGGCAGAAAGACGCCTCCGGAAATACCTCGCTTTGGGAAGGAGTCGCCTGGCGACGGAGATGCGGGCCGCGCGACACGGTCGAGCGCGAACTCTGCAATTAGCGCGGGAACGGGCGCGGTTCGGGGGGCAGCAAACAGGAGCGCGGCGGCGCCGGCGGCGCTGCCAGTGAAACGGTGCTAATTGGCGATTGATTGCGAATAGGCGCCGCCGTCGGCAGGAAGCGCGTCGCCGCGGAGCATCTGCCGCGCGCGCCGCTCTGATTGCACATTGTTCCGCCGCCTAATGAGCACAAATGCGAGGTAAATATGAGGTTAAGTGAGCTTGAAAGGCAGATGGGCGCCTGCGTCGCCGTGCGAACGGGAACGGAAACGGATGAGCGGCGGACGATCAAGTGAGCGCGGCTCTCGCTCCAAATAACAGCTGAGAAACGCAGAAATAGCTACCTTCGGATTCGAGAGCTTCGCATAATATCCCCCGCAGTCGCCGATTGCCATTTTTCAACCCGCCGGGCGAGCTCTCCAGCATCCCCAGAGATCATCTCCACCCCCATCTGTCCGTGGGGGGCGCGGGGTTCACGGCAGTTTACGGAGCAACTCGAGTTCCCCTTTTGACTCGACACATTTTAGGGCGCAAATCCAGAAATAATTTAAGCTGAATATTATTTTACAGCACAGGCTCCATTAACCCGGACTCTTGTCCACAAGCGGGGATGTTTCTCAAGGCCTTCGGTTCTTTGGCAACCGCTCCGGTCAGAAGGATTTCACAGAGTCTGGAAGGTTCCGCACATCGGTGGTCGGCCGTCGAGTCGTCCTGCAGAGAAAGTTTTATGACCGTTATTAAGCATTCTGGGAATTTCCCGCTAAGGAGATGCAACAAACTGGCCAACAGTTGGAATTACGGTGATGTAACCGAGACCCCGGCCACGGGAGGAGGACCGTTTCGCTGGTCGCCACCGTAAGAGCAGAAGCGGAAGAAACTACAGTCTTTCAGCTTGACTTCATCGTCACAAGTTCTTTCCGCCAAAGACGCGGGTCACCGTGTGGACACACGGCCACGACCGGCATCACGAGGCTGAATCCCCCCGCGGGGGATTGTTCCCAGCCTGGGACCCTGACTCCGGCGCAGACACACACCCTCCCTTCGCCGTCTGTCTATCTATCTATCTATCTATCTATCTATCTATCTATCTATCTATCAGTGCTGAGAGCTTGAAAGTTCTGAGCAGGAAATCTGAATTTCTTTGACCAGCTCATCGATTTTGGTTCATCACGTCATCTGCTGAGTCACCAGTGTCCACCTGCCCTGGTTTTACGTTGTGCCGCAGCTGGAGATTTACCTCCCGGTACCGCGGGCCTCGCGGGGGGGACGGGACCCCCCGGGTTTACACGTGGGGCTGTAATAAGGAGGACCTGGCGATAAATCCTGCCCGTTAACTGGGCCGCCATCTAATGGCACCGTCAGCT
Organism: Arapaima gigas; assembly: GCA_900497675.1. Lineage (NCBI taxonomy): Eukaryota > Metazoa > Chordata > Actinopteri > Osteoglossiformes > Osteoglossidae > Arapaima > Arapaima gigas. The sequence goes on along the minus strand of UFQX01000851.1, from coordinate 78,552 downwards.
GCAATGAGAAAGAATGTAGAGAATTATGAGGGTCCTGCAAACTCAGAAAGAAACACCTTCCCTAATCTTTTCTCAGGCGATTACAGACGGCGATGGAATTAGTACAGATTATTTTGATAACGCAGCGTTTCCATTTGTCACGACTAATGTCACTTATAGACACCGTTAATTAGCACAATTTATCACCAGCTTTCTGCTGGTTAGGGTTAAACTCGGGACGTGACGGTTCCAGGAGATACTGCTTGAAGAATGAGGCGCCGTTTATGGCCACGCGGCCTCATACAGCAGGTGTACAAGGGAGCTCAGCATGAAGATCCTCAGGTCCACGGCAGACAGACCGGGGGGGGGGAAATGTTGCAGAAAAAATAATACAGGGAATTACAAATATAGGATTTAATAAAATAAAAGAATGCAAAAAATACGGTAAAAACTACCCTGCGCTGAGAACGTGTAAATGAGAGTCACTCGGTGTACGAACCTCACACTGTAAGTCACCTTGGAGTAAAGTGTCACAAATGAATAAACGGTGAAGAGCGAGAGCTGGAAAATTCACTAAATGATACTTTTGTTTTGCTGCACATTAAAAGATGATCCTTCCTGAACGGTTTGATGAAGGAGGCCGAGTCGCCGCCACCAAAAGTCTTCATTCTCTCTCGTGTTGTACCACACGCATCTTCACGGGCGTTTTTAATGAACTGTTTACGGCTGCGCTTTGGGGAAGAACCTAAAATGATGGAGGGGCTCCCCGGAACCTCGGCCTCGCAGCCGAACTGGTGAATTTTAATGGAAATGGCTCAGCTCTCCCTCCGCCCCACTTCAGAACGACTGACCCTTATCATACCGGGTTATAGGTTCTTAATCGCGGAGGGCGGCTGGGCGTCCAAAGGTTGTGTCAATGTCGGACGGGTCTAATTGAAAAGCGACCTTGTTCACCGTCTCCTTCTCCAGAGCTGATGGAGGTGGAAAAAGTCTCTGGGTGGGTCTGGCGCCCACCGCAAGGGCAACAGCGGAAACGCTACGGAAACCTTTTGAGATGGAGCCTGAGGCGGCAGCGGAGGGGAAGACTGGAGCGCCACCCCACGCCAGCGCGTGGACCCGGGCGGGAACACGGGCTCGAGGACAGGGGGCCGCCGTGCGGACGACGCGCTTGCGTCGGCCTTACGCGCCGCGCGGGTATCGGAGCAGAAGCACTCGGCCGCCCTGCTGTTCGAGGCTCGAACGCGAACCCTCTGCAGACCCCGGGTTTCGAACACGCGACACGCCTCGTCGCGCGTGTTCGCGCCACCCTGCTGCGGATCCGCCTCGCCTCTGAGGTCCACAAGGCTCTCTGCTGGAAACATCTCAGAGCTGACGCTGTCCGGGTGCCCCCGGGATCGCGGGCTGCAGCTCCCTTCCAGATCGGGAGAGAAATCTCCTGCGTACCCGGTAAGTGGCTTTCCGGCGGTTTCCACTGTCTGGGCTTTGCAGTAAAATTGAGGTGAAGTATTTTCCTCAAGGGTACAGCAGCGAGATCCCTCTGAGGACCTGAACAAATAACTTTGCCTCCCTCCCAAGGTGGTAAATCTCTGCACAGGCCCCCGTTTTGAAGAGCCACGGTTTCGGGGCATTTGGTTAGCTGTGTTTGGCAAAGTCATAAAAATTAAAATATTTTTGACACCACTGCAGTGGTCATGCTTCATTTTTACAGTGAAAAAGACCAACAGTCTCACACCCACCCCCCCGAAAACCCCGCAAGCTCGCGAGCCGTGTTTACGTCCCCCGAGGCCTGCGCACCTTTCTAATAAATCTCCCGCTGATGTACAATTACCTCATTTCCTCGCTTTACCACCGTTCCCTCCAGCTCCGTAGGAACTGCTCCTGATTTCCTAATTGGAAGCACATTGAGCATCATTTCGATCAATTTAAACACCGTCGCGATCAAGAGGGTCCAGTTAGCGGCTGCGTTAAATCACTGCGGCGCCGGATAAATAAAATAAATAAAAAGGAGGGGGACCCCCGGCTCGGTTACCCCCCGCCCGCCGAGTTGGGCGGACCGCGTTTTTACACCTTTTGCCGCACTCGAAAAAAACACGAACGCAAAGGCGGCTCCCGCTGCGCGCCCATTTCACAAGTTAGCCGTCACATGTTTGTTTATGCAACAGTGAATAATGCGATGTTACGCGACAGGAGCGTTAATAGCGATGTGTATAAATGACAAGCGGCGCGGATCTCGGCGAGGAAAACAGGGCGGCGTGTGGCTGCAAACGGCCCGACCCTCATAAAAAGCATAAATAAGAGAATTGAGGTGTAATGGTTTCGCATTATGGAGCCGCCGGAGATGGGCGGCCTCTCGCTGCGCAGCCTCGATGTTCTCGACGGGGGTCTCGGCTGCGCGCCGCCGTCGCGCCGGCAAACGACTTCGCTTAATAAAGTTCGTTCCTGAGATGGAAAAGTTGCACTTTACAAACGCAATATTGTCATTTGAGGCAATGGAAGTTGTTGGTACAGCGCGCTGGGCAGATTGGCGCCGCTGACATCTTTTTTTTTATTTTTATTCATTTATTTTTAAGTTTCTGATACGTTATGAAAATGATGCCTTAAACATTTCCACCCGTGGCGCTTCAGAGACACGCTGCTTTTTCATTAGATAAGCTGCCAATGCATGAAATAGTGCATTTACATGCAGGCTCCGCGTGGCAAAGTCAACCACTCCGGTCAGAAGGCCGGGTTAAAAAAAAGATAGTTTCGCTGCTTAAGTGTGATTCCGTAGGAGAAAAAATAGTTTGTTTTGTTAGAATGAGCACCGGCGATATGTATCACTTCAATAAAAGGAGGGGAATCCAGGATGAGAGGTCGTCGCAGTTTTTTCCTCCTATTTTGTTCCCGCTTCCCGTCCAGATTGACAGCGAGACGGGGATTTTAGTCAGTAGAGGGTCGGGACTCCCTGTCGAACGCAAGCTTGCCGGTCGCGGTTACGATCTGCCGTCTCTTTTGTGCTCCGCTTCCTCCAGTACTGCGGTAAAACCCGCTCGAACGTGTCGACCGTGTTGGTGAGCGAATTTCGACATCTCTCAGAAGGGGAACAGACGGCGCGAAGGAAAGTCTCTCTGCAGCAGCGAAACGGCCTTGAATTCAGGAAACACGGAACATTACAAGTTAATCAGCCCAAACCATCCGAACAACGTGGGAACCGAGAGCTGCGGGCCGCGCTTCCCCTCCAGAAGTTCATCTCCTGCGACTGTGCTTTCGACGGGGAGAAGCGACGTGCGCGGAATTAACGGCGGTGCTTTCGTTTCGAATGCCACTGTGTTACACGTGGATTTGTGGCATCGTGGGTTTTTTTTTTTTTTGCTGAATTCAAACTACCGGCACTGATCTGCCATCTACTTTTTGTTGTATCAGCAGGCGGTGGGATTGGAACCCAGAACTAGAGCGGCCCTGAGAACCACACCGTCTCCTGACCCCGCGTTCCGATCGGCCATCGCTTAGCTCAGCTGCTTTTACACAATGATTTACCCTGATTTACCCAAAGATGAACCCTGGTAACTTCCATCGCATCAGTTCAGGGTCGGTTCCCTGGTAAAAGGTACCGATTTAAACCCCGTGACAGCAGCTCGACACGGGCGCCAGGTCCTGACGGAGTGAAACTCCCGACACGGCTTCTACGTGACAAACAATAGCCGGGAAAATGTGTCCTTAGTGACAAAGGCTATTTGTGCTCATAATTCCGTGTTATAACTCGTGTTGACCGGAGGGACCCCCCCGCTGCTCGGCCTTCCTGTTCGCGTCCCACCGTATTTCAACACGGTTTGACAAATGAACAAAAAAAGGCCCACAATCTCAGCGCACATATTCCAGACCGTGTGTGAATAAGGACTTCTCAGCGCGGCTCGGCGTAAACACGGTTATCTGGAGCAGAGTTACCCTTTAAAAACACCATCGCCGCCGCAGTTCAGTGGATATATCATCTTAGCCAGACAGCGTGTAGGCCTCGACAGTCTGCGGCGCCGTCGTCGGCTCCGCCTGGGTCCAGAAGCCTCTCCCCCATCGCTGAGGACTTCTCCGATAACAGAGAGCCAGCCCCCCCCAAATTGTCAATTTCAGTTCCACTGCAGCGCCGACACTGGGAAGCCGAAATCGGTCGCATCGCCGGTAATTCGACACCAGCTGTCCCTCCTTCGCACGTTATTTTGAAATAAAAGAAAAAAGCTAATTGTTCCATATTGTTTCATGAGCGTTACGTGTTGACTGAGCGAATAAGACGATTGGTTACTAAAGCACTCATCAGTCCATCCTCCCCCACCTGATTGGCTGCTGCCGGATAACTCGGCTCCCGATTGGCCAGACTCCACGTGCTCAACCAGCGGTGTTTAATTAACTTACACGCAGGCAAAACGGACGAAATGTTAACTAGTGAACATCACCTACGATACAGCGCAGCTAAACCTCCAGACTGGATTACCTGACCGTTACGTCTCGTTCTGCTCATTTTATGGCTCATTCGATCCTTTCCATTTAAACTTTAAAACATAGGAAAACTACGGCGATTAAAGCAAAGTTGGGCAAGAAAATAGTCCCCCCCCCACCAGCAACTCAAAACGCACGCTTTTCTGCCTGACACGCACTTCTATGGTCGTAATAATTGAGTCTTTTTTTAAAAAGATCCAAATCAACACTATCATTTCATACGTCTGCGGAGAAATACGGCGCAATTATGGTTTCCTAAATGATTTATTTCCCCTGCAATTAGCCCCCTTTTTCCCCTCAGCGCAAGACTCCCAAACACACAGGTTCCACTGTGAGCCGACGCTCGTCTGAATTAAGAACACGGCGGTAATTCGGTGCGGGTTTTCAGCCACGACGCCGCCCGCGTGTTATTCCAGGGCAGCGGCGCGTCTCGGCCTCGCGGTTCCCGGATGCCCGCGTTCGGCTCGCGTTGCACCGTGGAAAGTCTGCGTCTCTTTTACGACCTCCTGCGTTTATGTTTTTCAGAGCCCCCCCCCTCGCTCTGACACATCTGCGCTGTTTGTTTTCCGGCGCCGCAACAGATGACTACGGGCGGCGCGCAAATGAGTCACGGAGGGAAGAAAAAAGCCGTTACATGTGGTTGCAACCATATACACGCGGTCTGGGATCATATTCCAACCATAGGAAGCAAAACAAAATAAAATTCCTTTTCAAAGGCGCAACGGTGCAAAGGTGGGTCCCGTGGTCCGGTGATGGATGGGGAGCGGGCGGCGAGGCGAGGAGACCAGAGGCCGGCAGAATAAGCTGCTGGATTTAGTGGCCCTTCCTCCCCTGCGGAGCGCACAGGTAGCAAAGCTGCGGGTCCTGAGGAGGCACCCAGCCAGACGCTCTCGTTCCCCCCGCTTTCACGCCCCGGTGAGCTGAAGCCCTAATAACAGGCCTGCGAGGAAAGGCAAACAGCCTCGTGACGCCCAGCGCCACTGTTCCTGGACCTCCTCGGCGCATCGCGCGCGCTCTCCCAGGCCAACGAAAACCGCCCCGTCCCCCCGTTTCGAGAAACCGTGCGGATGAATTAGCCTGTATTTGCTCACGGGGGCCTTCGATTTCCACCCGAACACAGGAAAACGGGCGGAAACCGTCGTTCCAGGAGGCAGTTTGGTGTGTTTTCGATCGCAGGTTTTTAATTCATACAGCAGCTGCACTACTGCAGCACGGACAACTGACCCGGATCCATGTACACGGAGCGGGCCGGCGGGTTTGAATTCCCCCCCCTTCTGTTCCGTGTCGGATTCTTTTGACCAACAAATGAACAAAAAGGGATAAAATCTTGGGTGTTTATTGTTTTACTGTGTTCTCTTTATCCAGTTCTAAGATGGCGGGTCAAGTTTGTGCAGAAGTTCTGAAAAAGAGGGTTTTCTTTGAACTTTGAAGCACCGCGGTACGCTGGAGCGATGCGGTAAAAATGACCCTGGCTGTTCGGGGTAAATCGGTGTAAGTAGCACAGTGTCACAGTGTCAGTGGACGTTCTCAGGATGGAAGCTCCACCGATGTTTGCTTTTTACTGGGGGCAGAAGAGGACAAAGGAACGACGGAGCTTTCGGAAGTACTGTACAAAAAGTAGAAGTTGCTGCGAGGGCCGCTCGGTTCCTACACACTTCCACACGATACCGCAGCCCTGAAAATAGCTTCCGGTAAAGAAGGTGACTGACAGCATAAGTTATTTTGCCGGAGAACGTAGACGGCTGAGGGACCCTTTGGCCCCATGGAGAGAAGAGCGGATTAACATTTTAATTGACTGAATAAATGAGCGATAATATCCCGGGTAAGTGTGATGAAAATTAGATTTGGAAATGGGTGTCGTCGAGGAACAAACAATCGGGTGTATTCATGAATGAAATTAACTGATGAAATGAAGATAGTGAGATGGCGAGGTGTCACCGAAACACCTTTTCTCATCCATTCTGCCTAAAACTACCTGTTTCGCTAAAATCCCCGCAATCTAATGACTCCGTCGCCGCGATTTAACATCGGCGCCACTAGTAGCGACGATATTCCGCCATTGTTGCATCGGTGATCGCCACATTACCGCGAATTCGGTTTTATTCCGGTGCCACCAAACTCCCCACGGTATTTCCGGGGTCGATAATTAACACGGCGGCTGCCAAAGGGGGCAGGTGTCAAAAACGGACCACGGCGGCGGCGGCGGGACCTCGTTTCCCTCCATCACGTCAGGCGTGACAGCCGTGACAGGAGCCGGGAAGCCGTTCCCTCCCTCCGCGGCGCTCGACGGGAGCCCGGGGTCCTCGTATTTTAACTGCGTGTCACCGTTGGAAATCCGACTCGGAGGGAAACGCCGAGCCGATGCCGTGCAGATGCGCCCGTCCCAGCGACGACTTTTCGCATTAACAGCAGCGTCGCCGCAGTCATTACCGCTTCGACCAGCCGCTTCGGCTCTTTTTCAGGTCTGCTGTCGGCTTCGGTTTCCTGATGACAAAAATCGCGGCTCAGGGAAAGAACCTCGATGATTCGCCAAGCGACCTTCTAATTTTTATACCTTTCTGCTGTCGACATCCACGGGCCAGTTTTTTAATGGTTCCCATGCAGGTTGACCCCCCCACCACCACCCACCCCCTACCTACGCCAGGCAAGTGGGGCCAGTGAATGGATGAATGGAAAATATCACATTTAAGGACAAGTGAGAATAATAGGAGTGGAATAGAATAATACTTTTTGTGACAAATAAAACATGTTGGGGTTCCCGCTGGGACGTATAAAAATACTCTTTTATTTTGTGATTTCAGTTCATTTCAGGCTGCGTATTTTTCTAGCAGGACCTGCTTTTTTTTTCTTTCTGAAATATTATGTAGTTTGATGCTTCGCAGCTGGGCCTAAGTAACTTAAATAAACACATAAATATCCATCCACCACATCCACCGGCGCGGTTTTATTTTATCGACTGACCCATTTAACCGTTTGGTTAAGGTTTCGATTTCTGCTGACAAGTTTGCATTTTCGAAACGGGGGAATGTGGAATCACAGCCGGTTTTGTGCAGTCGGCGGTGTCACCGGCCGGACGTCCCGCGTTCTTCCCGCTTCCGCCTCGGAACACAACGGTTAACTTTCAATATCTGCTGCCGAAGACGGACCCCGAAGGAGCCTTCTTATTCGCCGTTTTCCGCGAGCGTTTGCCGTGGACGTCGCGGTTTTGTGAAGGGAGGCTTTGGTGAAAAAACTCAGCGCACAAACCGGCACTTTAAGCCGCTTTGGACAACAGCGTCGGACAAATAACCGCTAACAATAAAGATGATAAAAAATCCCGATAGATCCGTTCCAAATATGCGCAGTTACATCAAATTAGGTGGTTTTTATTGCAAACATCCACCTACCTACTGCACTGAACTTAATTCCTCCTTTTGTGCAGCTCTGAGCGGCAACATGTGATTTGATATCTCCGGATGTGGGTGGTTTGGGACGTGATCACACACCCCTGTGTTAGAAAAAGCTGCTGTGCGTCCGCATTCGTGTGGGTCTGGACTCCTCCTCGTATTCTGTCTTGCGCCGTATGATACCGTGTTATTTTCCGCTGCGTATTGTTGTTGGAGCCGGGCGTTTGTTTAACTCGCCCCGACCTCAGAGAGCTCGTACCGGCGGCCAAAACCACAGCGAAAGCCCTGTGGTCCACAAGCAAAGGAGTTAAATGAGGGACGTTTCTGTGTTTACGCCGCGATTCACGCAACGCCGCGGAGCCACGGTTGCCGAGGCAGCGGAAAGCTTCTGTTTCGAGTCTGAAGCAACGCGCTATTGTACAAACGCGACCTGCGTCCGCCAGGCCGGGCGGCTTCTGGACACGCGGTGAAGATGCTTTGCGCCCCGGGGCCCGCAGAAGGCTGCTTATTACAGGCCGTGAATAGATGTGCAAAGGTATTTGGGAGGCACCTCCCGACCTCTGGGGAAAACAGAAAATTTGTCTCCCGCGGCGCTGAGGGTGACGCCGGCCTGCGGCGTTTAAACGGCCGGAAAAGCTGTTTAACCCCCCGGAAACAAACACACTGCGCGGAACTCGGGAGCCTTATTGCAAGTTTGACTTTTACCATTTGAAGATCACATTGCAGCTGATGGCGGGAAGTAGCCACACTGCTGCAGGATTTCCAGTCTTTGCCTTTTTTCCAGCTTGATTTCAGTGACCGAGGGCACACGAACATCCGGGGACAGCGTCTACGCTCGCTGCAATGAGAAGGCAGGGTGTGCTGGGCGAAAACGCGCTGACGCTGGGACTCGCCACCGACCGGCCTGCGTCGTTCCTCGCCGTTCTCGCACGCTCACAAAGCCGAGCGAAGTGCCGACACGGTCCCCCCCCGCCACAGTGTTGAAAGGGGGAGTGACCCATCCGGGAGGCCGAGATGAGAGCAAGACCCCGGTTCTGCGCGTCGCTTCCATCCGTGCGCAGCAAACGTTCTGACCTTGGCTGGAAAGGCTTCAGACTGCTTTTTAAATACCGTACTGTACTGTCAGTCGGGTTTCCTGGGAATCGATCGGAAACTGGAAATAAACACCGGTCCAAACAGCTGTAACTTTTGACTGTTGTTCGCTTATCTGACACGTTTCTACTAGGTGATTTACAGCGTGAGGTTTGTTCACTGAGCTGCTTACACCGACTTAGCCATTTGTACAGCAGGGTAACTTTTACTATGTTGATTCAGCATAAGTACCGTGATGAAGGGAACTACGGCAAATCCCCCCTTTCGGGCTGTTCTGACACTCCGGGGTGACCGGAGGTTTATTTCGACGACGGAGACTCAACCTCCTCTCCGCCAGCCCAGGGTGCCACATGGTAGCAGCATGTTCGGAAAACACGTGACGCCCCAAATAACCGTGATAAATCACAGCCGTCCCGGATCCTGTCATTTGCTAACCGTTCGACCGAGTTAAGCGATTACATCATTGGGGCAAAGCGCCGGCACCCCCGCCCCCTCCTCCCCATTTCCCCTCGAACCTTATTAAGAGCTGCATGTGGCCACACTTTTCTTTCCAGAACTTTCTGAATGAAACCCGCTGTGCTGGATTTGGAGGCTCTGTATGCGCTGGCAGCGGAGGCGGTTTCTGCCAGATACGACGGCACTTTTCCCCTCCTTTTTTCATTGCCGCGACGCTCCATTTTTAACTCCGCGACGGTGCTTTAAGTGACATTTACAAACGCCAGCTGTTTGGAGAAACCGTTCCTGCGCTGTGATGTATTATGTACACGCAGGAAGCCGGCGACGAGCTGGAAATAAAATCTATTCCTCATTCGGGCCAACGTGCGACGTGGTTTTAACCGCTCCGCTCGCCTGTTTTCGTACCTGCTTCAGCTCGCCGCTCGTCTCTAGGTAAATAAAGCCGAGGCCGGGCCATTAAGGGAAGCGTGTCGAAACGCTGGCCTCTCTGTCTCTGTCCCCCTCCACGTATTCGCACGCAAATAACCCTACAGCGGCTTGGAAGATGGCTTATAAACACCTGTTTTATGCACAGGTAAGACACACACCTGCTTATTAATGCAGCTAAATAAAGATGGGCAGCATTATATGTTGAATAACAGCACATATATCTGACTGTGTGAGAGCGTGTGTGTGTGTGAGAAAGGGTGGGCTGGGCCTCTAACAGCACCGCAGTGATTTGCACTTTGAAGGGAAACGTGCACCGCAGTAAATACAACACAGAGGCAGAGATCACACCGATACCTGCAGTAAAGGGCGGCTAAAAACACTAGTTTTGCCTGTTTACTCGCCGGCGGGTTTAACGCGCTTAGCCGAGTTTTGCACAGACACTTTCATCCTTCAGAGGTTTTTGCTTCAATGTTCCCTCTTCCCACCACCAGGTGATGCGCGACACGGGCAGCTTCCGACTAAGGCGAGTCGCCCGAAAACGGCAACGGCAGCGCGGTATCGTGCCGGAAAGGCACCGATCGAGGGGTAAAGCATCACCGAGGGCTTCGTTTCGGTGAACAACAATACCGACTTCCAAAACGCCGACGGAAAAGTGCAGCTCGACGTTCCCCGCTGAGTCAGCAAGAAATCGAGGCCAAACAAAACTGCGGCGAAATCCCGGGTGGCCGGAATAAAGACGATAATGCAGGTCCGCCGATGTTTACGTCCTTCGGGAATCACCGCAAATAACCGTCCTCTGCTGGCACATTGTTGTCTTTTCGCCCAAGACCGAAATTTCTGTCCGTCGACCGTTTGCTTCTTCTCACGAATAGAACGAAACCTGCCTTATTTTTGCCTTCATCCAGGCCACATTAAAGCCCTCCTCCGGCAGTTTAGAACAATGACACAATTACCCTCCAGACAAACTGCTGCACAAACACTCAGCAAATATTTAAAATCCATTGTTTCGACTTTTTTTTTTAACGTGCCCATAAAAGTGCAGCGCAGAAAAACAGCTTCATATCAGCAGCTGCATGTGGTTTGATTGTTGTGTTATTATCAGCTCATTTAGTCGATAAAATACCCATAATTATTTCTAACCAGATTTTAAAAAAAGGTTTTCTACTGAGCAGATAAATCTGAAACGGAGCCAGGAACGAAAAGCGTTCTGATGTTTCCCCTAACTGCGCAAAATTAGTCCGTCGAATGTTTGCCTTCACAACGCCGCGAATTTGGGCAGCGTATTGTTTACAGGAACAACAAAGATTGTGCTTTTTATCGTTTTTGTCCGTTGGGAATCTGCTCCGGATTAAATACCGTTCGTTTTTCTGGCTGTTAACGGTCAAAATCCAACGGCTCCGATGCTTAAAATGATCCGGGGAAGTAAAGTCAGGCTGAGCATCTTGACAGCCTGGAGGGTCCTGTGCCTGTGAAGTGCCCATTTTCTTCCACTCTGGTCTACAGTTATGGAGGCCTTCTGGTTAGAAGTCCCACCTTACCAAGCGAGGACATGGGTTCCAACCCCACCTCCTGCTGCAGTGCCCTGGATCGAGGTACTTTTCACGCAGTGGTGTCTCAGTATAGAAGCACGCGGGGAGTCTAGAGGTCCGGCTACTGTCCGACTGACCCTTAGGGTGGACGAGACGTGGTCACGGAGAACACAGCTCGATCACAGTTCCTCCAGCATCTCACGCACTGCTGATCTCGTGCGATTTTTTGCACACGTGACAGTACTTCACCTTACTTTACCACGGCAGCCCTCTCCCACTCTCCCGCCTCTGAGACCAACAGAGCATCTCTAGGGCGAGGCGGAATCAAAACACCTGCAGGAACAGCAAAGCCGACAAGCTGCCGTGAACATAGAACCCCGTGGAAACCAGTCCGGCACCTCATTGCCGAATCTCTGCTGCTCTGGAGACAAAAGAGGATCCTACCGATGAGGTGTGCCTAATAAAGTGGCCGGCGCACTGGCCTATTATCATTTAATGAGGTTGAACATCCAGCAACTGCGTCTTGATCTCACCTAAGGGGACAAACAGTGCACAGCAGTGGGAGTGGATCACTGCACACACACACACACACACACACACACACACACACACACACGCACACAGGCAAAGTGAGTCGATGGAAACTGCAAAGACAGCACTAAATCCTCGCAAATATAAACTAATGAGCCAAAGGCTCGGACACTTTCAGAAGAAACATTCGATATCTGTCTCAAGGTTGAGTGACAAAGCAAAGTTTGATTTTCCCCCACAAACCGTCTGATAGAAGACAGGCAAAAAAATAAATAAATAAAAAACCCCCCTTTTCTCGGTTGCCGCCGCAGCCGCAGACATCTGTGATTTCTCTGGGCTGTCTGAGGAATTGGCGCAGATAAGGAAATATGACAAAGTTTTACAGGCTGACATCTGAAGGAGGCTCTCGGCTCAGTGTGATGTTAAGGGAGCCTTGAAAACAGAAAAAAAGTGGTTTGAATTTATAGACCGGGAGTCGGGGAAGGGCGCCCGCAGCGAGCGGCGTCACCGCTCTGACAAAGCTAATCTTCGCCACCGGCTCTTTTGAATTTCCCATTTTAAAATGGCAAACATTAAATCTTTAGAGCGGGCCCTGTTTTACCGCGGTGCGAGCTCCTCGGGAGAAGCCGGTCCCCCGTGAGCGACGGCGGTCGCGTCACAGTCCTCCGCCCTGCCGCGTCCGTCACGTCAAACGTCCGAAACACTCGAGTGTTTTAGTGACCGGCGTGAAAGCGGCATTACGCATTAGCGTAAACGCGGTGGGAACTCGGGATTTTCCCCACAGTGACGCTTCTCTCGCGACGCCAACTCACCGCCAGTCGCGGCCCGCGTGGAGCACAAGGAGAGGAGGGTGAAATGACCACTACCCCCCGCGGGACGTCCCGGGACGGACTTCGACCGCAGACGGGAAAGTGTTCGACGCCACACAGACGCCGCTGTCCTCGTTCGACGCGGCAGTCCCGCCTCACGCGCTCCGACAACCCCGTTCCACCCCCGTCAGGACCGCCTTTTCGTCCGCGAAGTTGGGAAGAGGGGCAAGATCGTTCGCGTCGACCGCGACTTCTGGCCACGGTTCCATTTACGTTGCAGAAAGGACGAAGAAACGCCGGTCAGGTTCATTATTTTCTGTTCTGTTTTAGTCGACGGGAATAAATGTGCTGCATAAACACCATTATCGATAGCAGGCAGTAATGAGGATTTGAGGAGCTGCGCGCATCGCACATCCACCCGATTTGTTGTGTTGGCAAAGGCGTCAAAATGTAATTTCCAGATAACAAAACTATCAGCGGTTTTTTCAAACCGTTTCACCGGAACTCGTGCTCACTAGACAGAGGGAAACAACTCAGTTCGGGGGTTCGAAATAAAGTCCCGCCAGGTTCCGAAAATGTGAAGCACGTCATTTAAAAAAAAATCAGGTTATCGTAAGATCGCCCCCCCCCCTTGGCGTTCCTGCCAATGCAATGGGAAGAACGGCGTCGATAAACTTCTCCACGTTTATCAGCGCGTCGGTCGAGTCTGACACTGCCGTGTTGCCGGTTCACATCCCTCTGGCAGCGGCCTACAGAACCGAAAGAAGCTGAAAAGTTTAAAAAAGCGCACCGTGGAACAAAGGGGCTTCTCCGGAGCCACCGCAGACCCCGTTAACTCGTCTTCATCGGATCGTAATGCTTCCATCGCCGTCGCCCAACACCCACGAGGGCCCATTTGCGCTCTCGCCAGCAGATGGGTGATGCGAGCGATGATCTGGTAATTGTGCGCATTATAACCGTGCGTCCTTTTCGTTTTTTCCACACTCGGCCCCCCGACGCGCCACTTCCGTCACCGTCGGGGACGGATCGTTGTTTACTTTGATTTTCTCGGACTGATCTTCGGCGCGTGGCCGCGCCACGGAGCCCAGCCGCACGCGGGGAAGCGCGTCGCCTGGCCGCGAGTCGCGTCTCGACCCGTGATGCTGCAGCAGAAAAACACATGAAAACAAACAAGCGGATGTTAACATTTAATATGTCCCGTCAGTTCGACGCAACGTTTATTTAGACGTTGTTTACGACAGGCGCCGTCACCCCCCCCGTGCACCTCCTTCACGTCCCGTAGCATCTCCAGCTAATAAGGCCTGTTCGGTATTTCAGACAGTATTAATACCCCTCATTCTATTAGCCGTCGTGCGCATTCTGTTTTCACGAGGTTCTCTGCATCATTCCTCGCTATCTGGTCCCGGTTTGTTTAACGGACCGCCGTGTCACTTTAACCCTCGTGAGTAAATGAAGCTCGACGTGACTTTAAAGCCACTACATCGGTAATAAATACCCCTCCCCCTTTTCAGTAATCAAACCCCCCCGACACCTCAGTCGCTACGGAGACGGAGGCTCTTGACTTCCTGGAGGTCCTCGCGCCGCTGAGGAACGAAGTCACGATGCTGTGGGTCGGGGCCGTTTTTGGGAAACATGCCTTCGGCATCACTCCCATTGTAGTCTCCTTAAGGAGGCCATCTGAGGCGCCGCATGTTAGGCGAGGAAAGGCACACCCAGTAGGCCAGAGGTTCCAAACCCACGTTCGTCCCCCTTCCGGCCACGGTGGGATTATGGGCTCGTCTGCTCTTTACGCAACAGCTACTGAAACTGTTATACGAAGGAGTCGCACATAAACCAAAACATACACAACGTTGTCACGAGAAGAGGACTGCGTGCGGGGGGGGTGGTTGCCAAAAATACACCGCAAAGGAATCCTATTAGGTGCGTCTGAGAGGAAAGGGACGGTAATCCAAGCCAACACCTAAGTGCCCTGGGTGTCTGCGGGCCGTCCTCAGGCTCCCACGCTCTCCCCAACGCCTTAATAGTTTAAGCCTCACTTGTAAAGTCCTTAAGTACCGTGTGGGCTTCCTTAAGACTTCGGAAACACTGCAAACTTTTGCAGTTTATTTAGGAACCCGGGGCGACCTGTTAAAAACGCCGCCTTTCGCTTCTGCGCTCCGGCTGGGGAAAAAGAAATGGTTTGAATCTCACTCACACAGGATTTGGGAGGATAGTTACTGCATGAGCTCAACAGCATCCATCTTCACTGTTGATAAAAAAAGTGACCCTATTATTAGTGATCATTTATTCATTTCTTTTCACTCCCCCCCCAGTGACCGAGTGTGAGGTTTTGTACACTGAGTGACTTGCTCTGATTTCCCCCTCTAGACACCGTGGTATTTTTACCGCATCAGTTCAGGGTAAGAACCTTGATCAAGGGCAGCACAGCAGGACCCACTTCCATCCCAGCTGCTTTTTGAGTCTAAAACCTTAACCATTTGCCCCCTACTGGCAGAGCACAAATATATATATCATAAACACAGGGTTTCAGATCAACTGGGCGGCATCTCGGTGAATCCTGGCCTCTGGTCAGCTCCCCTGATACCGGTCAGGCTCCACTGGACTCCCAATTCCACCCCGATTAGGAGCGGCCAGCTCTTCACGGCCGTAAATTCTGCGCGAAACACGGCGTTTCCGGCGAGAATAAGCAAAACCATTTCCCCGCTTTATAAAGCAAATTGGTGCACCGTTGTCCCCCGAGGAAAACGCGTCAGTCACTTAGAGCTGCTCCTTTCCCACAGTGCTGTTCCTCCTGAATACGCATCTCTGCCCCACACGCCGCACAACACGGGGGCAGCGCGGGAAGGGGGTTAAACGCAGCGCGCAGCCAAAGAGTAAATTACAAACCACGTGCCAGAAGGCGTAAAAGGCATCATTTCCACATCAGCTCAAGTAATTATCTGTCAAAAAATTCACTGTCAAAAAACTGAATAGGTGGCAAGCAAAATGCATTGAGCCGCGACCCGTGTTCGTCCGTCCGAGGGGGCCGGAGGCGGACCGCGGTGAGGAGCTGCTGCAGAACATCGAATTAAAGTGACAGCTGCACTTGTCCGGGGTCTTTCGCCGCTGGCTTCTTCAAAGCGCGCAACGTGGACACGACCGGTGCAGTCAGGAGCAGAAGATCCGGCTTTGCCGAACCCCGTACCGACCGCGTTCGTCTTCTGCGTGAGCAGGGAGAGGTGGTCACTACCCCACCGTGGGGGTCGGCATCCGGGGGGGACCCCCCTCCCCCTCTCCAAAGTCTGGTGGCGGAGATAAATGGCCCCAGGACTCGGAAGGGGTCACGCGGTGCCGGGGTTGAGGAGCGACAAGCAGTTTTCTGGACACCTCACCCGCTATCAGGACCTTGCAGGCCCGAGGTCTAATGAAGCTCGTGTCGGTGTGGGACAGGCGCCGCAGCTTCTCCATCACGCCCTGCTTCCTCTCTGGCGTCTCACAAACGACCGCAGTCCGGAGCACCTCGCCCACCTCTCCTGCAGCCCTCGCTCCTGAGAGACGCCCAGAAGAACCGAACTGTCCGATACAGCGCACGTCGACTCCGACTTCGGCGACCGTCCCTCTCGGCTGCGGCGCATCTCTCGCGCTCCCAAGGCCTCCCTACGTTTTGATACTGTGGCCCCAACCAGGAAATCGCAGCAGTTCCCAGGTCTCCCCTTAGTCCTGCGCTTCATCTTAAATTTTCCAAACCCGCAACTGGGGTCCTCGGCTAATCTAACTTTGTTACGCCCGGGTTCTGTGGCTCACGGCTCCCCGACGTCCGTGCCTGCGACACTGGACTCGTATCGACTCCATTAACGGCATCTGTCCACTGGTCGGGATCTCGGGAGTTTGCGGCACGGAAGGAGCCTCATCCCTGCTCTTGCGGTCGTACCCAGAAGCAAGGTATTTCATGCAGTAAAAACATAACCCAGCTGTGTAAATAGGAAAATCAGTGTAAGTAGCTTAAAGGGCACGACTAACGTGGTAAGTCAACTCAGACAAAAGTGTCAGATACGTGAACAAAGTAAAGAGAGGTCTACCGAGGTCCAGCCCCGGGTTTGCGTGAGCCGAACCTTGTACCCTGGCTGTTTTTTTAGTGTATGGTGACATCACGCAAGGCTAAAGTTAACGTATGTGGATTTAAGTCTCCGTTTCAGCAAAGCGCCTTGGAGAAACACTCGTTTCTTGCCAGGAGTTGGATGTGATGCATTAAGGTTCGGTTCATGTTACCCGAAGGAGGACGCAGAACCACCTGGACCCATTGCTCTCGCTTCAGCCATGTGGGAATAATCACGGTTCCGTCAGCCACCGTGGGCCCTCCTCCCCACGCGAAGCTCCGTCTCTGATGAAAACGCCTGGGACTGGTCATTATGTAGGGAACCCTTACAAGAGATGTTGCTTTCTTTTCCTCGAAGCGTCCGTCCCGGGGAGCCGTGACACTTGCGGGTTTCTGGTCTCCTTCCTGGGCTCAGGCACGCAGTCTTGACATTGGTTTCCGGCACTTTTCTCGGTTCCCAGATTACATCCACAGCCTCGGTCCATTAAATAAGTCATGCAGGAACCGTAATTTCCCCCTCTTTCCTTTAATTATAATTCAATTTGTCTTTTTGTCACACGATCCATGGGGAAGGGTACTGGTGGCCACGTAGAGGACAGGAACAGGTCAGATGGAGGCCACAGGCACAGTACCAGCGAAACGTTAACTGAACAAAACATCTGCAAATGTGCTTTAACGTAAGCTTACAAAACACAAAATGGA
Source organism: Arapaima gigas (assembly GCA_900497675.1). Lineage (NCBI taxonomy): Eukaryota > Metazoa > Chordata > Actinopteri > Osteoglossiformes > Osteoglossidae > Arapaima > Arapaima gigas. The sequence continues at coordinate 61,097 of UFQX01000851.1, read as the reverse complement.
GAAAATACAGCAGAGATTACGGATGCTTGCAGTCATTCTTTCCCTCCTTCCTGCAAACTTTATCACATTGTTCTCACACAATGGCTTAAATCTTCCTTACACAGCAATCTTTAAGTTCTGTTGCATTAGGGAAGACCTTTCTGATAAAGGCATTAGGTAAAATAATCTTCGTTATTCCATTTTAGCCTTTTAAAAGCTTTTCTTAACTTCTGAGGTGTATCGCGCTCGGGGAGCCGAGTGCAAGACCCGCAACTCCTGCTGACAGTAAATGGGGAGCAAAACGCGGTAAACTCTCGACCGGCGGCAGTGACAGCGGAGCTGATATAACCGTCCGTCTAATCTGGTTTTACCAAACGACAGGTCTATCAAACACAGAGCTCAAGCATCCGCAGGACAAACGTCAACGATGTCGGGGCACGGTGCAACCCGAACGGCATCAGCACAGAGGGAGAAAACCCAGAGGAGGGTAAATCTCAGTCTTCTCGGCAGTCCAAGGAGTCCCTTTGGCAACTGGGACAGCCTCTGATGTTGCCACGGTCAAATCCTTTCGCTGGATCTCCAGTAACAGTCTGTGACATCGGCTGAAAATACCATTTCACTCAACATGATTGCGCGCTCTGGAGATAGCCGGCGGCTGTCTCAGCACACGTCAACAGGAAGATGGTTGAGATCCCCCCTCCCCCCCGAGGGTCGACTCAAAGTCACCGGATCCCCATCCTCATATGGCAGACTTCAGTTTCGTTGGCCTTATCAGAATGCTCCGTGCCCCACTGCATGTCTAACCTCATAAAGGACGTCAACTAACAGCTGCTGGCTAAGAGCAGCGCTGCCTTCTGCCCCGTCCAATCGCAGCTGCGCTGAAATATCTCGGGGGCCTTTCCTGCTACCTCCAGATTCTCTGGCTTTGTCACTATGAGGGATTAAAATTCCCTGCAAGCGTTTGATACATTTGAACTGTGTTGTTTATCCTATACAGAGATGTGACTTAAATTACACGCAATTCATTTTCATGTTTAATTCAGCGACGCTCAGGAGCCGGAGATAAAACGAAGTCCAAGAGATGTCAGCCGATGCATTCGGCTGGGTCGCGCGTTTATAAAATCCTGAGAAAAACGAGCAGGGGGATATTCTGCCGAGGGATATCCGGCCAACAGAAACGCTCGGCTAATTGCCTCAAATGCGCCTCGAGAGGGTTTCGGACGACTTTATTCAATAATGTATGCCTCGCACACACAGCGCACGTTCAGGAGGGCTGATCCCGATCACAGGTTCCGAGACACATTTGCTATAAGTGCTAATTGCTCGAGTTCAACTGTAGTCTCTTTCAAAGGGCCTCGGGGGGTTTTAGGGAATTTTGAATTAAACAATTAGTCACGCTGAGCGAAGCTGTAGGGGTCGTTCTATATGAATTCTGCTTGCGGTGCTGGAAATATCTCCATTAAATGTCAACAGTAATCGTTTTCAAGCCCAACATTTCCGGGTTTGTCTACCTGGGAGGAAAGAGAAGGATCCGAGTTTTGGAGCGTCAAGCGAAGGTTTGACGGAAGCCGGCAGTCTTTGGTTTGGAGCAGGTGTGCAGCATCTATTCGGCGGTATCTGGAATCGCGTTAACAGGAGGTGAAATGGTTCACGAAAGCCATTTACGACCGCACGTATCCTTATCCTTATGCGCGGTTTCGGAATTTAATTTTGCATTTTTATGAGCCTGTCGTCGTTCCTACTTTACTTGTTACGTTTTTGTCCCTCCCCTCTGCAACACCTCATGGCAAGTGTAGAACCCCACTGTGCCCGTTTCCATGGAGACCAAAGGTTTGGGGTCTGTTGCACAAGTGCGCTCAGGGTTTCCGATCGTCCACTCAGAAGAGCTTCACGAGACCCGTCCAAGCTCTCCCAATTGCAGCGACTTTGTACGCGTTTGGAAGACTCCAGACACAACGTCCAACAGTGTTTATAAAATAAATCCATATCTAGGAAAAGTATCTGGTGGCAGCAAGGTGGAAAGACCACATCCCATCCACAACACCATATGCACCTGATCTTTTTTGTAAAAATATATATATCTTTGCTTTTTTCTTCCACTTTGGGAGCTGGGCTGACGGGCAGCCGGAGCAGGAGGACACCTCCGGAAGGCACCCGTTCGGCTCGGAGCCACAGCGGGGCGACGAGCGCTTAGAGCTGAAACTCCGCGTCGCAACCCAGGCAGGTCGCGTTCAGGATCCCGTTCGGCTTCCCAGACACCTCGGTGGCGTCCGCACTCGGCGCGAGAGCCGCTGCAAGACAGATTGTTGGCACTTATGAAGAAGCCGAAGCTCGAGTTGCAGTCGACACTTCAGCGGGTCACATCCTGCGTTTACATTTATCCATTCAGCAGATGCTTTTCTCCCAAGTGACTAACAAACGCGAGTAAACCGATGAAGAGCTTTAGACAGAGACGCTGGATGCCGAGAGCACAGCCCGTGGGACTGATGCCACCGTGTTGATGGGTCACATCCCTCAAGTAGCTGCCTGTAAAAGTGAGATTCAAACAGCAAATGCATAGATGATCACAGCAGATGGTGTCGGACTCATTCGTGTACCTGGAGAGGGGTCTTGCACAACACCAGCTTATGTTAGGGGGAGCCAGCGAAAACCATTACCTGACAGGTGAGACTCAAACCGATTTAGTGGGGATTGATTCTTTGATTCCAAGCTGTTCTAGAGAGACTAGCAGGAGGTGGACCGACACAGAAAAGTAAAGGAACGGAGGCGGGTCTAGCCGACCGGAGAGCTTCTGATGCTGCAAGGAGGACCGTCTTGGTGGAAGAGCCCTCGTAGATCGCTAACCATCGAGGAGATCTTTCCTTCCGACAGGTTGCCGGTCACATGCTGCATATTCAAGGCGAAACGGCATGCGAAGCCGCTGCTCGAGCGTCTTGTGCACGTACCGCTGGCGTGTGGCACGACACGTCACGATGGATCGGGCCACGGTGACGGCGCCCCCCTACGGCACCGATGTACGTTGCGCGTCACGCGGACCACCGACTGCCCTAATTGCGGTGCTAATTGGTGTTCCTCGACGCCCCGCCATAATCAATATAACAAGGCTCGGTTTTACCAAATATACCCGGCCCCCGTGACAAACTGTCGCGAGCTCAGCCGCTTTCCATTAGAAAACCCCCCCAGCCCCCCAACCCCATTAACCCAACGGCATCAGCCATTTTCTCAGTCTGAAGCTTCAATTAAGCTAATCCGGCCTGCATGCAGAACACACTCTCCGCCCTCCAGCGCCAGATAGAGAATCATCGCATTTTTCTCCCCTGCTGTAAAACCCACGTTGTCTGGAATGACTAAGAATGTTGTGAAAAAGGGGGACAAGAAAAGAAGCTTTTTTTCTCCCGCTTGAAAGGGGACAGCAGTAGAAGGCGGCAGTGGAATAAACAGCCCAGCAGAGCCACTTGAGTGACCGCCTGTCTCCTGGTGGGAGGTCCACATTTTTCCCCCGGGGCTTTTAGGTGTCCTAATGCACTAGAGCGAATGACCCACCGCGGCGGCGCTCGGTGACACCGGCTTCTCCAGACCCATTATAACTGAAGATTGGAGCCAAACGCTGCTAAATGATAGCTTCTCCTTGCCCGTAATTTCAGAGTCTATTGATCTCCCTCGGCTTCACTTATTACGATTTCCATTGATCATCTCGGGGGGGACGGCGGCAGCGGCCGATGCGCTGGAGATTATCGGCAAGGTAGCACCGTGTTCTTCAAGGTACGTGATACAGTCAGCAGGAGAAGAAGGCGACAGAAGAGGTAGCTGACCCATCTCCGTTTCATAAAAAAGCCCCCAGCGTTGCTGTTCTTCAGGGGAACGGTTATTTCCCGGAAGTCTGATATCCCCGGAACGGCTTTTTTTTCCATCCTATAAACAGAACTAGTGAGATTTGCATATTTCGGACTGCAGAAAGACTGTCAGGAAGCGCATATGAGTGGATTAAATGGCGCTTCAGTGCCGGCCCTCCTCCTCGTGGATGTGGCATCCAGGCCAAAACCTCTCCTGCAACGTTCGCCTCGAGCTCCAGGTATCGGTTTCCAGGTACCGGCCAATACAAGGAATCGAAAGGCGCGGTATTTTGCCCTGACAAAATTGTCGATGATCCGAATCTGAAGCCGAAGGGGAAAAAAATCCGTGTGTGATGCATCGTGGGCCATTTCCGCCAGCCGACGCAGCTGGCAGATCCAGCTGACCCCGGGCGGCGGTGTGAAGGTGAGATGCTAGAGAATGCTGTGCGGAGACCCAGCAACCCGGGAGGGGGGGGTAACTGGATGCGACGTGGCCAGAGAGAAGCACGAGATCCTCTTGTTCCAGTTAGCTGCGTGTAGCTTCAGCAAACATGGCGAGAGCGCTGGAGAACAGCGGCATCATGGGAAGCTGCACCTTATCTGGCATCTGCCAGATACAGATCAGATCATTTCATTTCATTTTTTTTTCCACGTCAGCATGTTTAACGTCACACCTCCTACTCATTTTAATTTCATTTCTCCAAAGCGATTTACGGTGGGAAGCTTGTCCACTGAGTTATTTACCAGGATTCACCCGTGTGAGGGGGGATTTTTACCACCACTGCAAGAGGAACAGGGACCTTCAGATCTGTCCAGCGCACGTCCAGCTGTAAACACACCTCGCACTGCATGGAGGCACAGAGTGTGAGATCACTGGTGTGAAGAATTCCCCCCCCCCCGCACAGCACTGGGAGGTTCAGCACCTGTCTCGTACCTCCAAATCCTGCCAAGGCCTTGGGTCCCGCCCCGGCAGAACTGACACCGGGAACGCCGAGTGCGCTCGGGGGGTCACCTGGAGTCCCTCGCCGGCCCCCCCTCGGTGTGATGTCACTGTGACTAAGTGACTCCCCTCACCATTACACAGGATTAAAAGCCTATCGCTGGAGGCTTTTGTACGTACAAATGGGAGCAAACAGCTGCACACACCAGATTCCATAATGGTTCCCCTTCCTGTAATTTATGTTGACGTTGCAAGTCTTATGTCAGGGAAACCAGCTTTTCTCTTTCTGTTGCTCATTACAGAGCTGGGCCAGAAAATATAAAAACCACGGGGGGGGGGGATCATCATTTCATGTACCTCTTTTTGTGGGCAAATAATGCTTCGAGCTGCGGAAACACCGGACTCCGCGTTTCTGCCACTCACGTTCCCACAATGGGAGCACATTTAGCTGGCAGCCGTCGCTTAATTCATACGCCTTCGTTCCATTTCGGGCCGGTTAATCCGTCTTCGCCCGCAGGAGCCGCGGCGCCTCTGCATTTTATCAGCGCGCCCTGTGAAAAATGGCCATCTTCACCGCGAGCTCCATCCGTAATGAAGTTAGCGGCACGCGGCACCGGCTGCGCAGTTATTACGGCAGCGATCCTGCCAGGAACAACAGCGATTCGCTCCGGTTGCTCGACGGAACGGGCAGGAGCTGCTTCCACCGTGTGAGCAGCTGTGAGAACAATTCCAGGCTGAGCGCAGAGGCCGACAGGTTAGAGCGTTTCCGCAACGTCGCCTTTTGTCCGTTAGCTGGACAAACGTCGCATTCACGAGTCCGTTCCCTCCGTCCCGCGGCCGGTGTCACGTCGCGCGGACCTGCTGGCGTTACGCTGCTTCTCGGGCAAAATAAACACGTACAAAAAAGATCATCGAGGTTTTTATTGGAAAAAGCAGTTTCTCCTGGTAGTCAAGCCGAGGGAAACGCGGGTCGCCCTCAGCTGTGCGTCCGCGCTGGGATGTGCGCGGGGGGCTGAGGCAACCGTTTCCATGGCCACCGGCAGAGGAGACAGCGAGGGAGCTCGTGGTGGGCAGCTGAGACTCCTGTTACTGTGAGAGGTCAAGGAGATTTTCCAAGAAGGTCAACACTTTTCCAGGGTGGGATCCTCTGGTTTCCCCTTTTTGCCTCCATCTCCTCGTCCGTCTCACCGCCTTTCGGCGCCTCAAAGCAGCCCCTCTGTGGTCACGGTAACTCAGTTTAAACCACATCAGCTCCGTAGTGATGCTGAGGAGCGACACACAGCTGAACACAGGTGTGACCTGTCAGCGGGGTGTCACCAGCAGGTCTATGTGAGGAACACATGGGGGCGAAGAAGGGAAGACCCAGGAGGCCGTGCTGAAGAAACAAAGACACACCTTGTTCTCTCCTTCCGACCTCTCCGGGTTTTGCAAGAGAGTCATAAGATCTCAGCCAAATGGCAGCGAAAACGGGACGGATGTAATAAAGGGGCTTTTGTGCGGCCGATTCGAGACGTGCCTTATTGAAGCTGCGCGGGAACCGGGAAGGTAATAAAATGAACATTACAAAAGATAACAATCTTTCCCGATATTCATACAATACGCTGTTACCCGACGGGAGAGAATCACCTTCGACAACCTAATTTCCCTGTATTGTTTCTGTTGAAATGTTTCACATTTGGCCAGAATGAGACCTGTTTTTTTCCTTTCTTTTCTTTTACAGAACAGAAATGTTTCTCATTTAAACAAATTCCGTTTCGACCAGATCCCCTCGACCCATCGCGCATAAGAATGTGATGCGAAATTGTCAGTCGTTGCAGCACCTTTCTATACGTCGCTTTCCGTTCGTCGAACCCCCTGCGCAGACCGGCGGGGGGGGGGGGGGGGGGTT